>JAQLOL010000006.1:17229914-17244422 GCA_029783665.1 Naso thynnoides
TATGAGCCCTTGCTGGACAAGGCAGTATCACCGAGTAGTCCTTTCTGTTTCAAGAAAAGAGTGGCTGGAAAAAATAACAGTAATAGAGGGGAATAGATTAAGAGAGGAGTATGATGGGCTGAGAGAGTTACTGGAAAGAGAGAGAGAAAAAAAGAAAGATTCTGCTGATAGGATGGGATTAACTGTCTAAATCAGGCTGTCATCATCAACACAGATCAGGACATGCAGCATTAGCATTTGTTGCTACGACAACGGTAACCAGAGATACCAGTGTTGCTGTTCAATCGCACGGTGAGGTCACTCATTGTCCCAGGGAATCAAATCACCCTTTATACTCTGCACTCTGTGAACAGTTCCTCTATGGTTTTATAATGTAGAGTCAAAAGCTTCGGATCTTTGAGATGTGTTTTTAAGGAAATTTTTTAGAGAAATGAGAGTTGTGAAAAAACAATTTTCCAGACTGACATACATGTAATTAAAGTTTTAGCAATTTGAAATTATATAAGCATATATTTTTTCAAATTATTAAAGTTTCTGATCACCCATGTAGTTTGTTACCACAGGCTGTAGGATAGGAAGTAAATGGTCACAGCCCTCATTGATTCAAACAGCTATAACTTTTTCAATTAGGCTATATGTGATGACATCACCACGTCCACCACAGACAGCAGATTAAAAACTTTGATGCCAAAGTGTGTAACAGACCTGCCACCATTGTTTCATTGTCAAGTTTTGACTCGCCAAGGCGTAAAAAGAGCACATTATCATTCCATTATCATATATATGAAACGTCCGGTTAGACCTTCAAAATAAAGCTCCCTCAGAAGCATTTCAGCTGATCGTAATTTGGCTGGGTTGAACTCTTTGGTTATGTTTGGGAAAAAATCATGGTTCAGGTCAAATAAGCACGTAAATTACAAAAGCTTAGTAAAGGTAAATTATGTTACTTACCTGTTACCTGTTAGGTGAGTTGTTTAATTTACATACATAAGGTAAAATAAGTCAACACTGACTTCCTCCTTACTCATACTTCTCTCTCTTTATGCTACTCTTTATGGTACTTCATCTTAATAAATGCAGATTCTTCTCACACAGGCAAGACATGAGGATTTTTTACTAGCACTTTTGGCCGTGCTGAGTCAAACCATGCCACGCTGATTGGCTTTTCCAATATGACTTTTGTTGTGCCACGCCTCACCTGAGACAGACCTTCTCTGGAGCTCTGGAATGGAGCCCCACCTCCAACTGGGCTACTTGGGGCTTTGGCATCATTCAGCTCCACCTCTGTCATTTTCAACCTGCCTGGAAAGTGCGCCAAATTGATGAGAAACATTTTATTCACTGCAGCACAGAATTCAGTCACCCATCGCAGGGAGGTTGTTATGCCCACTCTGAACAGATGCGTGGTGCTGTGGTACTCTGACGCCGTTGCCAGCTTTCACAGAGCAATCTCCTCCGTGACAAAGGCACACACGTACGAAAAGTAGTGTCCCTTCGTTCCATCACTGGTCCAACTTTGCGGCAAAGAGAATCAAAAGTTTCTTTTGACATTCCGAAGATCCTCGGCCACTTGTCCGCAGTCAATGTTTCCTCAATTGTATCCCACCATTCAGCATGGGGCGTCATCATTTATAATGTCACCTTCAGTAGCAGTTATTGCGACACTACTCTGCAGCTAAAAAGTAAATAACAGCCACAGTTCATGCAAGACACAAACTGCAGCAGCCAATGCAGAGCCAGCTGCAGGGTGACACCAAAAAAGTGATTCACAGTGATCAGTGTGTAATGTTTTATTAGGCTGAAACTAATCAAAATTATTGTTTAGTCTTATTTTCAGAACAGTTAGGATGCAATTCAGGATTTAGGATTTGGGATTCAGGACAGATGCTTGTTTTCTGTGACAGGCCCAAAATTTCTGGAACGTCTGGTCATCCTAACCACCATCACATGCTATTCTCTTGTTAATTACATGCTTTGGTCTGATACTGGGTTGGATATTGAGGTCATGAGGACTACTGCAGTATTATTTCATGATGCAAGGCATCATTACATACTGGTTTACGAGGGCACAGCAGAGACTTCCAAGTGTTTCACACAACCTACATATTCAATTACATTACCTTCATTTACATGGTGATCTCCAAGTCCCTTGAGACTTCAGTGCTGGTGTGAATGGGAATAACAAAATGACAGAGCCACTGCAAGGTGAGATTAGGAAACTAAAGCCCGACGCCAGTAGCAAAGGTGTTGGCTGAGTCCACTGCAGTCTTTGTTCAGTTTGTCTCTTCTGCTCAAAGGCAACCGACTGAAAGGTTGCTTTATAACACCCCATTAGGGCAAAGGAAAATAGATCCAATCAGTAGAGGCTGATGGTGACAAAGAAGTGTGTCAAGCAGCACAGCGGTGTCCCAGTTATCAGAGCAGGGTTAAGTACAGGTGTTGTTCCTCAGACAAGATGCATGTTATGGAACCAGGTTATTAAAGAAAGCTGTGTGGTGACACCAGGGTCAGGAGAAGTGCCTGGGAAAACAATTACCTTGAAAAATCATGAAACATTTGTATCTTTTCACTGTATGACCAACAAATTTGTCCTACTTGAAACACTACACGGTAGGTTGTTTGTGAAATCAATAGGAGTACGTGTTTTTTAGGAGGCCAAAACAAAAAAAATTTAAAAAGGAATTTACAAATAAAACACCCTTAAGCAGAATAAATTGGCACCTAGCAGGGATAGACGATAAAAAACTTGGACAGACACCTTGTATATTATCATTTAAATTAATAGTCCAGCATTTTGCATTTTATTGAGAAGAACAACACATTTTCACATTTATACTGGTGCATGAAAAAAAATAACCATGAGATACATTGCGTAAAAAAAATTTGGTTAAGAGGTACCTGTAACTTTATTTGGTTAATTTTAGAAAAAGATTCAGTTTAGGCTTAAAGTACCTGGTTTCACTGACACTATTGCAATTGGAAAACGTCCCGACATCTCCTCACAAACACGATTTTGTTGCCACAACTCAGCTGAAAAGTGTTTCCATGTCACCCTAAAATTCCAATATTTTGTTGCCACAAACACAGCTGCAAAATTCAAGATATCACCTAAAAAAAAAACAAGTTTTATTAGCACCAAACACAACTAGAAATTGATCTAACATCTTCTTAAAAAACACGTTGTTGTTTCCCCAGCACTACTGAAAAACATCCAGCAACTCCTTCAATTCCTCTAGTTTTGTTGCCAAAAACATGATTGGAAAATGTTTGGACGGTCGCTATGATGGTCTACTGCTTGCCAGCCATCTCTTCGAGATGTTGCAGGAGCTCCTACCTTTTGATGAGAAAAGGTGGCTCTTATAGGCCTACATTTAATCTGAACTGCATCACACTGATATGTATTGTTGAAATGCTACGCAACTTGTAAAATGTGCAAGTTTTACGTATCCACTGTTTGCAAAAAAGTACAATTCTAACATTTTTTTTGCAGTAACTAGACTGCTCCTCTCCTCTCCTATCTTCTGCTCTCCTCCTCTCTCCTCTCCATTACCAGATGTGACCTATCACACACCCCATCTGTCTAATGCATCTCATGTCTCCAACGGTGCCTTCTCTCCAACACAGTCCAGACTTTCCTCCTCACATGCATACCACACACATGCAGTGTCCAAATTTGCCACTGATTACCTCCTTACTATCTATTTTAGCTGTTGTACAGTCAGCTGCTTTGGGCCATTTGTCACTATGATCTTTACAGCTGTAGGGAATCTGCGTCGTACATGAAGATTAGAGGATGTCATCTGTCGTAGTGTAATACAGTAAGCTTTCATATTTAGAGGCTTCTCCACCTAGATGGTATTTTTACAGTGAAGCCGACATCATTATTTATTTATATCCTAAACTCAACCCCAGATTAGGACTGACCTACTTATCTTTTCAAATACCAAAGCTTGGCGTTTTCCCCTCACTGTCTTTCCTCAAGCATACGAATCTTTCTGCAACCCCTCTCTCCAAACCTTAGCTCTCTGTTTCCTTCCTTCTCTGGCTCCTCATCCTCCTTTTTTGCCTCTCTCCTTTCCTCTTCTCTCCTCTCCCTCTTCTCCATTCCCCAACATGCAGGCTGTCACACAGTCACTTCTGTTGCTATGGCAAGGCTTTGGGTGCGAAAAAATGGAGGGACTGTGTTTGCAAGACCTCATCAGAGGACAGAAAGGAGAGGGCTAGAAAAAGACAATGATGACGATGAACAGGAGGAGGAATTCAAAAGCAAAATGGGACAGGACAAGTGTGACGCAGCAGGAGGTAAAGAAAGAAAAGTGAAACGAGGCAAGTCGGGTGAGAGCTACAAAAATAAGGCAAGTGTGCAAAAGAAATCTGTCATTGTGAAGGTTAAAGAGGACAATACAGCTCCTGAGTCCTAAAAATCTGTGAGAAGAAACTCAATAGGTTGTGCGTTCTTCTCTCTTAGACAACTGCTGACAAGGTGCCCTTGGGCAAAATGTTCAACCCCACCGCAGGTGATGGTGTGTCAGCATCAGTGTGAGGGCAACACTGACCAAGGCTATGACTACAAATCATCCTTAGATGATTGACGTAAAAAAAATCTGAATACCGGAACACCTGAGTGACAGCATTGATTTATTAGTCAGTCAATAAAATGTATTCATAAAGCACATTTAAAAGCACGACAGTTGACCAAAGTGCTATATAGACCTTAAATACAAATACAAGATAGTCCAGAAAAACAGTAAAATTAAAACATAAGTCAAAGGCATGGATCAGGAAGATTTGAAAGCAAGGGAATACAGGTAGGTTTTAAGCCTGGACTTAAAAGAGTTGATGGAGGGAGAAAGTCTGATTGGGAGGGGGATGTTGTAGAGGTTTTGACTGCAAAAGAGCGTCACCCCTGAGCTTAAGTTTAGACCACGGTACAGCAAGGAGTCCCTAGTCAGCAGACTAGAGGGACTGGGGAGTAAAATAGGAGGTGAGTTTAAAGTCTTGTATGTTAGGTTTTGTATGTTACAGGCTGTCACATGTATTGAACAGGTGGCCAGTGGAGAGAGGACAGGACATGCGGTCCCTCTTCTGTGTACCTGTCAGGGGCCTGGGGACAGGGACAGGGATGATTGACAAATGCCAGGGTGCAGGGAGTTGCAGTAATCCAAATGGGAGGATATAAAGGTGCGGAATACTATTTCTAAGTCTGTGAATGTGTGAAAAAGCTGGCATTTATCTGTTTGTTAAACTTAAATGTGGAATCTAAAATTACACCAAAGTTTTTGACATGGGGTTTATCAAAGGCAGAGAGGCTTCCAAGACAGTTGGAACTGACTTTACGGGAAGAGATTCAGGGGGGCCAAAAAGGATGATCTCTGACTTGCCTTCATTGAGCTGAAGAAGTTTTGAGCTATCTAGCATTTTATGTCGTTGAGGCAGTTGATGTTGGCTAATTTGGAGTGATTGTTACATTTCAGGGGGAGAAAGCCGAGTGTCGTCAGCGTAACAGTGAAAGGAGATGTCATATTTCTGAATGGTTTAGCTTTGGAGATAGCAGCTGATGTTTCAGGTCCTCCTGGGGGAGCCAGTGGATATTCATATGTATATTGAAAGATGTATATCTGGGCCTGGACTCTCCACAGTGTGATTGTCTTTGCTAACAGTACGATTAGCAACTTCAGATTAGGTCCAGACAACATTTCAGGTAATCTCTATCATCAATTATCTGTTCTGATGTCAGATACATTTTTTATAAAAGCAAATGAAATAGTCAAATCTTCATCAGACAATGATTTTTGAGATTGCAATTCAACCAGATTTTCGGCCTCTTTTGATTTCCTCAAAGACCGAATGCAACCAGAGCTGGCTCAAACATGATTTGTAAAGCCTCCTTGGACAACAAACTGAAACCAGAATGCTCCTGATAAAAAAAGCTCTTGTTCTTTGCCTACAGATTCTGCATACACAGATTTGTTTGTAGAGATTAAAACTCCTACAGTTTAAACAGTGAGAGTACACATGTATACAGCAATGCACATACTGGATGTGCATGTTAAGCAGAAGGGAAGGGGAAAAGGAGGAAAAGCATATCATGTCCTGGTCCTTGTTCTCTCGATGATTCATCAGTGTCATCAAGTTCGTCTCGGCGGACGGTGCGGCCTCAGAAATAACCTCCACGTCACTCCCTCATGTTGTCATGGTAATCTCATCATCTTCTTTTTGCTACCCTTGGCAATCGGAGACATGAGGACATAAAAAAGACGGAGAAAAAGAGAAAAAGCGAGACAAAGATAAGAGCGAGTGTGACAAATAAAAAGCATGTTTGAGTCAAAAATAGAGTATGCACAGGGTCACATACTCCGCAGGATTATGGGAAAAAATATTCAAGTGCTAAATTGTCACAAGGAAATTCATATACAACTTTGTACCTGCATTAGTAACTCAGTCCAAACCTTGATACTTTAGTTCTGTGCTGCCTCTTACACATAATAGCATCTCTGTTCAGAGTGACGGCGCAGTTTCTCTTTCACTGAGGCATTTCAGAGGAGCTTTCTGGAAAACGAGGCTGGATGCAAACTGACAGTGCAGCTCTCTTCCCGGCACCGTCCTGCTCTTCTTCCCTTTGTTTCTGCCTTCAGGTTTTTGTATACTCATTTCATACAACTGTGTGTGCGTGTGTGTGTGTGTGTACGTGTGTGTGTGTGGAGTCTGTGTTCTAGTTGTTATGGGCCTTTGAGACATTTCTGCCAGGTGCCTATGTGGGACAAAGACCTCCAGTGGGGCCTTTTTGGATGACCACTATCATACACACACGCGCGCACACACACACACACAAACACAAATGGAAATGGAACAGCAAGGTCACAGTTTTTTTTCCAGGTGTCACCCTCCCCCAAAGATGATAAAATAGTGAGAGAGAGAGAGAAGAGGATGAGAAGGGGGATATTTCTTCATACAGTAAATGATGAGTTCTCCTTGACCCCAATTATAAGAGCAGGATTAGGTGATGATCATTTTTCTTTGAAAAGAAAAAAAAAGAAAAGAAAAGAAAAAGAATAAACTTCGACATCTGCTCTGCTGTGAGGGATACAGGCATGGAAGACTAAAAAGATTTTTTTTTGTTGTTTTAAAAGGCTAATTCCCTCACACTGATGCAATAGCTTCTCAGATGTCCTTGTGCATGACACTTGACAGCAAATGTGCTGAATTTTATTGGCAGCTAATGGCAACCGAATGCCCGAAATGAAACTGTAAAAACAAGGTTCAAATGGGGTTTACACACTAGAGGAAAGGCCACAGGATTATCCTAATCAAATGGGCTTTTTCCAGCAAAGCAAGGGCATAATTCAATGGAAATTTGCTTTTTAGTTTTTGATACTGGTATTGCACAGAAGTAGATTTTAGTGGATAGTTGCATTAAAATCTGCAGCAGATTCAATGGAAATGTAGCCATTAATTTTGTGTTGTACAAAAATGTTGCTACCATAAGAAAGGTCTGAAAACCATCCAAATAATTTGGGAACATTCATATTCATACCAAATAACATAGAAATCCGGCCACAGTTTTTGCAACAGCATGCACTGGAGCAAGTGGTGATCCAGCTGACTGAATAACAGGGTAACTAACAACAGTAATCGTACTATAACCTATATTCATACTGGACTATTGCCTCTCTGTGCCATTTCTTCTGACATGCAATTGCCTCTGAGCTGACAACATCAAAATGATAATAACAGAGAAGGAGCCTAAACATGATAACAATGTTGCAGAGTATACCACAGATGAAGTCGAGATGGATGTGAAAATATGCTTAATTATCTGCTCAGAACACATTCCACTGGATGGCTGATCTTCTTCTTATTGTACCAACCCTCCCCCATGCAGATAAACACCTGCCTTATGACCCACAAAATGCTCCTTGCAGATTACAGATCAGGGTGTCGCTTTGTGCTTTGGTTTGGAATGCGCTCACTTACAAGCTGAATATGTATTTGAGTTGACTGTATGTACTTCGTCTGGTTGGACTTTCAATGGTGTGGTTCTACTGAGAAGTTACTGAGGTCAACAGGAGCTTTTAACGGCAACATCTGAGATGTAATAAACTGGCTAGCTGCCATTGGAGGGCATTGGTATTGAAGAATGATGTTGAATTTTACTGCCCACAGCAAAGAAATAGCAATGCTAAAGCCAGGCTAGCAGCTCAACATGCTAATATGACACACACAGAGACAATGCTACCATGCTGCAGCAATACTGACATGTTTAGCAGGTAATATTTACCAAGTTTAACATCTTTGCCTGCTAACAATAATTAATAGGGAATAATCCCCAAACAGCTGTGGTTGAAAATGGCAATTACCATTCTCTCAGATTCACATCTTTGATTTTTAATTAGATATATCCACAGCTATATTGGATGAATTGCCTCAAAATCTGGTTCAGACATTCCTGTTAATGAACATTTTAATTTGACCAGTGCTTTGGTTTATGACCACTGGTTATGCCACTTCCATCAGCCTCAGCTGATTTGTGTTTACTGGTAAGCAGGAGTGGCTAGCATGCTAACATGCTAACTCATCTGGTCCTACACTCCTTTATGGAGCTGCAATTATAGCTGTAGAGTCTTGCTCTACCATGTTTAGCAATATAAATCATGACAGAAAATATGAATTAAACACATACTCTGTACTACTTTTGCAGTGAATGCTAACAGACTGTATACTGAATTTATTTATGAAAAAAATAGACTTTGACCTATTTTAGTTTTTAGTTTTAATTGCCTTTTTACATGATCCTGATCTCCTTCTCTGTGCATCTGTGTCTGCATGCATTTGTGTGTGTGTGTGTGTGTGTGTGTGTGTTAGTGGTGTTTAAATGACTGCCTACAACTTGGCAGAACTGCGTTTGGACCTCGTTATGCATCTCAATGACGGCAGGCACACTGCAGAATGAGTCAAGCGCTGTCAACACTGGGAGAGCATTCAGACTCATCACTGGCTCTGGGGTTGAGTGTCTGAATGCTAAGGTGTGTGTGTGTGTGTGTGTGTGTGTGTGTGTGTGTGTGAGAGAGAGAGAGAGAGAGAGAGAGAGAGAGAGAGAGAGAGTATAGGCTAAGGCAGAGAGAGAGTGAAAGGGAGTAATATTGTTTGGCCCTTTTCTCTAAATTGCCTCCAATGAAAGATGGGCTTTTAATGTACAATGTGTCCAATCAGGTCAGAGGACACTAGAGTCATTTGTGTTTTGCAAATAGCAGATGCACCGACTGACATCAAGCCAAAGATGCTGGGTTACTGTGACTTTTGTGTTACACCTATACAATCCTAGTGACCTGCATAGTCATTATGCCACCTTCCTGAAAAAAATTGCTTGATGACTCACTCAGCTTAATATAGGCCAAGGTGGGACTATAAGCAGCATGGACAGCGAAAGTGTCTGGGCGAGAGAGTGAATCCATGCATGTGAGCAATCTTAAGTTTTCTCTGTAGTTTATGTTTTATTCGAGTGTGTTTGTACCTCTTCTAAAAATCTTTAAAGGCTCACAGTTTGTTCACACAGAATAATATATAACCATTCATGCACTCACATCTGTGAGCCCTCAGGTCACGTTATTTCTCTGTATGGACTGCAGATCGCGCTGGAACCGGCCTGTATAGAACCAATGTTTGTTACTCCCAGTGGAAAACCTTTCAGGACTCTAATAGAAAACTTTGGAGGCTCCAAGGAGATCAATTCTCTATTGATGAAACTTGAAAGCTAAAAAAGGCAAGGTTTTGGTTTTATCTCTCACTATTGGTCGAGAGATAAAAAATCATAAAATAGAGTTGCAGAAAAACTCCAAATAGGTTTGCCTTGTTTACCAACATGAAAACTGATGTGTTGGTTGCATACATTTGTTCACTTAAAGCCTGAAACATACAAAAAGTTCGAAGTGTAAAAGCTTGAAATTGAAACATGATTACAGCAGCTGTGTGTTATTTACTTTTGTCTTTACTTTATGTCCGTTTTGTTCTCTTGATTGTGTAAATTTGCACTGTACTGTATGCTGGGACCCCCTCAAAAACAAGATGGTTCATCTCACAAAGCTTATCCTGTAAATAAACTTTTGAAAATTAAAAAAAGAAATGCTGTATGCCCTTTCTTGCTAACAAGTAATTGATCATCTTTTTACATAAAATCTTCATTCATTTTGCTGCACACAAGGCATCCTAATTCACTTGTGTTTTTAATTCTATATTTTATGTTATCAACATATTATATAATTTTGAGAATAGCTCGTATGTCTTGTCATCCCACACTAAGCTCCACCAGACATTGCTCCAGTGTTGCTGGATTCAAAGGCAGATTTTCTCCGCTGAGGTATATTTTAACAAAATCCCGTGGAATAATTACTCAGCAGAAATTCCCAGAATATTCCAGCCTCGCTCTAATCCGCCATTATCACTGTGGCTCTGTGTTAGTAGCCTTTTGTTTATATTCCAACTGTGAATTAGATACATGAATGCATTTATAAAAAGTGGTGTTCCAGCAGCGTAGCATGAATGCGATTGGCTGTAGTGCAAATGCTTTTTTTGGACCCTTCCTCTCACCCCAAATAGAGGCAAATGCTCGTGCACACATACACACAGACGTACGAAACATGCAGGCCGTTGTTATACACAAGATGAGAGAGTGGACTGTATGGTACCCTATAATAACTGAACAGCAATAATCGGCATCTTTCATGGATCCTTAAAAAGCTCCGGGGCCTCCTCTGTAGTTGCGGATACAATATGTATTGTTCCAAGAGCCTATTCATTCCTGTGAAATTTGCTCATGCAGTACACACGGCCAAAAAAGTTAGTTTACTTCCTTGTTCCTATTCATGCAGTTTACTTCCTATTCCTTGAACTCACCAACCAATCCCTTAGAATTTGGACTGAGATGACATTCCAGGCTCAAGAAATTTGTCCTCTCTTCCTCTATTAATCTTCTTTTTTTTTTTTTTTTTAACAATGTCACAGCCTGGCTCAACAGCTGTGACAAAGAAGGGAAACAGACACGAGGTGGCGGCCAAAAGTAACTAACTTTATTTCACAAATGTCAGTAAAATAGTGAACATGTGGGACTCTGTTAATCAGTGATGCAGTAAGTATGGGTGTGTGAGTGTACATGGTGAAGAGAAACAAAAAGCAACTTCATGTCTGTGCCATACTGCTGAGGGAGGAGAAAGGCAAGACTGTCACAAGTGCGGCTATTTGTAGGGGATAAGCACAGCGGGCACAGGTGTGGTTCATCCCTCTAACGACCCTCAGACAGAGGCTACACCCATATTGCTGTATCTTAAATTTAAGACATAGCAATATTGCTATTTTTGAGCCTTGTATCCTCACTAACCCAGCGTCTTAGTGGTTCAAAGATGGAGCAGTTTAGAGAGAGAAAAGCAGCGCCCACTAAGAGGAGACCTAATGCAGGGGATAGGACTGTCACTTTTTATCTGAAATTCAGATATTTATTTGAACGTGGGTCAAAAAGTTTATATTCAAGCTGTAATGACCTGCACAAAATGTAAACTGTGGCCTCTCTATAAGCACATAGTCCACTGAGAACAGCAGTCAGAACTGTTCATGGACCATTTTTACAAATTAGGACGGTAAGAGAAGCATTCAATAGGCATAAAACTCACTCGGTAACGTTAGTTGGGAAGAAGAGCCTGTAAAGCTCAGCAGTGCTGTCACACAAGTTTACTTTCTTTTTCATCTCTCCCCTCTCTCTCACACACATGACACGCTGAGGTAACAGCCATGAATATTTTTCTAGAAAACGTCACGCCACACTATCCTAATCCTCCTACGCATTTATTCCACAAAGTACCGACACAATTAACGGAGTGATGATGTAACGTTATTGGCCCACTAACATAGTTGACTCAGCTTTGGGTGTTAAGAGTGCTGTAACGTTAGTTGCCTCTCCTTACACTATAACGTAAGATGGTCTTCTCCTGTCCTGCTACATAGAAAGTGCGGTAATAGTGGCAGCAAAGTGGATGGCAAAAAAAAAAAAGCAAAGCAATGCATAAGATTGGTAAGTAATAAGTAAACACAGAATGAGCAGCAGCAACAATTAGGCTATCAGTAAGTTAAAAAAATATATAAAATTTATCCAAATGAATTATGGGTCATTTTAAATTCGTTGGAACTTAATTTTTTCAAAAAATGACAGTCCTAGTGGAGGGAGGAGTTGTCACAATAACCTGACCAAATATACTTGCACATCCACACATAATGGTGTGTGTGTGTGTGTGTGTGTGTGTGTGTTAAATACACATTTTTTAACTATTCATGGTCTCCACCTGTGCATTACATATGTTTCTCTATTTGGCCTCTAAATGCTCCACCATGATCACCAGCCAGAGTCTAACTTTGACTTTTTGCACTTTGGTGGTGAGCAGGTAGCCCACAGACACTTTCACTGAAGGCAGCTACCTGATACTGTGCACGCATGAAGACAATGCTATCAGAGTGGAGAGAGTTAATCAAATCATTGAAATTAAGATGAGGAAAAAGTATTTTAGTCGCAGATTGGAGGGAAACTGCAGTCTGGAGTATTTGTTTATTGCTGCAAGCCACCCCTTTCATATACAAGCACTTATGTAATCCATTGTTTGACTTAATTATCAATGTTTTGAAGCCAAATCTGCTAAAATGAGTATGTTAGAGGATTTTCTTTGACTCCTGATTGAATCAAGACAGAGAGTGAAAGATTTTACTCACAAGATAGATTTAACATACAGTTCCATCATATGATCAGTAGTGATATCTTCAAAAATGCTAACTTAAATGATACCTGAGAAGAGAGACTAAAAAAGTGCAAATTAACACAGAGAAAAGCAGAAAGCATGATTCAGTTGAATATAGAATCGAGGTGAAGACAAGCTGACTACTGCATGGTCGTCGTCGAGGTGGCTGTGGTTGACTTGGCAACCAGATCTCTGTGGGGTTGTTGGGATAGAAACAGACTACTCATTATTAAGATATTTTTTAACTTGTATGTATTTGCCGATTTTTTTAACGCATGCATCTGTTTGATTGTATGTGTTATGTTTGTGTGTTTGAATGTTATTGGGTTTTTTTTGCAGTTATTGTAATTGTTGCATAGAGATGCCAAAAACTACAATTTATCGAAAGGCTAAAAAATGTCGTTCAGTGCAGCTCAGCATGTATGAAATGGCATTTGTGATGCTAGACTAGTGGGTTTCTTACCTGAACATACACTCGTGGCTCTGAAAGTCACGTCAAACTGAGTTTTTTCTGTATAAAAGAGTTAGCTGCATGTTATCGTCATTCTTCAGTGGGTGCTTGTTGTTTCAGTGAAAGCCTGAAGGACAGTAGCATGACAGCAATGCAGCTATCCATTTTAGTTCCTCTGCCTCCTCCTCCTCCACCTCTCCTCCTCCTCCTTCTCTTTCTCCCCCGCCTGCTAATCATCGTGTTTCTCTCTTCCCATCCTCCTGAACACTGTCATCCTACTCCTCCTCCTCCTCTCACTCTCTTTCTCTCCCTCCCTTGACTCATCATCCTTTTCCACCCTTCCTCTCTATCGTCCTTCTCCTTTTGTTTAAGATACAGGACCCTGGGGACTCAAGGGAGCAGTAAAACTCGTCTGATAGATTTAGTATGTCCTGATGAAAGTCCTTGACTAAAAATTTCAACACAATAACAGAAACACTGTTAGGCAGTATCATGTATAGCAGAGCATATGGGATCCTTATGCTAAAAACTGAGCTGGTTAGAATTGATGAGCGCAGGGAGGAAGAGCTGCTGTACTGTTCTGACTTCTGCCAAAGCTTCATCAAACTCTTAATTTTGAAAAATTCTGAGCTTGCAGCTAGGGCAGGTGTGTGCATGTGTTTGTCCATGAGCATGTATGTGTGCATGTGTGCGTGTGTGTGTGTGTGTGTGTGTGTGTGTGTGCGTGCGTGTGGGGGTGGTATGGAGGGACCTCTCTGGTGTCAGTGTGTGAGTGTGATGAGGGCTGTGTCTGTGAGGTTGTAAATGTTTGATGGGGTTTGATCCTACCATCTGTCCACTACTGCTGGCTAAGAGGAAGAGAGGCACAGTTAGACTGGGTTAAAAAAGACAGCATGAATACTCACAATGAGAGAGAAGAAAGATGAAAATGTCAGTATGTTGTCTTACAGCTAGCACTGAAAGGACAAATCTTTGAATTTGTGATTGAGAAAGATTCAGGATTATAGGACTTAACATGAAATGCCTGTATGACAAATGACAACCATACATTCTGTTGTTTTATACATTATATTCGTACAGACCTTTGGTGAAGTGCAGCATAAATCACAGTAATGTAGTAGCAGTGTAAATACCCTAAATGCACCTGTCACACTTATTGTAAGTTGTCCTAATAACTCATATCTGTAAACCATATACCTCTAGTTTTTACATTTTATTTCATCCTCTGTATCATTTTGTCTAGTCATATCACTGCTATTGGGGTTATAATTATGGGGTATTTGC
>JAQLOL010000006.1:17244522-17258102 GCA_029783665.1 Naso thynnoides
GTATATATGTATATATATATAAAATATAAGTGTCAAGTAATTTGTCAGGACCATCCAAAGAAACAAAGAAAAAGCTTAAGCACTATCATTAGTCAGCTAGGTTCTATGCTGTTCAATGCATATACCCAATAGGCTTCCCTTTTTCAGTGGTTGGCAAAGATATCTCTACAATGTTCATTAGTCGTGTGTAGCTGCTGATTTATGGTTTATTTTCATGTAATGATGGGCAATACCCATGGTATAATAGCCATCTGGTGTACTGGGACAAATCTGACTGACAGTTCAGCCCAGTCTGTCTCTTTCTCTGTGTGCCTGTCCTTCGGGGCGCACATGAGACCATGGCGAGCTAAATGCTAACATCAGCACACTGACATGCTCACAACGATAATGTTAACACAAGCTCTTTTCGCACATACCCTGCTACATGTGTGCACGTAGAGATGCATGTGTGTGTATGCAAATGTCCAAATCATTTGGTTCTCCTCCTTCACCTCTTCGTGCAAGCTCTCTCTGGGCGTCTTCCCTTGTCTAAGCTCAACAAAGTATTTCCGGTATGTTAGACTCACTGACATGATGATGTTTCACATGTGCATTTACTATCTTAGTTTAGGAGTTAGCATGCTAACGTGCAAGGCTGGGGCTAATAATGTACTTCAAGTACTGCAAGAATTCAATTATTAATCAAAATATTGAAGAAATTAGAATCTTAAGCAGATGGGAATGCTTTATGGAATTTAATGGATCTTTTAAGTTTTACTAGTACATTTAGCCCTCTCCTGTGGAGATCATGTGCCTCACGCAAAAATGTTTCTATAGACATTTATTAAAACTTTTATACTTTTTTATTCCATGGGGCTTCTTGTACAAACTTTTCTATGCACAAGCCTGCTGTAAATTGTTCCTCAGCTTGTAGAATACCTGCTGTTCATTAGAAGGCCTAGTACATGGCAATCCATCCACAGATGTCAAGATATGTTTTTTTCTCAAACAGACAGACAGACAGACATGGCCATTTCCATAGCTGTGGTGTTAGGATGGCTAAAATTTAATTATAAACGAGAAGAATAAAGGGACGCAACATTCAACAACTCTATCCCTTTATCTGCTTAAAAGGTTCTTCTGAGGGCAGCATTGCAGATGATCAAAGACTATGCTAAACAGCTTGTTATGGATTTTGTGAGGCATTGATTGTCGGGCACTATGACAAAGTGTGTGTTGAGAGTTTATACGGCTTTGTGCTTGATTAATGCATGTTTACACGGTACATTTGGTGTATGCTTCTGGCGTGTGAGGAATGTATGATGAGCACATGTGCATCAGTGATCACAAAATGCCCTTTTGTTTGCATGCATACAGAAAAAATAGTATTCAAGTGAAGAGTCACATTGCTGTGTGCTTCCCATGACCCCTGAGGCTGGTGGCTGGCTGAGCTCCCAGCCAGTGCGATTTTAACACATTGATCATCTATGTTATATGATTTGTTATACTCCAATCAATGGTTAACTACCAATGGGCCAGATTGTGAACTCTGCAAACTGAGGTCAATAAACACAACAGATCCTGGGGGGCCCTGAGGGGGTTGGGATGGGGGTGGGTGGGGATCAATCTCTTTGCTGAAGGCCTCCGCCTCGCACTGTTGCTCACTAGAAAGGTCACAAAGTCTCACGCTTTATAATAATGCTAACGCAGCTCGTACAGCGATCATCACCATCCCAAACATCAAAAAGGATTAATGAAACCCTGAAAACTCCAGTGACCTCTCATGTATGTGCGACCCTCTGTTTAAAGTAGCCCTTCCTCAGACCTGTTTGAAACCTCTAAGTCCTGAGATGTTGTCTGGGATCAGCATTTTGACCGCAGACTAGGAAATCATGTGGCAAATTGGTTGCATAAAATTTGCCTTTACAGTCGCTTCAACAACCAACAAATTATAAGCAAGTACTGTTCTTTTGTGCAGGCCTTGTGCTCAGGCTTGAATAATAAAATGGTAATTGTCTCTCATCAAAAGAAAAACCAGGCCAAATTATCAAAGGTTTTAAGTTTCATTCACAAGCTAGAATTGAGCCTTGATAGTTTGATTTTCCAAACCAAGTTCAAGAGAAAGTTGAGGCGAAAGAGAACAAGGCTTCAATACATTATGATTGAGGGAGTAACCTAGTTAGCTTTTGACTGCATGAGCCAAAGAGACTGCAGCCCATGATGGTGCATGCTGACAGGGACACCAACCCCTCACCTACTGCGGTATCTATCAAGGAATGGTGAGTTACATTATATATTCATTGCAGTAGCTAAAACAGTCCACTGCTAACTGCCTTGTGAATAATCCAGAGCTGTCACAGACACCACTTTGTTTTTCAAAGTGAATCACATCTTGCTTGGGGCCTGTAAACATGTTACTATGTTCAAATGAAGACACACTGACTTACCATAATATAGCTAGCTAATGAATCTTCTCTTTCTTCTGTGCTGTTTAAATCTGAGATGGATTGGTTGTTGGATGTCATGATATTATTGATGGATCATTTTTTTGTTTTGTCTTGTAGGTTTAGAGATAAGGACACAAAGGAATTTTTTTCTGTATTTCGGCCAATAAATGTTAAACTGGCAATGTAACCAGATGTGTGACATAAAAGAATTAAATAGGGATTTTTAAAAAAAGAAAAAAAATTCTGCTCAGCTCTAAAATGTCTGTGTTTGTGAAATGTCACCATAGATGTTATGAATACTGCATTTTATTATCCGATGGATTTTCTCATGCCACAGGAAGCTATATTCAAAACAAAAAACAGACAACCCTGAATAAAAGTAGAAGGGAAATGCGTCAAGTTTTGCATTTACCTTTTTACCTAAGTATGATAAGGTGTAATCAGTCAGTCATCTTTCAAAAACTGTCTGTGATACATTGAGATGCCTTATAGGAACAGTTCAACTGTGATGGGAAATGCACTTATTCACTGAGAGTAAGATGAAGATCGATACCACTCTGTTGTCTCTGCAGTAAATATGAAGGGACCTGGAACTTTTAGGACTCTCCACTGATTGCCTGGAAACTGGTCTCATTCAAGAAATCTTCCAAAGCTTTTAGGTAGGCTAATATTTTATGTCTTCTCCCCCAACACACAGAAACGTTTCCTTAACACCAGACCCTATACCACTTCCTTAATTAATTTGACCTCCTTTGCTCCAAAGAGAAATCACTTCTCATATTAAAAATACCTCCAGATCTCTGGCACAGCAATGGGCACAAAAATAGAAACTAATTTTGTGTTTTGTTGGTCACCTGGAAAAAAATGTGCTATCTCTACTGCAAAACAACCATTCTTCTCTTTTATTATTTCTGGAAGAATTTTATTGATGTGTTTTTCCTTTATAAAAGAGCAGTTTCCCACTTTATTAGAGTTACAAAATCTTACTTTGTAAGCCCGAGATTCCCATCATAGTCTTCCTTTCTTTATACAAAACCCACGGTACATGATACACTTCTTTATGTTCAAAGCTTTCATTTAAGTTAACTGTAAGCATTGTAAGTTAATTAACAGCCTGAGAAGAATATACAGTGATCTATAATAGAACACAAAAAATTGGAGATTCTATCTACATTTAGAGAAAAAAAAATTATGTGGGCTTGTGTGTGGAAAAACGAAGTTGATTCTAAAAGATGAGAGGTTTATCTGCAAGTTTAAAAACCCTCCAAATCTAAGCAACATCTTATTTACTGCACTATATTTACCCCAAAGACTGAGGACATCAACAACATAATTGAGAAACATTAGCATATTCTCAAAAACAACCAATTCTTGAAAGAAACCTTCAAAGACCTTGCTACAAGATGGTAACTTTAAAAAGGGGAAGACACATAAGGGACAGAGTTGGTAGAGTCGACATTTTGGAGTCTTTGCCAGTTTACCAACAGTTCCAAGTCCTTTAAACACCCTGCTATAAAGACCATCAGTATAAAGAGCTATCACCTTAAAAAATGCTTATATGATACAGTGCCAATGTGGTAAAATAAGAGACACCCTGTTACCTTCAAGAGTGCATAACTTAATATCGAAGCTCCATTAAGATGAAAAATGTATCCAGTCCTGTTGCAAGACACTTTCAAGAAATGCGAACTCATATTGTATTTTTAAAAGCAGAGAGGTGAATACATCTAGCCAAAGACGTGGTAGTAGAAGTGGTACTTTTATCAGATAAAAAGATAGCGAAGAACTTTGAATTTTTTATGAGGACTTGTCAATTAATGAGTTTTTATTTTATTAATGTTTTATGAATTCTTAAATATTTCCAAATCTCTTTCATCTATTTCATGTGCTTTTTTTAAAATGCGCATGTCCATTGCTGGGCTCATCTCTTATCACTTTGCCTTTGGGAGTGTGATTAACCTGAAGCCCTGATAGCACATCGCCTTTAAAAAAAAAAAAAAAAAAAGTATAAAAAACTGGCCCAGATATTTGATGCACACAGAACTTACAGTAATTAATGCCTACAAGTGATGGCTTTGACAGATTAAGGAAATGCAACCTGAACTAGTTCTACTTTGCATGCATGTGGTATGAGGTGCAGCCAGTTGGAGCTTTTAACCAAATATTCTTTAGGCTATTTCTCAGTTCACAGTTTACAAAACTAAGATTTGGGGGATTACAGAGTTGCTGGAGGGGATAACGTGCAGTAATGTCTGGAAACCTCCGGTTGGTAGTCACAGTGTGCATCATTCAGACTGGCTTTGACTACGTCTGCCGGCTGACAGGCACATCACAGTACATCACAGTATCCTTGGAGGTGCAGCTGTGTCAACTGATAAGACACGCATGTAGCTCCACCTCGCAGTTAAAGTGATCTGGATATACTATAAGCACAACCATGTCTCTTTGTGACACACATATACACTGAGAGGCCTGATGTCTTAACAAACAAACAACCTTAACACAAATTCACATTTTTATTCCTTTTCACTGCAGTAACAGAGACACACATATAACCGTGACTTTCAGGGCTTTAAGGTAGACTTTCCATTATTGATGTGGCCACACGCTCTGTAGCCTACCTATACTGGGGAGGGGGTGGCTCAGGTCTGCTTGACTCAGCATTCCTCTTTCCATTGGTCTTTCTTTTAGCCTCAGTCAGCACTGTGTGTATGTGTGTGTGTGTGTGTGTCTGTACAGGCGCACAGGAAAGAGAAAACAAGAGAAAGACAAACACAGACAATAAACCCCACGCAGACAGATCTTACAGGAGACACAGCCCATGTTGATGTACAACAACAGCCAGGCACTGGACAACAAACAGACTTTTTGATCCCACAGGCTTGAATGGAAATTAAATGTTATCGGTGGGAAACATCAGCTTTTGGTGTTAGCCCGTCAGGACCGAAGGACAGAACTTCCAGAAAAGGCAGAGATACAAATTTGCTTGAAATTTGCTTGATTGTGGCATGGCACAGGCATGTGGCCTCTGGGAAGTTAGGGTTAGTCATCATTTCAGTATTAACAAATTTCAATAGTAGAATCAAGGGAGCTAATTAAAATAAGCTATTTCTGATTTATTTGGACTGCAAGTTAGAATTCACAGACAAGTCAAAGGGGTCATCAAGTCAGCCAGATAAACCAAAGGCCCCAGTGATGTATTGTACAAGGTCTTCAAACAAGGCCCTAGGCTTTTGTAGCAGCTTTGAAGGATCTTCAGGGTGTTCTGGAGGAAGGTGAAGGTGGCACAGCTGTGGAGATATACTGGTTGTGTGGATTCCTAAGCAGGAGAATGCAAGCAGCATCAAGCAATTTGGGATGATCTCACTCCTCAGCGTTGAATCCAAGACCTTTTTCAAGATTGCTGCGAATCGGCTGATGGAATAATTTCTGAAGAACAGCCATGTGGACACCTTGGTGCAGAGGGGAAAGTACGGGGTAACAGGAAGGAAATGGTGTGCCCATGAGGCAGTGAAGTAAAGCAAATCCAGAGGAAAGGACAGGCAAAAGCTAATCCAGGAGGTGGGGAATGCTCGCTTTAGCCGAATGGTGAACATGGGCAAGCAGGGGGCCTCAGCCAATTGAAAGCATGTATCTGAAAGGTAGAACTACATTAATTCAAGGTCTTGGTCCAGTCAGTATAAGATATCCTCCCAAGCCCTTCCAGTCAGTTCAGCTGGGTTCTGGTGGACTCACCTGCCTCTCCCCGAAAAGGGGATCTCTGGAGCATAATCTTAAGCTGCTGCTTAAAAGCCTTGGGAAAGGGACAGTACAGCTGGCGCCATGACCAGGTTCTATGGTCATTAGCTGACACTATCTGCACTGGCATCAGCAGCAGCAAATAGCAACACCCACTTGTTTGGTTTACCCTAACACTAACCCAGGATGGGCTGCTTGTAACAGCTAGAGACTGGCAGCTCCTAGTCGACCTAGGGAGACAGCTGAGGTTCCTGGATACCATAGCAACTACCACACTGCTGCCAGACTTGATCTTGATGTCCGTAACAACCTATCAAGTGGTGTTATTCAAGCTGACTGTACTCTGGGAAGATCGAATGGAGGAGGCACATTAAAGGAAAAGAACTAAGTGTGTGGATCTTGCATCTGAGTGTCAGAGGGATGGGTAGAAAGCCTGCTGCGAGCCTGTTGAAGTACATTGCAGGGACTTTGCAGGTCAGTCTCTACTTGGACTCCTAGGGGTGTGTGAACTGCATAGGTAAAGAGCCATCGGAAACATCTTGGAAGTCACTGACAAGGCTTTCTGTTGGCTCTGGTTGAAGAGGGGTGATGCGCACACTACCTGAAAACAAGTCGGGGCCTGATCGCCCCCGGCTGGGTCCTTTGGGCAAGGATGTCCAATGCTAAGACTCAAAACACCTGAGGACCCCAGGTCTGTCACTGACGATGTTTCCGGGGCTGTGCCAGAGGTGTATCAAAATATCAAGACTATGCTTGTGTTCACACAGAAAGTGAAGCAAATTTTTGCGGTGCATTACTTTTACAGTGGAATCGCTTGTGTGTATTTTCATCACTCACTTTAGTAATGCAAACCCACACAATACCTGTTCAACAGCTGTATGCTAGCAAGCAGCAATCGGCAATGCTGAGCTTTGAGCTGAATGCTAACAACAACAAATTTACAATGAATACGCTAACCCACCAATGCTAATTAGGTATAATAGGATATTTAATATGTTCGCTATCTAAGTCTAGCATATTAGCAAGCCAACATTAGCCAGTTAGCACTAAGCTCAAACTGTAGCCAGGATTTGACCATAAACCGAAGATAGGGACCAAAGTTGTGGACTGAATGACGCTGCCATTTGTACAGCCATGTCGCTAGCAAGGCTAAAACTCAGTATGGGAGACAAAGAACTAAACGAATCAAAACGGGGCGACGCATTACATAACACTCTTCAAATTACACTCCAACACTTCTTGAGAAAAAAAATCAGCGGAACTTTACTTGATCTGTTGCTTGAACATCATATGATTACAACTGTAGATAATCAAATGGTGAATTTTCACCTTAGGCTGTCCACCCCATGCAGCCGCTGCTGTCCTGGCTCCTTTCAGCCTGTCACTGAGCCAGACTCATCAGGCATGGAGAAGTGCCCAGAAGGTAAATGAAACTGCTCCTTCTTTAGAGGCACAGTTCCTCAATTGATTTCACACACACACATCTTTAAACAGGCGCTGACACACACACACACACACACACACACACACACACACACACACACACACACACACACGACCCTCTGGCAATTTAATATATTAATATTTGTTTCCAAGTATTTTTCTTGTGTTGCTTCATAAGAAAAATAAAGATGCAAATAGACGAAAATAAGCAGAATCAAAATCCCTTAATATGACACCAACAGTGAATGAACAAGTAGCCCAAATTTGACATTGCCATGGCAACAACATTTTCACACATTGCTGCCATATAAAGTACAAGAGCCACTTAAGATACAGGGCCGTAGTGAAAGACATTAAGATAGACACACCAAATTTCCCCACAGTAAGGGTTCAGTTTGACTTCTTTCAGTTTTTGTAAAAGTACATAGCTCATTGTGAAACTTTCTGGTATTAATATGCACAGCTTGAATGTACTGCACAGTTTATATTGCTGGGCTACCACCAGGGTAAAAATATGTTCACCGATATTCATTTTCCATGCCAGTTATTATAAGTATGCCAATTTTCTCTCTGAAGTTGATATCTCTTGAAATAAAAATGATTTTTTTTCAAGCTGTTAAGCACTTTAAAGGACTGACAATATACATATTTTCCTTTAATATGAAGTTGCACTGTGATCAGACACAACTGAGAACTAAAAAATGAGAAACGTGAAATTTTCAATCACGTTACCATACAACATGTTGATTTTGAAATATGGGTTAACTCATTCAACTACATATTTGCATACAGTAATCCAGCGTGTGCAAAGACACACACACACACACACACACACTCACGCCAGCATACGCACACACATATGTATTGACATTCACTTCACAGACCTCCAGCTGCTGCTTCGTTGTAATTTATTATCCCTTCTGTACCCAGTGGAGTCGTGAAATAAGCTTGGCCTTCGTGACACACACACACACACACACACACACACATGAATCCTTTTTCAAACAGCCATCCCGGCTTGCTACCCGGCAGAGACCTCTTTGGTTTAATTAGTACAGAGTCCCAGAGCACAACAGGGCAAAAATATATTGGACCAATAAAGGATGTGACACTGAGGAGAGGAGCTGCTCTCTGATATTATAAAAGAAAAGATGCTGATCAAATTAGTCAAATGTATTATCGTTACTCATAACTAATTGATTCAGAGAGGTCAATATGAGTACAGTCCAGATAGTGGAAAAGTGGTTGAGGTTTTTCTTTATGTGTTTTAAAATGATAAGGTTTCACAATGAACATAACACAACTAAAATCACAGATTGAGGCATTTAAAATGCATTCAAAAACTACACCATCCATCCACGTTTTAGTGTTTCTCTATAGGACCTTCAGATGGGAACTGTTTCACACAGTTACTTGTTTTGTTTTCTTATCCTCTGTCATATTTGCTCTTTTCATCCTCTACATCAACCCCTCCCCTCTCTACACTGTACCCAGAGGTCCCACAGACACCCAGGAGCACGTCCACACCGTTTTGTTGGCAACATGTACACTCTCTGAATATTTCATGGGACACAAACAACCTCACAACAGAACATTATGAGGCTTTGTTACATCATTCAAAACCATCCATCTTTCTCTCACACACCCTACATGCAAACATCTACATAATTTACACAAATACAGTTGCTGTTTCATCAAACCTTGTGTTTCCTCAAATGTCAACTTGAAAAAACAGCCATGTTTTTAGATGGATAACAATGCGTATATGCGTTCAGCCAGTCAAACAAGTGAAGCAAGCCAAAGGCCTGCAGAATTTTCTCTCTTATCAGAGTTACAGAAAATTGTTTAAATTGAGATTTTAGGATAGAAATCAACATTGGAGTCTTCAGCTTTGCATGGGTACATTATGCACTTTGTCACCTCTGTGCACGGATACAATTTCCCACTCATATTCACACACACACACACACACACACACACACACACACACACACGCACGCACGTGCATATGCTCTCTGGGAGGAATTGCACCATAATTATGCCTAAGGTAAAAAGGCGATTAATTTTTTAATGGATTCAATGTTTTATTCATAGCACCTATCCAGTCTTGGATATTGCATAGCACATACAAAACCTTTGCCAGAAAGAGAACTCACCTCACTGTAAAACTGGCTGTTAGCTATTTCATACAGTAGATGAATTACACATCTCAGTAGCTTTGAAATCAGTCACATTTTAGACTGACATATATAGATTCCATTAATTATTTGATGAAAATGTGTGCCATTTCCCCAGTTTTCCATGTGACATAGAGTGAAAAGCACGCAGAGGAAGGGACAGGAGGTAGAGAGGGTGTTGTCTCCTGACTGAGGCCAGCAAGACCGGTTATTCCATCCTAGAAATCCATTTACTGTACAGAGCACTCTGCCTAACCATCAACCCCACTGTGAGAGGAATACTCTGACCCACACAGGAGATACTGTAAAGCTGCAGCACATTCACGACAACCAAACACAACTCCTTCCTCCCGCTGAGTCTCGCCCTCCAGTATGATGATTAACATTTTGCTTGAGCACTTTTATTTGTGGAACAGAGCAGATATTAGAAAAGGGGGATTGGAAATGGAGGTCACAACAGATATTTTAATATTTAATAGAAAATGACACAAGTTAAAACTTGAGCAACTGTATTGCAGTGCTGGACATATTACTCTGATTAAAAGCAACTTGCATTATTATACCAAAATCATTAGACAATTAGATTGTAGTTGTATTATTCAAGAGAAGAAAAAGAGTAAAAAGAGACATGATTTTGCACTCTAACTTCAGACAGTCATATTTTCTGAAGAAGAATGTTTAAGACATTTGCTTCATATTAGCCTACATTTAGACGAAACTTAAATATTTGTATGGAATTCTTTTATTTTGTCTGCAAGAAATAGAGCTTTGGCCTCTAAAATACTTCCTGTGCAGTAAAAAGTTTGAATTTCTGTTAGACAGGCTTACCAGTGCTGTGGTTGGGTTCATATTATAACATTTTACCCCTGGTTCACACATCCTGCATGAGCAACACGTGTGTGTGGCGTTGCGACTTGGTTTTCATTTTGGCATCCATAGAAACAAGTTGGAGCAGCCAAACTGCTGGCGTGAGCAGCATGACTCACACGCAAGTCCTGCGCGGTGGCTGCTGCGTCATCTAGAGATGTTTTTACCGCAGCATGCACGCGTTTCTCAGCAAAAAGAGACAAAGAGACAACCTGTTTACAGTCATATTTACATATTTACTAGCACAGCTCTACAGTGAAAGTGTTTATCCTCGTTTACGGACATGAATACCACTTCCGGTATGCTTTCACATTAAAAGCCCTTGCAAATATGGACTGAGCTAAACCCCATTCATCTGCTTTTATGACCCTGACAATGTCTTCTTTTTTTTTTTTTTGGAACCTGAATAAATAACAAAGATATACACATCCCCATAGTTGATGCCAAAAAGTGGACAAGAACAGCAAAGAGCAGTGGGAAAGGAAATGAACAGGGCCTCTGATTTAGCAGAAAATACTCTATCTTCCCTGAACAACTGCTTTTTATCCAGTTGATTTGGTGCCCATGCAAATTAAGTTTCAGCTCCTGTTATGTAAATACGATCGTTATTGAAAGCCCATCCCACTGAAACCCGAGGAAAGACAACTGAAAATGCATTTAAAATGAGCAACACAAAGTGAGGAGGAACTGCTATGTATGTTTGTTTAATCGCTTTACTGAATTTATTTGTAATTATTTATGGTTGAGTAAGCTTCCCTAAAAAGGTCAAACTAAATCTAAATGACATTTATCATGAAATATTACATGATTATTGTGTTTATCAAAGGGAAAGTTGTGTAAAAACACAATAGGGCTGTTGTGCCACGATGGAGCTGCGGGCTGTGTGAACAGATACACACGCACGACGCAGCAGTTTAGTTTGCCCGTGCACACGCGTTGCTCATACAGTATGTGTGAACCAGGGTTAAGAAAGGAAAGGGTAAAACTTGGGACATGGCCTCTTGTATAGTACATGACTTGTTCCATGCAACAGTACGTAAATCATTGTCTGTTACATAAAGTTTTCATGTTACCAGTTTGGTGCCTATTACATCTGTCTGCGTAATGTGCACGTCAGAGCCCTACTTTCTCATGACTACCTGCCTGCAGCACTTTACGTGGCTGAAAAAAACTACAACTGTCAAAACTCATGCATGCAGTGGAGTTTTGAAGTATGAGTAGATAACTTCTGCAAAAAAGCTAGCAAGCTAATGTTAGCTATAGCATGAGACTCATTTGGAAGCAATTCTGCTGCAGCCATTTGTGCTGGCTCACATTTTGTTTTCTTTGTTGTCGCTCTCTATTTAAAGTCCAGCTTGAACTGAGACAAAACAGTTGCAGGGAAAGCTGCAGTGGAATAAACTGGCGTGTGGCAACTGACGGCGTGGCCTGCAAACACTCTTGTTGGCAGAGTCAAGTCAGAGCATGGTGAGCCAACCAGCTTGTACCGACGACACCTGTTGTTAAGAGGCGCAGTGTAGACCAGCAAATTAGAACAGAGAGTACAGAGAGTGTCACTGATGTTTCATTATTCCGCGAAACCCTTGTCCGGGTGACAAAGAAAATATCATGGTAAAAGCAGGGCTATTGGAGACCTACTTAGCAGCAAATGGTGTCATCGTTCAATCACTATTACACTGTTTGATCAGGTTATACATCATAATGACAACGTTAAGCCAAAAAAGTTGTCTAGTTTCACTTTAAAATTTAAAAGGCTACCTTGCAGTTCTGGCTGTGGCCAGTGAAGATTGGGAACAGTACCTATCTGTGGGCATCTCAAGAATGCTTCCAGTGATAAGTATTAGGCTCTAGCTAATAAACACTTGGGTTCAGTCTAATTTTTGGGACAAACAGGATTTGGAACTTCCCTCTGCTTTGGTCACCCTACAGTTAAAGGAATGACCTCACTGCATAGGAAAAGTCAGGAAAGAGTGATGTTTAACTTTGCCAGTTGTATTTTATGTATGTAGAGAACATTAACACAAAACTGTAGGTCAAAATAGATGATCCAAAATCACATTTGAGGCCTCCAAATTCTATCACATGTGAGGATATTTGCACAGCTCACAGCATTTTGCAAGCTAAATGTGAAGAGTGTTACTATCCGACATCTGTAATCTATTTTTTTAATCGGATTACTTTAAGCCGGTCATTTCCTAACCCTGCCAATACCTGCCATCCACCTCCCTATCGTCTGCTCATCCTTTCTGTACACACTTAATAATGCAGGACACCACAGATTCCCAAATTTATCATTCCTTCCCAGCTGGACCTGAAGTGACAGATTTATTAGATAGCCATTTGTGGCTGCATGTAATGCTGCCAGTCGAGGGTCAGTCAGACTGACAGAGTCAAAGCTGTTTGATGACCTCGGCGTGATAATGACCATACAGGAGAGAAGGACACAGAGAAGGACAGAGGGAGGAGATAAAGAGAAATGGGAATGGTAAGGGCAGGAGAGGAGAGGTGAGAGAGTACAGAAACAGACTCATCGAAGGATTACAGCTGAAAATATGGTGTTATGCCGTACAGAAACTGGAGGAGATTAAGATTAAAACTGTTATATTAGAAATAATGCTCATAGTTCTTACATAAAGGAGGAGGAGGATTTAAAGAAACAGTTCAACATTTGGGGAATATATGATTTTGTGCTGTCTTGCTGGAGTTAGATGACAGAAACAGTGTCACTTTCATACTGTTAAAGATTTGGCTCAGCTTCGTTCAAAAGATAAAAATTAAAAATAGCTCCTGGCATCTCAGTCTTGTTTGGCCAAGAATTAGTCTCCCCCAAACCACAATTTGTTGTTTTCATACATCCAGTTACGCACACAAGCTATAAGACATATATAAGCAAGCTTTGGAGTTTCTGGCTGTTTTATTTTCTCTTACA
>JAQLOL010000006.1:17258158-17273546 GCA_029783665.1 Naso thynnoides
ACTTTTACTCAGCACTGTATTCTTGAACAAAACTGAATATAAACGTCCACACGCTGCAGTTGGGTGTGTGGATGGTACGAGATGAACTGATCATAGGTGACTTGATTTATGAGGCAAACATTGATTATGACTGGAGATGCCCCTTAATATTGTAATTGTGTGAAATATCAATCATATGTAAGCATATATTTTATATAATACGATGTCATTTATTGTTATTCTCATATATTTGACATACATATATCCTACAACCCCCCAACAATTAAACATAAAACAATTTTGCCTTTTTGTAAGTAGGCTATCAGCAAATGTTTATGATTAAATGTGTTTTACTTGAATTAATGAGTATAATGCAGTCCAGTAGCTCACATCACTGCCACTATTTATGGCCTCAGTAGAAATATAAATGATTCAGTTAACACCTATACCACAATATGAAGAAAGACAGTCAAATAACAAGCATCATCAAGCTGGAGTTTGTGGCATTTTGGATGTGGGGATAGCCTAAAAAAAGGTGATATCAGGAACAACAGAACATGACATCAGCCACTGAAATGTTGCCATGCCTTCCTGTGTCAGTTCCACGTTTACAGTGAAGGAGCATGAGATCAAAAAGTCGTTGGGCAGGGATGCTCTTTTTTGATGCATTCTCATCCTTTTCAGTGGAGGAAGAGGAGGAGGAGGAGGGGTGATTTTAGTTTTCTCACGACCTGATACCGGCTGCATCGTGAAAGGACAGGACCGTGATGGGAGGATTTTTTTTTTTTTTCTTTTTATCATACCCGACCTTAGTGGGCAGCACTCGTGGATGGCATGAGTGTATTATTGGTTCATGGCCGTTAAAGGATGCAGAAATTGGGCGAGGCTGCCGGTCACTTGGCCAATTGCATACCGAGGTGTGGCTCTCTGTGGGCGTGGCCACAGTGGAAAGGGCGGCGCTAGAAGCGGAAGTGTGTCTCGGCTGATCTCTCGCTGTCATTCGGCCACGGTCGGTTCCAGGAGAGAGGGGCAGCCAAGAAGCACACAGGAATCGGCTGGCTCTGTAGGAAAAACAGCGAGAAAATATTCTGAAATCAAACGAACAATGAAACCGAGCGAGTAGGGCTAGGTAAAGAACCGCGGCCGAATATATTTCACACATTGCCACGTTAACAAAGCTCTTTGGTTATACAGTCCAGATTAGAGGCAGCAGAGTAGAGAGCTGTGTCATTGAGCAGGCAGGACACGTCAGGAGAAGGGAGAAAAAAAAAAAGCTGACCGACTGCACTGTACGAGTCAGCTATCAAATCACTCCTGTAAAGCTCTGCCTGACGTACTATATTTTCAAGGACACCACCTTGCTCTCAACCCGAGGGAAGGATCTCAACAAAGACATCGCCGGGGTCGAAGGTGGTGATCAGAAGGTGAAAAGAAATTTTATTCGCCTGTATTCAAGCTGTCCAGCTAGCTAGCATTTGTGCTAACGGTTGATAGCTAACTAGCTAACGTTAGCAACGGCTGGAAATGTTAGCTGGTCAGCTAACGTGTCTAGTTTATTTTAACCGCCCGACTTTCGACCTTAAGTGTATAAATGTATCGTTAATAAAGACAAATAATGTATGGCACGGTTCACTGGGCGCATTTCGATCTGAGTAAAGAAATGTTCGACTTATAGCTGATATATTTTGAGGTTTAGACTTTCCATAGAGTCTTGACAGCTGTCAAACAAGGTCGAGTGTTTTTCTTTTGAAAGTTATGTCGGTTTATCGCCAACATATTCAACCCTTTTATCATATTTTGTACGTCTGTGTGGCTACACTGCGGGTAATTACTTGTCTGTCCGTCGGGAGACCGTCTCTAAAAGGAAAATGAGTCGGCTCGACACAGCAGTGTTTCCAGCTATATTGGTCGCTGCCAGCAGCTCAGCTGTAGACTTACAAGCTGGTAACGTCACGGGGTTATAATTAGCTAAAGATGTAACGTTAACTGTTTTTTTTTTCCCAACTGGCCAGACTAATAAGGTTAGATTGATCAAGAAGGAACTAATTCACGACATTTTGTGTGATTATCACGTGTAGAAAAAATATCTTTTATGTCAGTAGAAAATGTCCATGGCCATCACCTAGTTGTTTCTAAATCCCTTGATCTATAGTGGGATGAGAGAGGCTGACTGCTAACTCAGTGCATGCCATCCTGTGTGCTCTTCTCTCAATAGGACCAAACGATCACGGGATAGCATTTGTGTGTGGGGGAGAAAACAAATGGGGGATTACGGGTTTGGAGTCCTTGTTCAAAACAACACTGGCAACAAGTCTGCATTCCCGGTCCGAATCCACCCGCATCTGCAGCCCCCACACCACCATCAAAATGTGTCGCAGAGCCCTGCTGCTTTCATAAACAGCACCACAGCCGCAGGGAATGGCACCACGGGAGGTTCTCCCTGGCTCTTCCCTGCCTCTGCCACCCACAACAGTGTGCAAGACGAAATCCTTGGGGGGGCAGAGAAGCCCAAAGCACAACAGCAACAGGAAATGCAAGAAACGCAAGAAAAGCAGCAGCAGTTGTCCCCTGGGAGTCACCAGGAGGGTGGAAGTGGTGGTGGGATCATTTCAGAACTGGAAAAAGCCCGGTCAGAGGAAGTCAAGACAGACAGCGGTGTGTCTGAAGGAAGTAATGGAAAGGAGAAGCAGCTGCGTCTTGAGTCTCCTGTCCTGACGGGCTTTGATTATCAGGAGACGTCTGGTCTCGGGGGTACTGGCCCGGTCCAGTCCAGTACGACCTCGTCATCACTTACTGGCTTCAACAACTGGTCAGCTGCCATCCCACCGGCGCCGTCAACCATCATCAATGAGGACGTCAGCTTCTTTAACCCCGCCTCTGCAAACAACGGTCCTCTGCTGTTCCAGAACTTCTCACACCATGTCAGCCCAGGTTTTGGTGGAAACTTCTCCCCTCAAATTGGACCAGCTGCGGCCTTGTCCCAGCACCACCCAGCTCCTCCACCACACCCACACTTTCAACACCCCCACAACCAACACCAGCAGCATCGGCGCTCCCCGGCCTCTCCACACCCTCCACCGCCCTTCCCACATAGGAATCCGGCTTTCAGCCAGTTGCCCCATTTGTCCAACAGCCTGAACAAGCCACCGTCCCCCTGGGGTCCAGCCAGCTACCAGAGCCCCTCTCCCTCCCCTGGCTCCTCCACCTCCTGGAGTCCCGGAGGAGGCTATGGTAGTGGTGGCGGTGGCTGGGGAGGGTCTCAGGGCAGAGATTATCGCAGAGGGCTGAATGGCGGGATGACCCCCATCAACTCTATCTCTCCATTGAAGAAGACCTTCCCTAACAACCATGTGGCATCCCAGAAGTACCCTCGAAACAGTCCTGCAGGCTTCAACCCCAAGTCCTGGATGGATGATGGAGTTGGCCGCAGTGATAACATCTTCCCCTTTCAGGTCAGTTTGTCTTTGTGACTTATTATCGTTTCCATCATCATTTCATTCTGTTTTTCAATGTATGCACTTTGGGTGTACATGCTTTTGTGGTATTATTTTTCAGCAGTAGTCGTTTGCTGCCTGAATGATTAAACATCATTGTGTCATTTATGTTAGCAGTTAATTTTATTACAGTATGTGGTATAGCTGCTATTTTTAGACATGGGGGGAGGGCATGGATTTACATACATTTGTTACTGTGTTAGCTTAGAAATCAGTCGCTGGGTTCTGTACTTCCACAGCTGTATGTTTCTGATGATGACTAATGTGGCTCTGTCACTGCAGTGGTGTGTGCCACATATAAGAGCTGGGGGGCTGGAGGGAGGGTGTGGGGGGTGGGGGAGGCATCACAGAGGGAAGAAGATGGGGACAAGGATATGGAAGTGGGGTGGGAGGTTTGAAATGGGGCAAGTTAGAGAGGATGTTAGTGGAACGATTGTGGGAATGGATGATCAAGACTGAAAGAGACTGAGCTGCAGAGAAAATTTAGATACACCAGTGAACAAGACGACAGCGGAGTGGGATCTATTTTATTCCAGATAGAAAAAAAAACACAAACAAACAAACAAAAAAACCCAGAGGTAATACTGTAGATTGATGGCCCGAGCTTAATGCCTAATGATTTTTCAGGATTACTGCTTTATTAATCATCCAGGTCAAGGCTGCCATAGCCTAGCAATTCGTTTTTAAAATGCCAGCCTGTTCATAGTGCAATTTTATAGCCAGTTCCACACACAATGAAGACGGCTCAAATTGTATTATCACATGTAGAAAACTGCCGATGCGATTGATGAAAAGAGGTAAAGGGAGCATGGAAATAAATTCATTTTATTGATCTAGCTCGTGATTGATTGTGTCAGTCGTTACAAGGAGGCGGGGGTAAAGACAGGAAGGTTGCTATATTCCCAGTTAGGCCTGATGACCTAGTGAAAGGTTTCTTTTTTCTACCCTTGGACAGTGCTCCTTCTGCTCTGTCACAGTATCTTCCCGTCAGTCATAAGCACTTGTTTGTCATTGGTTCCCAATGTCATCTTGGATGCAGTGGATTGTATTAAAGCTTGAGTAATAACTCACCTTTGTTGTTTCGATAGTCTGTCAGTAGCCTAACAGCATTACTAATTGGTTTATGAGACCACCGCTGAGGAGCTACTTCATTTTCTTGGCCACGCCTATCCACCCGACAAGTCAGAATTATAATCTCAGAAATTTCTCTAGAAAAAAGCAAAATCCTCAAAATGAGCAAATTATTTGGAGTGATATCTTTAAAATTTAGAAAATCTTCCTGTGCAGTCTTTCTAAGTATTTCCTTATCTTATCTTGCGGGAGAAACACATTTCAGTACAGACCAAACAGTAAGGACATTGATCTGACATGTCTTGACATGTCTTTGTGCTGATTAAGTAACAAAGTTAACCTCTGAGCTGCTGTTATCGTCAGCTGACTAGACCAAATTGGTGTTGGTAGCCATGGGGTCAGGTTCATATCGGGCCTGTCCTAAATAATGAAGGACTTATACTCAATAATACTTGGAAGTTAGAATAACTTGTGGTATAATCAACAAGGGTTGCACCATTACATTTTGGGTTTTATAGAAAACATTTTCTAAAAATAGGACCTAAATATTACTCTGTTAATTCATAAGCCCGGCAGATTTAAATCTAGTTGCCTTAAACGTGCTGAACCTTCTCACTGCAATCACATAAATCTGAATATGCCTGCTGTATTGCATAATTGCCTCATAGGCTCCAATTGCATCTTACATCATCTGATATTTTGCTTGTTTTTAATGCATCACTAGGGGGAAGGTGTGTGTGTGTGTGTGCGTGTGTGCATGTGTGTCTGACTGATTGTCCTATAACCTGTTCACAAGGAAACAAGGTTTCAATAGGACTAGATTAGAAAAAATATAAAGACACCCATTAAGAAAAGAAGATGAACATCGACCCTTTAACTTTTGGGCTAAAATGAGTAATGGACTGAATTGATAAATGTGAAGTGATTTTAAACTGGATGGATGAGTTTGTGGAATTTTACTGAAACAACAACCATTTTCTGATTTCAAAACTTAATAGGAACTCCTCATCCTCCAGAACTTGTCCTCTCTCTGTGTATTAATGGAATAGTGTAACTTGCCATATGTGCAAATATCTGATCCAGCAGATTTATTTTTTGCTGCATTTCGGACTGCTAAATGCGGATCTGCTCCCTTTTTCCTATGTTCACATTACCTAACATCTGGATTAATTTCGCTTCTAGATATTGACTCATGTTGTATAACACAACTGCCAGAAGCATTCACCACATATCCTTTAGAAAGCAGACTTTGGTCTAACTAAAGTGTTTGTTTCCTGATTCTAAACCATATGGTTTATTTTTTTCTGATCTGTAAGCGAACACTGATGTTCCACCCTGTTACTGAGTCATAAAAAGTGTCTTTTTGGTGTAAGGTTATAGGTAATGTTGCATAGTTGAGGCTGTCACTCTATAAACAAGTAAATATTTATACAAACAAACAAATTTCAAGATTATTCTTCTGAGCCTTCTCATTATAGTTCGGTATTGAAGATTTGTTGGTCATTATGGCATTGTCTTTTCATTCACTTATATTGCCTTTGCTACAGCATTGATCTAATCAAAACTAATAGAGCAATAACCTTAAAAAAATGCACTCAAAATGGTGCTTTCTTGAGATCACGCACTGCTCAGATGACTGATGACACATGTTGCCTTACACAAGGCGCCCCCAGGTTTGGTAATTGAAATACCGTAGCTCCTGTAACTCTGAACAAAGCAGACCCCATGGGGGACTGTTGTCACAATGTTTCACTGAAGTCTTTCTCCAACTGTCTCACATAGTTTCCATTTTAGCACTGACACAACAGATGAAGGATCAGTGCCTTTAGCTTTAGAATTCCCGTTGTTCTGCCGGTGCACAGTTCGAGTAAGTTCATCACAGTGTTCATCATGACTTCTTCATACCTTTTTTAGATTAGATGTGATTTTAACTCACACACAACTCACAACTCTGCAGAGGCAAATCAATGACTCCAATGAACTAGAATTTTCAGTTATATGCTATTCAGCGGATAAGGTCAGAGCTACGTAAATACAGGAATACTGTATAACACTAGAGTCAGATATACTACAATGGTTTGCTGCTAAAGCAAAGACCCTTTGCTCTACCCATTTTAATGGAGTTTGTGACCTTGTGATTGCCTTGGGCCTCAATGTGTATGCCTGTGTATAAGCAAATGTGTAGATGCAGTTCGAGAGCAAGACTGCATGCCATTTGGTGGATATTTTATCCAAAGCAGTGTGCAGCACCATGGCAAAGTGAGAGAGAAAATGTTCCAGCACTGTGGCTGTTGCTGCAGCATGCAGGGCCACTGCTGTATTAGAGCAGCTTTAGTATTTGGGATGGGCTCCAAGAGAGGCACTCTGTTGCAGACTGCTGGTACACTGGTCAGCTTGAAAGTAGCCTCAGATGAGAAAGGTGTACTTTTCAAATGTGATAAAAGCCGTTCTTAAGTTTCTTTTCCTTCTCTCTTACCTTTCTTTTTTTCCCATCCATCCAGTCCCTCATTAGCTATGCACACTTATTCTTGAGGATTGCAAGATAATTATAGCCAAATCCGAGATGACAGGACAGTTCCCCGGTCAATCACATGGCTGACACATAGAGACAGACAGCTGTACAGGATCACATTAGCACCTATTTGACAGACAACTGAGAGTCACAGATTAACCTAACTTGCATCTCTTTTGACTTTGGAAAAAAAAAAAGAGATTCCAGGGGAAACCTCAACAAAACTTGTACTTGTTCACTAAATTCTAAACTGCAAAATTCAAGGTCAAAGGCCTGCTGCTGGTATCAGGTGTACTTGGCTGGTTGGCAGCGTTAAATTTGGCTAGTGTATTGCAAGGCCTGAGGGTAAGTAAGCCAGGACAGGATATTGTCTCAGTAAGCTACTTGGGTAACTGTTGGTTACAGCTCCCTTCTCACTGTTTGTTTAGCTTAGATATACTGCAGCCTTTTACAGTGCAGTTATATGAAGATTCATCATTAAACCATCTTTTTAGGCCTGTAGTGGAAACAAATGTTGAGCCGCTGTTTTCTGACTTGAGCATTTTGCCTCTGTTAAAAAATCTTAATGATGTGTTCAGACTGAAAGTGAATGTGATGTAATTGCAAGAAACGCCAGTATTGTGTTGCTTGATCATAATTGGATTATATTTTTGATCTTCGCTTCAATCGTGTCAGTTGCGCAATGAAATGTTACACACTCTGCTTATATTAGCTTGTTCAGAGGAGAGGGGACTGGCCACATTCTGTCATTAATTACGGCCGATTTAATCAACTTTTCTGTACTTCATCAATTGTGGGAGTCCTAGACAGGTTGAAAAACTTCACAATGTCGTGTCCGGATAATTAAATCATCGGGAGCCTGTTAAGTTGTGTCACACAGCTCTGCGCTGACCACAGTTAGCGTAGCTAGTAGTGTCAAGGGGAAGGGGGGCTTTCCATTATCTGTCATCAACCGCAGCAGATTTAATCATCCTTTTTGTTAGAGCTGTTCTGATACCCATACCAGCATTGGAAAAGGCCTCTGATACCCCCAAAAATGCTGGTATCAGTTTCGGCGAGTACTCCAGTCTGTGCACCGAGCCAGTACTATGTGATTTATTAGCCGCGGAATGGTACCCAGCTACTTCCCAGTTAGCTTAGTGTAGTTAAAAGAATTCAATTTTCCCAGGTTTTAGTTTTTAAGTTGCTGTCACACAACTGTTTTATAGCGTTCTATTTAAATCTTTTTATTTTACTAAGATATTATAACACCTCAAGTTTTAAAGGAAGTGTTATTATTATGCGCTGATATCAAATGAGTACTTGATATCAGCCGCTATCTAAGTTTGGATATCGGAATCGGTATCGTTAAGGAAAAAATTATATCAGAACATCTCTGCTTTCTGCGCATATCAGTTGTGAAAGTCCCTCAAATGTTGGAAAACTTAACGACGCTGTAATTGTGTTCATGAGATAATCCCATGGCATATAAAGTTTTGTCGTAGGAGCTTTATGGTATTCACACACAGCAACAGTCGTTTTAACCACCATGTCCGTTCAATGTCCATTCGGCAAATATTATCAGCATTTGTGCCGTCGGGTTGTCATAGACGTCAGGAGAATCTCAACACTGGTTGGCTGTCGCGGCACAGTGTGATGCAATGTCGCCCAAAAAGTTCAATATTTTTAACTCTGAGGGATGAGGCTATGGACGCCACATCACATGATTTGCATCGCGTGTATTGCTAGATTCACGTTACCCAAAGTGACATTGTGTCTAATCGTGTCTTAACAATGATTTTGTATGTTATTTTCTTGTGGCGTTTTTGTGTTCTTCACTTTTAGTCTGAATACACCTTAAGATTAGATGAGTATCATTTGGAAAACTTGAGTTATCAGCAGTGATAGTCTTGTTCTTACTTATTCTTTCCAGGTAACTTTTTTTGGATGCATATTCTGTTGTATACATCATCAACAAGCAAACACTCTGAGCCATTGAGCTGTCGAAGGCGGTGGTTTTAGCCATTACCTCTGGTCCTTGTGACACGGGAGTAAAATGAGAGAAAGGTTTTTTAGACTAATGAGCGAGCTTAGCTCTGCTGGCAAGCACATAATTCTGCTGCTCATACAGCCTCATTGTGCCCTTCTCACACCCTTGACAGATGCTCTGAAACAGGAAGAAAGAGAGCTTGTGTTCATGTGTGTGTCTGCGCACATACGCATGTGTGCACGAGCCCTAATTAGTCCCTGGCCTATGTCTTTTGCACATGTGTCTTAACAAAGAAAGAAGACAAAGCAGAGTCTATGTGAAAGTGTCATATTGTATTTAGCTGAGCTCATTGCGTGCAATAAAGGAGTCTGTTCAGTCGAATTCTCCAAACAGTGCAAATACTGCCAGAACCTCTACCTCTGTCGCTCCTGTTACACCCTTAATGCACACATACACACACCATTCGGCTATTCAGCCAACACTAGGTAATAGGTTGTTTTTGACAGTTGGGGGTATTTAATGTCATAGTAGGTCTTTGAAATACTTTGACCAGGAAGAAACATAATCACAGGCATCAAAAGCTCAACCTGCTTCCCCTTCCTGCCCTCCTTTCTTCTCTTTTTACTTTGCCTTAGCTCACTATTCACTTTCCTACTCTTCATCAACCCCATTCTTTCATCTGCCATTTTCCCCTTCCCTTCTTTGCTTTGGGCTTCCTCTCTGCCTGTTGTCTCACGGATGCGATTAGATGCACAAAAAATAAGGGGAAAAAAACCCGCCCACCAATGAGTAAAATCTTGAAATAATCTCCAACCTCTAAGAACCTGAAAACTTGTACAGCACATATATATCTTTATGTTCCTTCCCCTGTTACTGTCATCCTCCTTCGACTTCCATTTCCCATTAATGTGCCGGTGACATGGAAGATTAATGTTTGAATTAATCACCCTCAGCGTGCTGTATTTAATCATTCTTTACATCTCGCTTTCAAAATCTGAAGGAGGTTGGCCAATCGGTTTTGTGGGGCTTGAGATTAAAACCTATTTAAAGTTTACAGGGTGTTGCAAAAGGTCTGGTCTATTTTGCAAGGTTTGATTTTTAAATGTTAGCTTTATGAAATAAGCAAGCTGGGACATTGCCGTGGCAAGGAGTAGCCCTGGCTTAAGACTTGCCCATTTTGCATAAATTCTTAGTAGTACTATGGAAACAAATTTCTGCTTGTTATTTACAGTTGTCTGTCCTTAGGATGCAGCTACCATCTGCAACTAGCAGAAAGGGATTGTGGTAAGAGTTTGATGCATAACAAAATCCCTGTCCCATTGTTTTCTACGTGAAACACACTTTGGTGGGGATGACTCTTCAGAAGAGCAGCAATTTCATCATGGTCTCGTATTAGCACATCGCTGTACTGCACTGTACTCTTACTACGTCCTCTGTCAATATGACCTAACTATTGTTGGGTAAGCGCGTGAAATAACTGCTGTGTGTCGTATGTTACATTAAGTTTACATTATCAATATATAGCAGGCTCACCCAAAGTTGGCAAGCTAGCATCTACTGACTCCATGTGGGGCATTTAGGCTCACCAAAAATAGATATTTTTTAGCATTTTCAGTTCATCCCAAATGATCATGGTACTATTTTGTCGTATTTTTAACCGTAAAATTTCATATGAGATACTATGCTAAAGGTCTGGCTCTTTGTAAGAGAGCAAATGCATTTGTGCAGATTAAACGTATACCCTATACTTTAGATTTACCAGAATGTTTGGTTTGAAAAGAACACTAGGCAAACACACAGGCCGTGGTGTTTGAGTCTAATAAGCCCTATTCGGATGTCCATGCCTACAACAACAGCAACGCAGGATGACTCGTTCAGCTGATATGTTTAATGTGTGCACAGTCTCTGATCCGCTGAGCACATGCTGCCTTTTGGTGATTTGAAATTCGATGATGCATTCACTACGAGTGTAATCCTGGGACATGCAGAGTTCAGTGCAGTACTCATTTGTTGATTCAGGGTCAATCATTTAGAAATGGCGTCAGGGCCCGAAAGAGGCCACGCTACTTGATGCAAAACAATTGATCATACAGACTCTTTTATACTTGATAGTTATTAAAGAAAAGAGCTATGTCTTGCCTTTTAAATCCTTTTAGCCCTAACCAGACAGCATCACGCTTATTATAGTTTTTTGTTTATAAAGGTACACTGGGCTACATTTCATTGTTGCCAGCAAATAACAGAGTAATTCATTGCATGTCGTCTATGTTTATACCTATGGCATTGGGTTAGAGTGGGCAAGCTTTCATAGATCACATAATGTGGACTGCGCTGTAAATTGTGTGTTTCTTGCTTGCAGCCAGTCTGTGTGTGTGTGTGTGTGTGTATGTGTGTGTGTGTGCATGTCCCTGGATGTTATGAGTGACCGTGACTGTATGTGTACTGTGCAGCCCCTGCAATCTGTCAGGAATGAGTACTTTGCTGGTCAGCTGGCCTGTAGTTGAGAGAGAATGATGCACGAAACTGATGATTAATCACCGTCTGCACCACTCCTGGCTAATGCTTAGCAACTGCAGAGCACTGACAAGGGCTAACATCCTCCATAGTAAATCCATCTCGGCCACCAAATGAATTCCTGAATTCCTGAAAAGCAATATAATAGGATTAGCCTGAGATACTACAGCAGCCAAAATATCACTGTACCAAGGAGATGGTGCAATGAAGAACAAAGACACCCAATGAAAGCGTTCAATTTTTGAAGCGCAAAAGCAGGAGGAGCTTCGGCTCACTGCTTCCGCTTTATTATCTTATTACAACACAGAGCAAACTCAAGAAATCCAGCAGATTTCTATAAATACTATTGGCTTGGCTATGCTAGGATATACTCATACCCACTGCTGGTGTACTTTTCACAGCAGCCAGTCATTCACTTGTTTCTGCTTCCCCTGTCTTTGAATGTTTGGTTTATTTGACCTGAAGCAATAGCCCGGGTCCACCTGAGATACTGAGGCGGATATGAGAAAATAGCCAACGTAGTCTGGCCTATATCCCTGTGTTGATATTTGTTGTGAGGGAGAGAGTGTGCACTGGGTGTGTTCCTCTTACCATGTCATCCCTGCTTAGCGTGTTCCCTTAGTCAGTGTGGGAAATCTACACCAGTTAGAATGCTGGAAAGTTTTTGGCTACAGCTACGAAGTTTGGCTGTTTCACCAGCCAGTGTGGCAGACATCCAACCACGCTCTCCGACTGATCAGATAGTAAAAGTGGCTATTGAATTTTTAGAGCTTCTGCAGACACCAGACATGGATGAAAAAGCGAGTTGGCCGCCTGGCTGAACCTTGGTCACATGGTTCACTGACGCACGTCTGTTTTTCTGACCCCTTCAGCATTTGACCCCTGTGGACGATATGCTGTGACATAGTATGTTATGAGCTTTTCTTTCCAAGGTGGTTTTGCTTTCAGACTGTTCTACACAGACATTGGTTTTCAGTTTGACCTGGTTACTGGATAAATACCATAAAGGTTAGTCATAGGTGCATTTGTTTGAAAGACAAAGTGGTGGCTGGCTAAACAAATAGGTAACCTACAAGTTGACAGACACGTTGGGTAATTCTTGTTGTGTAAGTCCTGTCCATTATCAGTCAAGTCGAGGGCAGAGCTGATCGCATGTTGTTGATGTCAGGACGTTTTTCAAATATTTCAGGAGATGAATTTGACATAAAGCTTCTCATTCAGTTCTTCATTATTTTGTCAGGGTTGTAGATTCTCCTCTGACCTCTCACAGCTTACTTTCATGCAGTGTTGTGCTTTACTCCTATTGTTCAATGTTAGTGTGTAATTGTACCTTGCCAACATTAGCCCATTTGACGTGTTTTACTTTTTGTTAGAGACGGACACATTTCTACTGAGGCTGTACCACAGACAAATTACGTCAAATGCTGCTAGCTGGACTTGTATGGGTGAATGCACTTGCTGGCCTGACCCTGGTCTTTGCTTGTGATTTTCAAACTTGATTGAGTTGCTACAGAGAGTTCAGAAGCTGTTGCAGCTTTATTATCTACAACAATTGACGATTTATAAGTTTGTAAGTTTCAAGGCTGATTCATGCCATCATAGTCTCCTGATTGATCTGACAGCATCTTGACAGACTCAGTGAACTCTTTATAGGATGTTTTGTCAGACTTAAATCTCGTAGCAGAAAGTGAGCTCAAGAGACATTGGTATGTCACAAGCGTGCACATCCAGCAGGCTCTTTCTCTCCCCATTATTGTGTTACATATTGTTGGTGGTGTTCATTTGCTGCTGTGTTTCGTAATATAAATTACTGCAGACAGAAACAAAGGTTGATACAATAGATACAATGCAGGAGGTAAGAAAAAAAAAGAAGCTGATTTCAGTCGTGACCAGTCAGTCGTGACTAAACATTTTAGTCATGATGCCCAGCTTTTTGGACAACTTGTAGCCAGAAGAGTCACTGGCTCTGTGCAGTCTAAAATCTCTGAAACATAAATGAGGAATAGAATCTTTTTAAGGTATTTCTGCTTTTAAGGTGGCATTGGGGGGTGACTAGGAAAATGGGGAAGAAGCAGAGGAAGGAATGAGACAGTCAGTCCCGTGATGTTATGGGCACATGATACCTTTTGTGTCATGCACAGAAATGTAAACAAGAAGGATTTTCATGAATTTCCATTGCAGGCATTGTCTACCTGAGTTGTGTTGTTTTTGGATAGACGGAGACCAGAATAGATGATCAGTTTGTTAACAGGTTGTTGTCAGCGACTGCATATTTTGTTGAGTCGAGGTGGAGTCAAGACGGAAGCCTTATCAGCATGACACTTGGAGTGTGTGTGTGTGTGTGTGTGTGTGGGCACATGTTTTTATGTGTGCACATATTTTGCTTGCACCCATTGCATGCATGTGTGTTTCAACGTGTTTCTGTGTGCATACAAATATTTTCTGTGCGGTTGGTATGCCGAGGATGCCCTTGTAGGTGACAAAGCTGTCTCTCATGAATTGTTTTGGCTCCTTCTTGGTTGTACTGCTTGTTTTACTGTTGACTTCCATTATATATCCTCATTAAATCAGTGACTTTACAGCTTAATTAGTCAGCCAGTTAACTTTGTAAACACAGCAGTCAAATACCAAAGAGGAATTGTGGTTAGAATTAAAAAAGAGATATTATATGCTGACATCAGAAAAGAGATTGATGAATAAAGTGTGTCTGTAGAGTGTCTGTAGCAAATTTTGAGGTGAACTTATACTTATGTATGGCCGATCCAACTTCTTTTTATCTCAGCTTTTATTTCAGTTTGCAGAGCGCATTGGTGAATCACTTGAGACTTGAGGGCTCTTTCTTTTGTATTGTGCTTGTATTGTTTGTCGCTGCTGCTATTTAGGCCAGTGCCTAAAGTGTCAGACCTCCCTTCATTAAGAGAATATCATGCATTTAAATCCTCACAATATATTATCATTTATCAAGGTAGGAAGATTTAAGCCTAACTGCTGGCACGAATTTATTGATCTGTTGTACTTTTCTGCAAAATAGGCTGAGCTGAAGCACGAGTTAGATAAAAATCCTCTCATAAATAACTGGGGAAGCGTCTGGCCGCTCCCTTTTATTAACAGCTTACCTTGCTTCAGAATGTTCAGGCTATGTTTAGAGTGTGAAGCCATCAGAATTGCAAAACAGTTTGTTTATTTATTTATTTTTTTTGTAAATTAAGCTGAATGCTGTCTCCTTATCTGGTGTCTTATGTGTGTGTGTGTGTGTGTGTGTGTGTGCGTTTTTTTGCCACCTTGGGTTAATTAACTCAATGTTTTATTAAAAGGTGTAGATAAATCCAGTTGTTCCAGCTGCTTCTGGGACCTGCTAGGTGGTCAACTTCAAAGACTATTTGCAGCCGTAAAGCAGGAATTAAAAAAAAAAAAAAAAGTAAAATGGATTTTCCTCCCTCTCTCCCCTCTCTGCAGGAACGCACCAGGTCATTTGACAGCTTCAACATGAACACGCTGGAGAGCTCCCTGATCGACATCATGAGGGCTGAACAGGACACCCTGAAAGGTGACGATCAAGAACGCTAAACGCTAAGCAGACAGCTGGCAATGCTGCCGTTCTCGTGTTGCACTCTGTTAAAGGCAGAGTATTTTTAGCACATGTGTGATGCTGCTGTGCTTGCTTACAAATACAACATAGGCCTAATTCTCTACAAAATATCAAATAATTAATAATGCATAAGGTAATCCTATTATTTGGCGATTAAATGGTGAGTACACAATATTTATCCAAACTATGTGTCAGCTCACTTTAAAATACTTAAAACAAAAATTGAAAGCATGAAAAAAAAAAAAAAAAAACGTCCACAA
>JAQLOL010000006.1:17273646-17290289 GCA_029783665.1 Naso thynnoides
TAAAAAAAAAAAAAAAAAAACTTCCACAAACCATCTACGTTATGGCAACATATGTCCTATGAAACTATTCAATGTAATACGACCATGTTTTTTCATATATTAAGTTTAAACATATGTAATATGAGGATACATGTGTGGCATGATTGTATCTCATTTGCCTAGCAGCCAATAGGAGCGTTAAACTTAAAGGTGATGTGATAATTGCTCGCACACTCACACTTAGTCACAATTTTTTCGCCTCGTTTTTTAGCAGAGAAGTTTCACTTCCTCCACAGGTCACCTCCACAGATATTGTGTCTTCTTTTGGTGCGATGATGAACAATAAAAAGAAAGGTTAGCCTGCGTAGCAGTCAGCTCACACCTCTGTCGTCCTCCATCCTCTCTCTCCTGTCCTCCTTTTAAAATTTGAAACAAAAGAAACTTTTTTTTTTTCGTGCCTGAGCATGTTGCAATGAGTATGACCTCTTTCTCATGCATTTTGAGAAGGAGACGCAGTGAGAATACAGGTCTGTTGGGAGCTTAGGCTTTGTATTTAAGAGGGGATTTGCGAGAGAGAACGACGGACTCCCGCTGATCTTAACTGAAGTTGCTGGCCGTCGTTAGTTTCTGACGATCACAGCTGCAGAGCCGTCCATTCTGAAGGATGATAATTTGGCTGACGACGCACCGTTTCTGTCCACACAAATGCACGTTGATGTTACCTATAGTGTAAAGTTATGATTGTTGGTCTGTTAATGTCAAGTTGAATCAGAGTGAATGTGTTTTCCACATATTACCATTAAATGTATGAAAAGGAAACATTTAGCCTAGTATGTTATCAAACAGTTCATACAAACTTTTGGGTCAGTGTGTTTCCCTGTATTCCTGATCTTTGAAGCTCTTTGCTGTTGTGCATTTTTAACACATATACACTCAGTTGCCAGTTTATTGGGTACGCCCAGCTAAAACTAATACAGTCCTATTTAAAAGCCTTGCTGTAATTCCAACTATCTTCAAGGTTATACCAGTCAGTTTTTGTTGAAACTGGGGGAAAGGGATGTTGATATACCTTGACGCTCCTTTGGGAGGATGTAGTTTGAGGTGCTGCTAAACACAATTTCATTTTACTGCCAGGTGTGTTTAGACTACCGTCATTGACATAAATGGGTTTGGCAGCATGATAAAAACAGGTACAGGTTTTTAGCTTATGACTTCGCTTGCATGTGAGTGTATATTCTGCACACTTGTATTACACAACACAATTAGGCGAAAGGAGAATCATCCATTGGAAACTAGATTCTCACTGACTTTGGTTATTGATTAATAGAGACTAGCCAATGTCCGTTATTGGCTGAGAGGTGTTAGGCAACACTGGTCAGTGCTAACTCAGAAGTGTGTTATTGAATACAGCAGGTTGCCAGTGTAGTTTAATTTTTTAGTGGGTGTAACTGATACTTATTATAAATAGGGAGTGCTTAGCTAACAAATAGGACTGTGGCCAGTATTAACTATTAGTCAGGGGGTTCTGGTAGTCATCATTTGAAAAGAAAACGCATTTGAAAGGACACGCTGGGGCTTTATTGGTTGCAGAATAGATTTTAAGTTTTCAGCCACATTTGTTTATATTTGATATCAAACCACAAGACTTAGTCCTGTGTAAAGGCTACAACATTACAGTCTAATAGGCTGGGTTGTGCTTAATTTGTAAATCACGAGATCCCGAAACACAGAGGGTGCTGTTCCACTGGGTCTAGGGAGAGAAAAAATCACCCAATGCATCATAAAATCTACAGTGCCTGCAAAATGCCTCAAATACAGAACCTTATTTATTTACATTAATCAGAGCATTCCCTAAATTTGCTCACAAACCGCAGGGGGATGTGTGCAAACAACAGTTTATGGTTTGTTGACAGCTCTCTCTCTCTCTCTTTCTCTATTTCACTGTCCCCATACCTCCTCCCTCCTGACCATGGATTGACACAATGGAGGGAAGATTGAATTATGGCCGAAACGTCTGTTCACGACCACAAAAAGCAAGCATATGAAGAATCTGACATGTTTTGTCTGCCTCTCCCCATATATCGATATCAGCCGCTGTGTTTCAGTACTATGGACAGCGCCGAACCTACACACACCTCCTAATTTATCCATACTCATTTCACCATCTCATAGCACAAATGCCGACTTGTTGAGCTGTAGGGCGTGCAAAAATTGTAACAGACATTTTACTTATTTCTTCTTTGTTGGATACAGTCGGGAACGTATCCTTACTCAAATCACAGTTGCTAAAATTAGCTCACATTATGCTCACAGAACTCACCTGACATCTCTCTATTACTCTGTCTCTCTCTCTTTTTTCCTTTTCAAAGGTATTTGTTACAGAAAACAGAGTCATCATCATATAAAGCATCCACGCGTATTTCCTTTTTCTTTTTTAAACAAACTACAGCATATAACATAATGCCAAACCAACAATTTTTAAGTAGCTTTAATGGGAAAAAAATGAGAGTGACAGAAGATATAATTTGATGATGGATGCTGGAATCGATCATATAGGTCTTGGCCCTAGGCGGGGATGTCTTGTAGTCTGCTCAGTTGTGCTCCGGTACATATTAAGTCCAGTACCAGAAATTTGTTAACATTGACCTCCAAAAGGCAATGAAAAGATGTTGTTTTTCCTTTTTTTAGCCTTGTGAAAATGAAAATTCTAACTTCTGTTTTGAATATTCGAATGTAGAAAATGAAAATCAAACATAGCATTTTGTCATCGTCATATCGAAAGTACGCTTTATCGCTTTGTGTTCACACAGAAGACATATGTGTGTGTTTCACAACCAGAATAACAAGATGTGTGAAAACTGTTAAGCCAGAGACACTTCACTATCACCTCGTATTTATTTCAGACTCACACCCACTGGGTTCAGCCAAATCCAGCTGTGATCTAATGTTCTCCTGTCAAGCCAAAGTAAATCTCCCCTCAATATTAAGAGAGGAAGAGTGAAAGGTTACCTCATTAGCTACGTTTTGGTGTCTTAGCTGCAGCCACGCTGGCACAGATTCTTGTGACGAATGCAAGAGCTCAGCTCCAGAAACAAAACAAGTTTTCTTCTAAACTGAAAACCTGAGACTCTGCTTTATATGAAACCAAACAGTTCTTGATCTTAAAATATAAGATGAAATTAAATAAAGTTAAGTAGAATTGATGTTACAGCTGTCTCTCTTTCTGGCAGTGATGGAGCAAATTAATCTACTATATTTACAATTCATTCTGCTTTGTTGAATATATTGAATCACACCGTGTTTGTCTTTTTCTGACTGCTCTTCTTTGACCTTATTTTTCTGCCTTTCCTCAGCCTCTCTCTTCACATTTGTTTTCATACAGTAGCCCATTCTTTACTGCTTTCACATGATGCATCACACCATCTCCCTTGTTCCTTATCTTTATTTTATCCTGTTGCCTTTGGCTTCCTACAAAATATTATTCTATTTATTCATCGTTTTGATAATTATAGTCACGGCTTGTACAGCGCTGTTCCAAATGTAGCAGTGACTTAAGTGAATTCTCTCTCTCTTTTTTTTTGTTTTGTTTTTCCTTCTCCCTCATAGCAAAGTAAGAAGAAAAACATAATTACAGCACATTTTCTTTGAGCTCTGACTCTTCTCCAGGCCGACTGTCTCTTGCTCCCCACTGCTCTCTGTCAAACACATACATGCACAAGTACACACAAATATAATAATAAACTGACTGTGTGCATGCACGGGTACTTTAGATGCACATAATCAGAGCACAAATTTCTCATTCCAGCAAAACATATTGAACAAAGTGAGAGCGATGAAGCCGGGGAACAGGCGAGGCAAAATGTCTATAGTAGAAGTGGCTTTGAATTGCTTCCAGCATTGTCCTAACTGACAGAAAGGATCCCTCTGTTCAGCCACTATGCACACACAAACACGCACTCACAACACTGCCTTGTGTGTGCTTGTGCATGCATGTGCCTCAACTGTTACTGTGCTGTGCATGTAGGCAGCCAGAAGCATGCAAATAAGGTTCATAGAGCGGGCACACACAACCCTGCAGACACACAGGGATGTGGTGTGCTTACGTGGTTGCACACTGAGTCCTTAGAGACTATTAAAGGCTTTTAAGATCCAATATGACGGGTTGTGCTAGGATGGACTTTGATTTTGGGTGGTGCACCTATCGGCACTAGCCTAAATTACAGAGGGAGTGAAACTGTGGAATTCCGCAGTGCAGGAGAAAATTGAGCTTCTTTGTTTAAAGTGGTATTTGTTGGCATCTCTGGTTTTATTTTGAATAAACTGAGCATTCTGCTGACAGAGTGAGCTTTTATTTTGGTGCCAGCGATGTCCACACTGTGATAAATTGCTCTAATTTATTTTTAAAAAATGACAGTATAGTGTAGTATGTTTTGTAGCTCCCAAGCCACGGGTGGTCTGTCCTGATTTTTGTGGTCTGTGAGTCCTAGTTCAGTTTTTATGCTGCGCATCTACTGAGCACTGTGAGGCTCACAAGGCGAGGTGTTGGGGGAGGGGCCAGCAGATTTCCATGTGACCGAGGCATCGGAATGCACCAATCCCAGGGCGGTCCATACCCATACAACAATGGTTGCACTATTTCAGCTCTTTCATCTCATTATCCCTCTCCAGCAAGCAGGCCTTGCATAACTTTGAAGCTTGTTTGGCATCATAACATGTATTTGTGTGGGTGCGGGTGTGTGTGTGCGTGCGAGCGAGACAGGCCTGGCAAGTGACACAATGTAAAATGCATGATACGAGGCTCAGAGAGACATAGGGAAATGAAGGTCAATGAGAGGGAAAGAGATGGTTAGTGTCCCACATTATGTGGAAGCAGCACTCAGTGTGTATATCTGGTATAGCTACTGCCTACCCTGTTAATGACATATCTGAGTGGCCCGATGTTTTTATTTTCCTTTGTACAAATTAGCCTTTCAAACCAAAACCAGTCCTTTTAATTTGAAATATGTCCTATATTTTGTGCAAAATTGTCCAAACATTTTCCATCAGCAAAGTAAATGTGACAGTAATTGGCATCATCATCACGATCACATGCCTTTTGCCATATTGCAGGCAAATTTTGTTGCTTTCTACCCCACATTGTTTTCTATGGTTGCCTTTAGGGGTAAAAAAAAAAAACCAATTTATCAACCCATTGATTTATATTCCAAAGATCCAACTACACTAATAGGTTAACGTCAAATCTTCCTTCTAATGTGACTTGTATCGATCTAAAATCGCTTTTCAAGGCAAAAATCGATTGTAAGAGTTGCCTTGTATTTAGCATGTCAGACGTTGCGATCTGGATGCATTGTTTACACTTATAATGGTAAATAGTTGTAACCAGTTCATTTCCTGATGTTCTGGGCTTGTGTATTGCGTCAGATAATGGCAGATCATGGCAGGGAGGCACCAGGAGAACGGAGAGCAAGTTGCTGAACGAAAGTTTTCAGTACATGTCTGTGGTCCGCACAGATTGAATGTTTTTGTAGTTCGGTGTATCGAGCTTTTCCAGTGTTTCACCTCCTCTACCACTGCAGAAAAATATTCATTTTCTTTTCCTCTGTTTCTGACCCGAAAAAAGGTTACTGTATTGATTTCCAGGCATTGAATCATATCACATTGTATCGCTCTAAATGAGTCTATATTGTTATTGTGTCATAGAGCCAACTGTGTATTGTAATACGCATTGTATCATTGTTGAAACATATCATCATGCCTCCAGTTGCCAAAATGGTTCTTAAACATAAAAAACCAAACATTTAAAAAGCACATCTGGATGAATGATTTAAAAGCTCATTATCCCCCAGTGTGTCACATGTAGTCATCTGTTAAATATTTCTGTTCTGTGTCTCCCTGTGCAGGTCGTCTTGGGTTTCCCCATCCAGGAGGGGACAACCCTCTGCCCCTCAATGGTATGTATGGCAACCTGCTGTGGTTTTCTGGGGCCCACTAACATTACAAATTAGGGACTAATATCACAAGGAGTTTGTTTGCAAGTAATAATAATCATTTTGACAAACAGAATTAAAAATAATCAGATGTCCTTTAAAATAATCAGATGAAATGTCATTCTGTTCATCTTTGTAGAGGATCACCTTTTAAATGGTGTTGTCGTTGCATCTAAATTAAAATGACTCATATCTTGGAAAAAGTTCATCCACCCGTCAGGCGCAATTAAAAAAAATTAGAAAACAACAGCAAATAAAGCAATCTTCCTTTGTTCCTGTGCTAAAACAAGCTCCCTCACGTAAATCTTGTCAGATTTTTCCCTGCTCTGTGGAAATTTCCATGGTGTGACTCTCCAGTTTAGCGACTTTTGTGTCCCAGTTTTTCTTTGTCAAATTTTCATGTAGGTGAAACTCGCTACTGTGGGTGGGTTTACTTTAATGTGTGAGGTGACCTTTATTGTTGTGTCTGGTGACTTTGGAGCTTCGTGTGTCCTGTGAGACCTTTTCACACGGACGTAATGATTTTGGACACCAGGAGATAAATGAATGGGTGGATCGAGGGGTAGACTGAGATGGAAGATAATTTCAGGAGGAGAGTAGCTATATGTGTGTTGGCTCGACTAGTTTCAAAACTTTTCTGTTCTATAAGTAACGTTCTTCTTCGGAGTACAGGGTTTGGTGTTTGTGCATTCGGCTCTAGATGTTGTTTACGTTCTTTTTAAGGTATTTTGCCTTTGTTTGATAGATACAGAAAAGAAAATGGGTAATAAATAGTGTCTACAGGCTACAAATGCGCACATATGGTGATTATGTGGTATTTGTTCTAGAAAGCTGTCACGACATCCCTGTTTTTTGAGTTTTTGACGAAAAAAATAAGTGGCACTTTCGTAGTTTTGAACTTTCTCCACACTGTTTCTGAAAAAATTTTGCTGCAGTTTAAGCCGCACCAGTTTAATGTTCAGCTATAGTCTTTAATCCTTCATCATTTTGTAAATGTGTTATTGTAGCTTTTGCTCTCTGGTCTTGGGGCCAGTATGTAAACAAGAGAGGGCCAGTCGTTTCCTCACAAGATCCCTGGGTCACATGGTGAGATCACATGGTCAGGAGCTGTCATCAAGCCCTGAGACAGATGGTGCCAGCGGATCGGCAGGATTCAGAGGTTGCACACCAGCTCTCTCTGTGTCTCTCTCTCTTTCCCTCTCTCCCTCTGTCTTTCTCTCTCTCTCTCTCTCTCTGTCTCCGAAGCATACACAGATTGCATTCCTCTGATCTCTCTCGCTCACTCTCATTTCTCTCACCCCCACACAGCTTTTCATCAGCGTGTTTCTCCATCACTTCCAATCTATTTTTCTCTTTCTCTCTCACACACACATCTTTTTATAGCACTCTCACTCCCTTTCAATCTGCTTTCCTCTCTCTCTCTCTCTCTCTCGCTCTCTTCTCACTTTCTACCTCCCTTTGACCTCCCCCAGAGTTAATGTCCATCTGGGCTGGAAAGTTCACTTAGGGAGCCGGGGATTATTGCTCTTGCATCCTGGCTACTCTTCATCCTCTCCGTGTTCTTACATGTTTAGACGAGTCGATGCTTCCGTCCCTCCAGTGTCTGCATTTTAATTTGTTTCACTTCAGCTCTGTGCAGAGAAACATTATTTCACAGTGAGCGTATTAAACGGAATGAGCGAAAAGAGCATTGTCTTGTGTACACACGTGACAGTGAACTGCATTGTGAGCTGATTGACCTGTTAGACAGGTTGAAGAAATGTTTTAAGGCAGAAAAGGGAATTGGATTTCTGCAGCACTGATCCAGCAAAAAGACAATGAGCGCTTTGCTTATTGGTGTAGTTTGGCATTCACACAGTCTGTAAGGTGATGCAGATATTTGTTAGGCCATCCTCATATGCTTTTGATGGATTTATTTGAAATGTGAGATGTCACTTTTTAATCGAGCGCTGAAAGAAAAGGGCTCAATTATCAACTTGGGTCATAACGGCAGATTGCCGTGCACCCATGTACACAAGAGTATTGGCTGCCCTGTCTCTTCACCTTTGTGCCACCACCGCCTTCGTTAACTGCAGGGCTGCTGTCGTCATGTTTACATTTAAAACAGTGAAGGCTGCACCCGTGACCACACACTGTCATCGATGCGTTTTGTTTAAAACATCTGACGCTCTCTGCTCTCTTATTTCCTCCAGCATTTTTATTTGGTTTATTGTGGAAGAAAGTTCCCTTGCTGCCTTAATTGTTGTCATTGTTGATCGAGTTCATTTCCAATGGAGATGTCGAGCTGCTTGACCTTAAATAAGCACTTGACGATGTGTGGACTCATATCTTGGTTTATTGACTGAACCATTGGGTTGACTAATCTGACCTTCTATCTTCTTACTGTCGCTGATTACCTATGGTGTCCCTCAAGGTTCAGTCCTTAGTCAGTTTCTGCTTTTTCCTTTTCTCTTTCTTTTCGTTAACTTTAATGCAGAGGATTTATTTCCTCTCTTACGCACCATTATACTAGGGATGCGTGATAATATTGGCATGTTATCGATATCGGCTGATGGTGGCTTTAAAATAAAATATCGAATGTTGGCCAGCACGCTGATATCCACCGATATAATAACCGATAAAATGATAGGCTACTGTTTCATTGATTAAATGTCTGAGTAGACGCCATGTTTCATATGTTCATTGTGGACAGACGTTACGTTTACTTACTTTGTTTCTTGTGAAACAGGCCAAGTTTGTCCTGGTTGTGGGTTTTGTTTTGATTGTCTCGGGGAGAGAAATTGTCATAAATAAATATGACATGTTTTACATAATGCAGATTCAAGTATTTTTCTTCTTTTGCACAAGGAATGAATATTACATAATTTAAAGCTTTGTATTTCATGCCTGCGTTTGCCAGCGGACCAACACTTTGAGAGTATTCATGATAATACTGTGTGTAAGTTCCACTACAGAAGAGACTTATTGATATCTGCACTTAGGTTAGGGGAAAAAATATGTGTATATGTCAGTATCTGTATCGATTATCAGCTAATTGAGTTGTAAAATATCGGCATACTGGATATCGGCAAAAAACCCAATATCATGCATCCCTACATTACACAGTTGTGCCTTTCAGTCAGGCTGAGTGAATCAGTGAACACAAACCTTTAAAATATAGACGTTCCCCCATACAGCATGTAAATTGTGCCTAAGCTTCTGTCGATAAAGTGAAGTAGGATGGTGACAGTTCCAGAGGACTGATGATAATGAACAGCTGATAAATACTAAGGTGGGCAGGAAGACAGTGGAACCTCCTTCCATTGTCATGAACCAGCTGGCTCTTCAATCAGTGTACCCGAACGATGCATTTTTTTTATAATCAATCTCTCTTTTGATTTGTCCTTATTCCACATGCAGCCAGGAATTATAGCAGGAGACGAGGTAAAATATAACCATGGATGTATTTTGTCACATTTCCAGCTTATATTCAGCTCGATAGGTCTAAATATTTTGACTGAGATTGCAAGTTAAGCCGTGCTGTAATGATTTTAATGCTTAAGAGGCGCTTATTGGTGTTACATTAAAGCTCATTTACATTTTGAATAACTCTGCGCTTTGTATACATACAGTGACATGTTTGTTTGCATGATTGTCTAAGTGGTGCACCTTGCTGTAAGCTCGTGATGTGGTCGTACGCATCTTTCACTCTGTGTCTGTTTTCTTTTTCTCGTTATGCTTGCCTCTGCCTGCTTTGTGTCAGTTTTGCCCCATTTTTTTCTCCCAAGATTCTTAAGTCAAACGACAGTTATTAGTGTCATATTTAGTTACGTAAGTTCATGATGTGCAGACACAAAGTGTAGATTGCGCAACACTTACTGCGACAGAAGCGCAGACACATCGACCGACACACACAAACTGACTCAGTCACACACAGCACATACTGTAAGCTCAGCTAACTCCCTTGCATAAATCTTTATAAAGCTGCTCAAGGCACGTTGTATAGGAGCAGGAATAGGCTCGCGAGGCTTAACCTCTTCTACACACACTCACACACACGCACAAACATGCACAGTTCAATGTGAAAGTATTTTCTCACTGAAAGGACAACTGTGTTTGTTAGAAAGAATCCACATGCATGTTTAGGCCTTCATGAACATTATAGTTGTTGTTGATTTGTGCGTGTGTGTTGGTGTCCATTTCTTACATTCAGTACAATTTTTTGGCAATTTGACATCTCCATGCTGCATGAATGACAGTTACGTATAACAACATTGACTCTCTTGATTATGTCTGTTTTTGTTTCTACTAATTTTAGAGATCAGCATTTCCGTAATAGTAGTTTGAAGTTAACAAGTTTGCAGATGTTAAACAGGTGTAGAAATACCTGCAACACTTCATTCTCACCAGAGGGTAAAGTCACACAGCGCCTGAGAAAACAAAAATATATTTGGATGCATCCTGTGTTCACGCCACGCTAATAACATGCCTTAATGATGTGGAAAGTGATATCAGATCAAGAAAAAATACTAAATTACTCACTGATATGAAAAGTCATTGAAATGTCCTTTAAGATAAAAGTGCTTTCTTCTGGAAATAAACCTTTCCTGTTGTCCTCCTCTTTTCTCTCTCAGGCCACTCCTCCCTCTTTCCCATGGAGGATGGCTTCCCTGATGATGAGCGTGGTGATCAAGGTCTCGCCGGCCTGGGTTCTCCACACTGCTTCCCACACCAGAACGGAGAGCGTGTCGAACGCTACTCACGCAAGGTCTTTGTGGGAGGACTGCCCCCAGACATAGACGAAGGTAAAGCAGACGCATTAGGATCATCTCTGGGCTATTTTAGTCATTTTCTGTCAGGATAGAAATGTAAAAGATGGGAAGCTTGAGGGACGGGTGAGCGGTCACAAACCGCCAGAAAATTCACCTGCACCACAAGCCTGTGGACTGCCAATGAGAATGTGATCTGTTTGTTAAATTTCAGATGAGATAACAGCCAGTTTCAGGCGTTTTGGACACCTGTTTGTGGACTGGCCTCACAAAGCGGAAAGCAAATCCTATTTCCCCCCTAAAGGTATGCTAAAATCATCATCGATGCATCTTCATTCTGTGCTGTGGTGTCTCATAATTGTTTACCAAAGATAAGCTTCACTCTCCGTCCTTTTATGTGGGAAAACACACACACATATAAAATATATTTCTTGGTCGCTGGTTCTTTGGTACAGAATTGTGTGTCAACCTTGAATCAGTGTACCAACATTACTCATATTTGTGCATCTGTGTAGCCTTGTTTTGTCGTTAGGATTTAATGTGAGGTGTTTGCAACTGTGCCTGGACTGTTTATCTGTTTATCTGACTGTTTGTAAAAGCTTATACTCTCCTGCGGTGAAAGCAGAATGTTGTGATCAGGCATACAGTCGCAGTAATCATCGTGCCAGATACCAATTTGACTCTTTGTCAATACTTTGTTCCCAGCAGCATAAATAACCCCGCTGTATTTTGTATAGGCTACGCCTTCCTGCTGTTCCAGGACGAGAGCTCAGTGCAGGCTTTGATTGACGCCTGCATCGAGGAGGACGGCAAGCTGTACCTCTGCGTGTCCAGCCCCACCATCAAAGACAAGCCGGTCAGTGGGAACACAAATGCACCCATCTGCTCACATCTGCTTTGTTTTACTGAAGGAAGTAAAAAATGTCCTCGTGACTTTTACTTGACTTTACGAGCAGTTTTTGTCAAAGTGTTGTTTGTTCACTTTTCTTCTAGAGCTGAAACCTGTTAGTTTTTGTGTGTGACAGGTCCAGATCCGCCCGTGGAACCTGAACGACAGCGATTTTGTGATGGATGGATCCCAGCCTCTGGACCCGAGGAAAACCATCTTTGTTGGAGGTGTCCCTCGTCCGCTCCGTGCAGGTATCCCTCATTTTAATGTTTATTTTTTCTTCTCTTTCCCGCTCGTGAATTGACAACAAATGAACTTTTACGTTGACAACACTTCTTTCATGAAGATCCCTTTGATTCAAAAATGGGGTTTCCTTTTGTTTCTATCCTCTAAAATGTCAGACATTGACTTTGTGGACTTGTTACAGCGGGAAAGCATTTTAACATTCCTCTACTGAAGGGGGTGTTGTCCGTGCTCTCCCCTAACATATAAGATTAAATATACCCCAGGCAGGCTGGATCTGGTATGTCAAAGAGAAACCTGAAACCTATAGCTCAGACTTTACAGTGCTAAGAGTGACAGTTTGCATTAGCACAGTGGAGGTTTTGACAACAAACATAGAAGGGTGAGCCGGTTTTGGATGTAAACTGGACCCTGGAGCTTCCTTCCACTGGCCACCAAAAAAAATTTCTGACATTCAATTATCACTGGCTGTGTCATCTACTGCCAGTAACAAGCGAATAAACTAGCAAACAACACAAAGAAATAAAAGATAATTTACATTGAAAATTTTGATGTCTGTTAGTTCTTGATTTTAACGCACAGCCGACTCCTCATCTGACTCTAAGTCTGACTGAGGCTCAAACATCTGTGGCTAAATCTCTCAGATGTTTTCTGTAATGTTCGCCATCTTGATGCGCACTGCTCTTTCATGGTGGGCGGAGCACCAGGCCTTTGTTTAAGAAATCCGTAATGTCTCAATGAGGGATTAAGTGTAGCCATGGAGATAGTGGTTTACAGTATTCAACTCTGACCAAACAGCATTACCCTGACAACAGAAGTTTACTGATCCAAAACAGCTTGCGTGTCTGCTCCACAGGAAGCACATAACAAGGTTTGTATTTATTGATTAGCAGGTATACCAATAATCAGCTGCTCTGGTGCCCATCTTTCACTTCTCGAAATCTTTGAAGTGCTGGCTTTTTGTAAAATTGTCCTTTCTGTAAAACTCCGTTGTGTGATCATCTTGTTTTCATAATAAGCATTAGACGTGCTGCCAGAGGGTAGAGCCAAAAGAAGCACTGTACTGGTAAAATCGGCTTCGACCTACACTGGTCCTGTTAGGAAGTGCTGTCTGCTGCACGCTGTGCTGTGCAGAATATTTAATTCCTTTTATCCTGAGAGCAGTGTTATATGTGCTGGGTGTTCATGTTTTCTGCACCGCTGGAAGCTGGTTGAGACTTCTATGCTTTCATCGTGGAAGTGACCAAGGTCATATGACCCTTTGTTACATTCATTGCTTTATGACCCTGTGTAATAATTTGATCTAAATTTACATGTTTAGAAAATATACATATTAAATAACTGCCATGTGACCTTTTTATGTTTTAACGAGCACTGCCCAAAGTGAACTTTCTGACCAGCCAAGCAAGCTGGCAAATAAAAAATCTCCTAAACACGAAAAACTTTTTGGTGTTACACGTAAATTTGTTACAGTACATTACATTGAAATAATATATTTTTATGTTGAAGACAACCTTTAAGTGGGGAGGACGGAGCAAAATTTGACAAAAAAGTGATTTTTAGAATGGATCAACAATATAAACAGCACAACAACTGATTTTTTCTTTAGAGTGCTGAAGATGTTTTACTGTGTGTGTGAGAATAAAGCACTCACTGGATGTCCTTCATTTTCTAAACATTCATTACATGGCTTAAAATGTACTTATCAGTGTGTTCAATAAATATTCCCAATGAATAGACTCACCAAGATTCCATGTCTCCTTAAGGAGAGGTGTTTGAAATTTTCCTCCCCACTCAATTGAACTGCGCCTTCAAATATCGGGAAATAAAGTATTTATATTTGAAGAACCTATTCAGTACCAGGTGTCCATTATATTTATTTCCTTGGTGGTGTGTCTGTTTTTTCCTGTAAAGTGTTTGCATTAGTTTTGTCCTATTTTTCTCTCGTGGAAGTGTCACGTGACATGGAGCTGGGATAAATAAATGTGCGTGCCCACACGCTACTCAGTGTTAACAATTAGGACCTCAGCAAGACTAGTAAGTGAACTTTGGTAGTTGGTGAGCATTATCGCTGAGCAGTTGTTGTTGTTGTTGTTGTTGTTGTTTTTTATCATGAAGTGCATGGTCGTGGGATGTAACAATTCTTCTAACAACGTAACCCATGTATGTTAGCATCGTTTGCCAGCTGGAGATCCGAAGCGATGCAAGTTGTGGTCATTGGCCATCGGACATCCAAACTTCAATGCCAGTACGCAATAAGATGTGCTGCAGCAAAACAACTCTGTGTTGTGTGTTTGCGGCGATCATTTTCTTGACAGTGACTATGTCATGGTAACAGGTAGTGCACATCGATCTCAAAAGACTTCCTGTCTGAAAGACTGGATCTGTTTGTGTTTAAAAATGACAATGACACAAAAACTGAGCACGGAAATAACAAACAACATGACCCGTGTGGTGTTTAATACATAAATATCATAGTGTGTTTGAAACTTTGAATTTGAAGTGCGTCATATGTTAGTTTGTAGCATTTCAATTCAAGTGAATGAGGAGGATTTCAAATTTAAAAAATTTCAAACATCTCCCCACCCCCGTCACAGAGGCATGGAATCTTGGTGAGTCAACTGAAATATTTATTGAGCACAATGATAAGTACATTTTAAGCCATGTTTCAAATCTTCTGAAAATATGGCTTTAATAAAAATAATAATCACCACTAAAAATGCCAGAGGTCTTAAGCTGTGGGATTTCACCAAACTGAGACGAATGCGACAGCTGTCATCAGACGCTTTTCCCAAACACAATCATTAAGTTTGGTGGTTAAACATAGCCCGTATCTGTCTTATCTACCTTTTACTCTAACTCTGCTTTAACAGGAACTGTAAATTTTTGAAATTTACTCACCAGAATGAAAATCCACTCACCTTTTTTGGGAGGCAGGAATTTATTTTGGACCCCGTTAACAAAGATACATTGTGAATTAGCAGGGTTATCCCCCTCCAATTTACACATGTTTTAAGTGCCGTTAAGAAAAACAATGCAGACTGTAATCAAAGTTTTGTTGATTTATTGCAGTCATTTTAGCAGCTGAAACTGCTCTGCTATCGAACTGTGCTGAACTTTAATCCATCTGTGCTTGACGGCTTTAAGCTCTCAGATCAACAACCCTCATCAACTTGGTGTGTAGCGTGTTTGTGTTCACAGGCGACATGGGCGTGAGTTCATGTATTAAGCCTGCATCTGTGCGCATTTACAAGTAATCACTGGATTTCGCCATAATGTTTGTTATTGTGTTCGTGTCCCTTGCGTCTGTGCATTGAGCCAGTCTTTGTAAATGTTTTGTTCAGTTAGTTTCATGTGTCTTTTTCTTCCCCCTTTGCAGTGGAGCTGGCCATGATCATGGACCGCCTGTATGGTGGGGTTTGCTACGCTGGCATCGACACAGACCCTGAGCTGAAGTACCCCAAGGGAGCGGGGCGGGTCGCCTTCTCTAATCAGCAGAGCTACATTGCTGCTATCAGTGCTCGCTTTGTACAGCTGCAGCATGGAGAAATCGATAAACGGGTGAGTGGAAAGAAAAGAGAGCTCAGTGTTTTTCGGCCTCCCCTCTCGGCCCCCTTCTTTTTTTTTTTTTTTTTTATTTGCCTCCTCCACATCTCACTTCCTGTTCTGTTTCTTTCAAACTCTCCTCGCCTTGGCCTCATTTTTCGGTGCAAAAAGAGAGAGGGTCTCAGTAGATGTTGTTTTGGAGTAGAAAATACAGAGCTGTATGCATAAGCACATTGTAGATAATTCAGTCTAGATGAGCAGTTCAAGTAACAATGTGTATTTGTCCTGACTCTAAGCTTCAAAGAGAAGTTTTCTTTAAAATTCAAATCGTCTGCCATAGAGGAAGAGCAGAGAATTGTGTTGATTTAGATAAAAATCCAACATTAAGTTTTTATCGTAACTATTAGAATTTGTTATCTTTTCCCTCTAATGAACTTTTAATATAACCTTCATTTATTGTACAGCACATTTCGGGTGTGCCGGCATACTTGCTCATAGCAATACGCTGTTGTTAGTACAACAGAATGATAAAGTACAGATTCAGTTAAAACAGTTACGGGCAAGTTTATTGAGTGCAGTGTTGAATTATACAGAGGTTCAAGTGTTTTTGGGTGTCATGGTAGTTTGACACAGCTGCAGTGACATTTACAGCTGTCCACTGGCTGTTTACTTCAAATCTACTACAGCTACTCGTACACTCTCAAGCAAAGGCTATTAATGACTTTGCTCTGTTGCCAGCAGACTCAGAATTACAGTATCACAGCTCAAGGTGGCCAGTAATTGACTTGAATTTTGTTCACATTTGAGTAGAAGTGAGTGGACAAGATAATGAGAGTAGAAATCCAACAGAAATATCCAGTGAAGAGGCAACAGCATAATATAAACTGCTGGAATAATAGTGTGCTTCGTTCTCATTTGCATAATTGGTTTGCAAATTTTGTAGACGGAGTGCCTTCGTGACATTCACTTGCAAATGGCACAATCCCTCATCACTGGAAAGTTAGAAAAGCAAGCGAATGCTGAATATTATGGTTTTGAAAGGGAGCTTGCAATCCTCAGGCAGTTCTTCATCTTACAACGCTCTGTGGCTGGTTCCTGTTTCACTGCTCCCTGCAATAGTTAGAATGAGGCTGCTGACAAAAATCATAAAAGATTGCCTTGTTTTGTAGAAGCGTTTTCAGATTTCCTGTGTCGGCTTCACAATAAAAGCCACCCTGTGTTTCGCTAGTTGAATCATTTAGTGTGAATATG
>JAQLOL010000006.1:17290389-17300655 GCA_029783665.1 Naso thynnoides
ACTTTTTTTCTCTCTTTTTTTTGAGAAAACAAAATGGTATTTAAAAAAAAAAAAAAAAAACCATTTGCGCAATCCTTGACTGAACCCACAGTGTGAAAAGACAATGAAAATGATATAGTAAAATGGAAAACACTTGAGTAACTATCGAAAATCTCAAGTATGGAAAAAGAACCAGACAAGTAATACTCTTGTTTCATTTTCCCCCCCAAACCCCCCCACCAGTTTTCAAATGAATTTTCTACCTTGTAGCTAATTAATAAGAGAAGATCAGATCAGATTAGATATAACTTTATTAATCCCAAAGGAAATTCTTGTGCCAGATTGCTCCAAATTACAATAACAGTAACAACAATAATAATTGTGCAATGGAAAATTTAATTATGCTAAGTTAAGTTTTAAAAAATAAAATATAATTTAAGCTCTTCTCCTCATCTCAGTGGGTTTTTTTGGACTGGCAAATTTAAAACCGTAGTGTCTACAAAACATATAAAACAAAGTGTCTAAAAAGGTGATAACCAAGTGTCTAGTGGTAAACGCACATAAACAGTGCCTAATCTGGTAACTAAAGGTTACTCGACTGAGATAATGGTTATTAGCTTAAGCTGACAGAACAATATGCCAATTATGACAGTACTAAGAAAGATATTGCACCAAATAGGGACTGTAAAGGTTTACATAATGGTAAACAATTGTACATGATAACAATGGAGGAAATATTGCACATAATATTATAATATATTGCACAATGCACATGATGTCTAATTTTCTGCAAGTTTGCTGAAGATATCAGGAGAGACTTTGATTTATAAAAAAACAGCAGCATATAAAACCCTTTTTTTTAAATAAATGAGGTAACACTGCTAAATTTAAATGATTCCCCCTCTGGCTGCAGGTGGAAGTGAAGCCATACGTGCTGGATGACCAGCTGTGCGATGAGTGCCAGGGAACTCGCTGCGGCGGCAAGTTTGCACCATTCTTCTGCGCCAACGTCACCTGTCTGCAGTACTACTGCGAGTACTGCTGGGCGGCCATCCACTCACGCGCCGGACGAGAGTTTCACAAACCCCTGGTGAAGGAGGGCGGCGACCGACCCCGTCACATCTCCTTCCGCTGGAACTGAGCGGACGACAGAGAGGGAGAGGCAACAGGGGAGCAGGAGGGCAGGTAGTGCAGGAGTCGCAAATCATTGTACAAATAAATGCACTTTTCTGTTGCTGGTTCCTTTTTGCTCAAATTTCACTGAACCTTTTTTCTCACTTTTTTTTTAAGTTAATATATATATCTATATTTTGAAGATAGAAAAGAAAAGCCGGACTTAAATCCAATGAAGTCCCGCAAGGAAAAAGATGTGTAACATAATTTTATTTATGTGTTTAATTTTTTCAGATATTTTTATGAGTTCTCTAAAAAATACATATATTGAAAAGGCTGAGGTGTGATATGGTACTCTGCTATTCAATTGGCACGCTTTTCCAAGCATTGTATTTGATTTTTAATTTTGATATGGGACAGCCCAAAACAAATTCACTTCATTTGACATGTGATTGACTTCTTTTGTAGCAGAGCTGTCGCTTTTTGTTTCGTATTGATTCTCCAGAGCAAACAGTCTAACATGTGCTATTTGTTTCTGAGGGGTGTGATTAAGTTTTATATTGATAAAGAGGCTCCAGAGCAAATGTAAATTGAAAAAGATGTTGCTTAAGAAGAGTGCACTTATTTCCAATTTAAAGAGTGCAGATCCAGTGTATGAGACCCTTAGTAGTTAACCAAAGCTGAACATGATTAAGGTTGAAGAACAGAGAGGGCCCACTGCAGAACAAAATGGATTCTATTCCCTCCCAGATCTTAATGTTTGAACCTCTCTTTTTATGATTTACAAGATCCTACAAATATTTTGACATTACTTGAAAACCACAACAAAATTTTTAGCAACACATGTTTGGGTTTTGATCTCCATTTTGACATGCAAAAACTAATACCTCAAACTCAGCTGCTAATGTGCCGAATACAGTTTAAAAAAAAAAAAGAAAGAGAGCAAGAGAGAAAACATCATCACCCACCGTTGTTCTCTTTTCCTTCGAACTATAATCAAAGGGAAGTGATGCAACGGGCAGAGTGTGATGCGACTGGCACAGTTTTTTACTCACTTGCTTCATCACCTCCTTATTTTTGTAATCAAACCCAGGGTTGTGCTGAGGACAGAGCAGAGCATCGTACAGTACACAGCGTATTATGGGAATGTATGGCGTAGGGAGGCTATAGGAGAGACAGACAGGCGTTCTTGTGAAGAGATAAGTCCAGCCCCACTCCCCCCTCCTCATGTCTGCCTGCAGCCTCTGCTGCTACGCTAGCAGCTCACAGAGGGTAGGGCCTTGTTCGCGGATCAAAACCTGCATTCAGTGGGGGCTCGGGTCCCGATCTTTCAGGACTAAAGTCGTGGTAACTCCTCGAGTGAAGGCTGGTCAGGCGGCCACCTGTTTATTGCAGTTTTTACGGGGCTACCACCAAACGGGGAAATGCCTGTCTTTGATAGATTGTTTTGTTTTTTAAAAATGCATTTGTGCAATTCTCCCAAGTCTTTAAGGAAAAAGTTCTACTCTGCATCAAAGAGTCAACATTTAACGAAAGAAGCAGTCAAAGTTTATCCGACTTCCACATCGTCAGCACACGTTTGAGTCGTGGAGGGATCGAACCCTCCATCCTTTCTCCTGCCAAGCTAATCCAACTCAGCATCCAGTGTTTTTGAAGCATAAATGAAGATAGTCCCTGCAGTGTGCTCTACTACTACACCCTTGTTACCCACATGCAGTTTGCTCTTGAGAACAGTCGGTTGTACCCAGTGGCTTTTGGGAACCAAAGATGGCTGTGCAGTAGTGGGTCATACTGTAGCTCATTTCTCGTTTAGGTTGTAGTGTCTTATTTTCTTTCTCATTTCTTCAAGGACGTTTTCATATATATTTTTCTTCGAAAATCTGTCAGTTCTACCCAGTTTTGCTTAAATGTCAAGCCCAGCAAACCAAAGATTGGCCTTGAACATATCTTTATACATAGTTATATATTTGACAGTGCAGTCCAAACCCATTAGAACACCAATGGAAAAACAACAGGGCTTGCAGGCACACACACACATACACACACACATACATGCACACAAGGCCACACACTCTCCATAGCTCAAAATGGAGGTGCACGCTGGTAGGCACTAGTTCTTTTAAACTCAGATAGGTCTCCGTGTTCGGGAAATTTTACATGAAGTGCACATTCACGCAGCAAAAGTAAAAACTAATCCTCACATTTGTTGACGTTTTGAGTCACTCAGTGGCATCCTACTAGCCGAGCATTTAAATATGTCAGGGAGTTAGTACAGAAACTTGATTACACACACACTAGTGAGAAACGTATCCTCATATCGGCGTGTTGTCGTTGCACCAGTTTTGCACCCTGGACATTAGTTTTGTGGGTGCGTTGGGTGAGCATTTTAGAAGTTAAAACACTTTGTGAAGAATTTGCTGTTAAACGAGATGAAAAAAAAAGATTATTTTATACATGGCCTGCTGATTTTTGGTACAGTGTTTTCTAGCTAAATTATTTTGTCATGCACATATAAACATTTATTATGCACTACTTTTCTAAATATTTTTTCTTTTTCCAACAGTCATTTTAGGCACATTTTTCACAAATGGGGAAACTCCTTTTTGCAATACCTCAATTTTTCACATTGTGAAAGGTAGCTTTTGTACTTTTGTTACTGAGAGATCTGCATATATGGAAATGTTCATTTTAAGAAAAAAAAAAGTTGAGTGATTTCAATATATATTATTTTCAATTATGCTTTTTATACATTTCAGTGCTGAGGAAACTTTACAACTAAGTGCGCACTTGTGTTGATGCGACTTCAGATCTGCAGAGGAGAGACCAAAGTGTATCGCTCTCTTGGTCTTAGCTTTTCGTACACTAGATGTTTCCAGTCAATAACAGCATGGTGACAGTTTAAAAAAAAAAAAGGAAAAAAAAAAAGAAAAAAACCCTATAAAAAACCAGTTGTAATTTGAAATTGATGTTAATGTCTCTAAACATGGCTATACTAGTTGGAAAATGGTAACTTCTGTCTTGGTTTCCTCTCCATAGATGGAGCATAACTTATTATAAGGAGAATGCAAAATTTGGTTCAGGCTTAAATGCTGAATCTCGTATCACAAGAATGGATGTTTGGTGTTTAGATATTTTAATATTTGAAGAAAAAAAAGTATATATATATATATATATATATTCTTGAACTTGCCAACTAGCACCTATTGTAATCCTTAGCATGCATGACAAAAAAGAGAAAATGACAAGTACATGAATTAGCTATTAAAATTAATTGTTGTGGTGTGCACCAAATGTTTCGCAACTATTAAGTTGTTAAGGACACCCCAAACCCCCTCACCTCACCTCACCCCCACTACCCCATCCCCGCCCCAATTGTTGATCTCCTCGCTTCCCCCCATTCGCAGACCTCTGCAGGATGCACATGACAGAGAGACAAGACGAGAAACAAGACTAACTTTAAATCGATTTGGCAGTGCAGGAATTTGAGCATCCTTATAGAACACTGTTTAAAAGACTTGAGAACTCATCCCCGCCGTCTGTCGAGGTGTTCTTATATAGACCTATCTGGAGGAAGGGGAGCTTAAAGACTTGAATGTGGTAAATGTTGCAAGTTAACTTCAAGTTGTTATGTGCAATACTTCTTTTGAACCTTTTTCCAGATAAAGACTCTTTGCAATGTAATTCTTTAATGCCATTTTTAATTGCAGACATTTAAGTAAAGAAGATGTTAATATGTTTTTCACAGTCATTTTCTACTGTTATTGTAATCCTTTTCATGCTGGTGTTTGTAAAAAAGAAAAGAAATCAAACTATTTGTACTAATATAAATAATTGAAGTTATTTTTAAAACATTAAAGGTTTTGTGCTCATTTGCTTATTTTGTTTATTTTAAGCTACTGTGATTGATTGCATTGTAATTATTAGGTCAACAATGTATTTAGCTGTTTATTGGTATATTTTTAATTGGAATGTATAATTGATTTTTATAATTTTGATCAGATTTTTGTTATATTTTTGAGGTGAAGCTTTTAATATGTTAAAGTGTCTAGTTTTTACTAATTGCTATATTGTGCTCCACAATATATGGTTCACATTTTCTGAAGGAAAATAAATATTTAAATATTTGTCTGTTAATGATGTTACTTAATGGCAAGATTTCAATAGTTTTTAACTGTGTATGGGAAGGTTGTTGTATTTATTAATAGCATTTTTTACTTAAGATATCACCTTAATTTTTATTGTCATTTCACTTTATAAGTTCCTATTTTTGTATTTTCCTTTCTAATTAAGTTATGTAATACGGATATGTCCATATTTCTAGGAGTTGGTCTGTAGAAGTGCTAGTGAAACGAAAAAGAAAAATCTAATGTTATTTAATTGTTTGCAGCCAACTATTTATAACAGTATGCATAATTTTTAAATATTTGTAATGTGAAATGTTGAATGAAATAAATCTTAACTGTGATGAAAATAAGTGCTCGGTGTGCTTATTTACGTTGCGTCCAAGACATTTAAAGCTGCTGTGGGATAATCTTGCACCTCTCTGTGTTGTAATCAGTTTGGCTCTGTTATGTAGTGTAATATTACTAAGAGTCCGCCCAAACATTCAGTTCCGACAGTAAATCACAGAGACCCATTACATGATCAAAGTACAAGTAGAGCAGGTTACCATTAAAGCCTCCAGCCATAACATCCTGCTGAAAACTTGCCTCCATGCAGGTTTTTGATAACTGTGTAATTAAAGGGTAGCTTAATGACAGGCTCAAAGGTGGTGTTCCCCTGACCACACCCAGCAGTGATGTCACTGCGCACTGAAGACACCCTGGAGTGCACGGTCACATCGCTACAGCAATATGAGAAATTAAAGCACAAAGAAACACTTATATTTACAGCTGGCAAAGTTGGTCTTTGATACTTAATCCTCTTTGATCTACTTAATTATTTTGGTTCCGTTCAGCAGCCTCTTGTTTAACAGAGAAAATACAGTGAGTGTGTCTTCAGGGACTGAAAAATAAATCTTGAAAAATGTTGGCCATCACCCTGAAATAAAAGGCAGAAAATGTCATTGTCCCTTGTCAGCATCAGCCATAGGTTACATAAACCCCACCTGTTTTTTTTTTTTTCCAAAATAACCTTATGAGATATGGTATTTGTTTACATTTTTCCATAAACGTTACAGAAAATACCTGAAAATGTGTGATGAAGTTAAAAGGGACTGTGTCAAAATCCTCCTCACGCTAATATTCAAGCTAGGAAGGCAGTACCTGTAAGGAACTATTTTTCCAGGCGTAATATGTCTCAACAGCTTCCGCCTCCCCCCTCTCTCTGGCTCATTGATTTTTGACCAAATAAATGCAGACGTTCTCTTTAGAAGGGTGAAACGAGGGTAACTAGCAACTTTCACGTGTCCCGTAGTGTGTCAACATAATTGGCAGTGAATGAAAAAAATGCAGCGTGAGATCTACTAAAGTATACACATGATCCAATTTTAACAAGATTTGTAGAAGATAGGGGTAATCTATGCTAATGGTGAGAAGATAAAATTGAATGATATGGTCCTTTACTTAATGTATGTTTTTGTTGCTTGTTATTGTGTGATGTTAGCCCACTTTTCCAACATGAGTCCCCTCTGCTCGTCAAAGAAAAAGCACACACTGGCTGCATGCTTTGGCCTGGACTGACTTTAATAAGGGACTTAGACGAACTCATTGTTCAAGGGTTTAAGGATAGTGTTTATCATTTGCTGCACAGATTATAAAGCCCTCTGAGGTAACTTTGCGAATTGTGATTTTGGGCTATGTAAATAAAAAGACCATCTTCTTCGGATTTACACCAAAGATGTGTCATCTGTTTGGATTGGTTTGGCAGAAATTATAGTTTATCTTATGCAGCTCGTCTCTTCCAACTTTGTCACTTCTTCGGTTTATATTTGTTGTGTAAATCGAACGTGTTTGGCCTCATGAATGGAGTAAAGGGCTTTTGTCCTCCTAATGCTGTCATAAATATTTATACCATTACTCCCGATAAACCCTCATTCGTCATTCACCGTGTGGATCCATAAAAACATGACATGACATGAACCAATCAAAGCCAGAGTGCTGACCAGATCATGTGCTGTCCTCTTAAATTCCAGGAAAAAAAGCCTAACAAGCCCACTGATGGCTCAGAAACACCACCAGCTGGCTGCATCCTGCACTGCCGAGTGTGACTTCAGAAGAGTGTGTTGACTACTTACTGGAACATAAAAGCCAAAGTCAACATGGTGGCAAGAATATATTTATTTTAGCAGCAGAGTTGACTCGGTAACACGCTACCCCCAACAAATGTGTTTTAATAATGAGATAAATGCAGTCTGAATCACTCAGGTCTGAAAGAGTAAGATGGTGCAGTGGAGGCTTTACTTTTCAGCTGAGGATACTCAGTGGTTCCTTTAAAAGAAAGACATGAATAAATGGGAAACTTTAAGTTATACTGAGGCTGTCAAAACAAGGTAAGGGCAAGGTAGTACTAATGCACCCACAGGTTTGGGAAGGTTACTTTTGAAATGTAATAGGTTACTACAGCTACCCCATTTTACCATGTAATAAGTAATGTAACTTTTTCAATTACTTTCATTTGTTAACCATTTTTAAATGTTTAATGAGGCAGAGGCAGACGTGGGGCGCAGCAAAATTTAGGCAAGAGAACCGATCAAAAGCATCAGAATTTGAATCAAACTTTGCTAAAATTCCTTGACAAGGCATTGTGCACATTCAAAACACGCAAAAAAACCCAACAAATATTATTCAAAATGTAGCCCAAGCTTTTTATAGAAAATATTCAGATGTAACCTCCTTTGTAATCATTAACGTTTCCATAAGTAACTGTAATATAATTACACATTCTTTCCCTGTAACTAACTTTTTACAATTACATTTATTTTGCAATTAAATTACTGTACGTGATTTCGTTACATGTAACTAGTTACTCCCCAACACTGTGTACCCATGACACTTGGTTGACTAATTGCCAGATATAGCTCCTTTCTAATGTTCCCTTAAAGGTTTAAAAGCTGAAACGACAAGAGGATGCTGTGTCTGCAGTGCAGACTCAACTTTCAGAGCCCCCTGTCTTTAAGCGCCATTGCAGACTGAACTGTCAGCTCACAGTTGTTTGATTTCCTTGTGCTCAATCAGTTTCACCATTTAGGTTTCCCACTTTCAGATGGATCTATATGATGGATGGTAACCATCATGCTGTCAGCTGAAAGGACGCCGTGATGGAGTCCGCCAGTGTGTCAGATTGCCCCTGCGTAGGCTCTGATCACGCCATCTTTGCAAACTACCATAAGTCATTAGCACCAGTCTGCACTCTCTGTCAAAGAGCTGTTTGATTCAGAGTCAGCAGCTGACAGCAGACTTCATGACCTCCAGAAGTCCTGCATGGATATAAGAAAGTTAGAAAGGTTCTGAACAAACAGATTCATAAATAAATTGTCATGATCATTCTTTTTCATGTAGAGCACAACAAAACAGAAAGTGAGGTGTAAAGTGTTCTGGAGCCCGATGAACTGCATTTTTCAAAACACTTTCATGAGGCAAATGGAGGAAAAAAGAGAGTTTAAAAAGACTGTTCTGTTGTATTATAGACACTTGATGAAGAGAGATTTTGTGAGCTGAAGACAGAGAACACGCTGCACCCGGCAGACAGGGTCTTGACATGGTGCAGCAACACTTCAGGTTGTTTCAGCGTCCGTGCTGAGGGATCATGGTGACTGAGTCATCTGTGTCAGGGAACATATTGTGAAATGATTCATGCTCCTGTTATTATTTTACTATATTTCCTTTTGATACAGATTTATACCTTTTTTTAAAATAAATGTTACATTTACTTTCTTTTTTATATATATATTAATTTTATTTAAACATCTATCATTCAATTTTACTGATATTTTTTGTCAGTCAAATGTGCTTATTACTTCAGATAACCAACATATCCCATATGAACCTCTCTCTGTTTCCCATACACAGAAACACATGAACGTCCATATTTCATGGAATTTCACCAGCTGACAGTCTGATACGACTCTTAAATCTGACTGTGCGTCACCCAATCGACCACGAGATGGGGCTGTAGGACCAAAAGAATCAATTTGACCAGCACATGCGTATGCTGCTTTCAAGTGCTGTGGAAAATAGCCAGTTGATTAGTGATCCCCCTCTGTACATTAACAGCTAAAAAGGTGTGGATTTTAAGTTGGGATGTGACAGATGGCTAATTGTTGGAGATTTTAAAAAAATTTACTTAAAAAAAAATCTGCTTTCTTTGTTTTGTTTCCTGTTCTGAGTTTTTAGCTATCACTAACTTGAATGCACACCTTTAGCCCCTCACAATGCGAATTTGCTTGAATTATTGTGTTAACATAAAACAATCCAAGCAATTTGTTTTTTTGTTTGTTTGTTTGTTTGTTTGCAACGGGTCCTACACTAGGACAAATAATTTATCTTGAAATAAATAGGCCTGATTTTAAGTAGGCCCATTTCCAGGTACGAATGCGCAGGACTTCACCCTAATAGTTGTCGAGTTTACGAGCAGCCATGAAAGGCATCATTAATTCGGCTTCCACTTTGGCCAAACAAACCAGACTCCCGGAAGGGAAAACAATCCCCCTAGCGGCAGCTCCAGCGGCTGTGGGTGTAGCAGCGCCGGTGAGAAGAGGCTGTGTTTGGATTAAAGGGTTGGGCTGCCTGCTGTTAGGAAACCTGCCGCCAGACATCCAGTCTGTCTCCGGCGGTGCAGCGTTGCTTTCCCGCAGCATCAGCAGCAGCGACGCCGCAGCGCAGCCTCCAGCCTCACCTGCTCCTCATCTGCGCTCCCTCCGCCTCTGTCGACACAAACCCTGCCGCAGCACGGAGGAGACGGACGGACAAGGACGATCCGCTGTAAGTTACTGTTTTTTACTGCTTTTATTAGGGCCACATTCTTATGTTTTATTTGACGGGAGAAAAAGGTGGAGATGATGCGAATTTTTGTTTCCTCTTTTGTTTTCTGTAAATATTATCCGAGATGCGTTTACATTGCAAACAAAATGAACCTTTTTTCGTGTTTTGCTCTCATAATCATACTAATTACACGGCCGAATTTAATTGTCATTTTTGGTCACTTTCTTTTTTTTTTTTTTAAAGGTTATTATTA
>JAQLOL010000006.1:17306102-17316730 GCA_029783665.1 Naso thynnoides
ATCTTATATATAGTCTAGGTTATATGAGGTTCAGTTGAAAAATCACAAATGAATAACATTATTTCTCATTAGCTGCTAATTTAAAAAAAAGGATAGTTAAAAATACATCACAGATCCCAAGCTGATCTCACCACATTGCTTTCTTTGCCCAAGCCTCCAAATTATTCAGTCCACCATCACATAAATGAGAGAAATGCACAAAATCATCTTAATTGAGTAATTAGCTGGAACCAGAGAATGTTAAATGCTTGAATAATTACTTAATTATCAAAGTAATGGGTGAATCTTTTCCTGTTGATGGACTAACTGATTAAAAGTTTCAGCAGTAATGTTAAAAGAGGAGCAGAGTCTTACACAAATTATTGAAATAATAAGCCAATTTGATAATAAGTACTGTAATGTGTGCATGAATGTGTGGAAATTAGTTGCTTTTAAAAATGTTTAAATTTGCAGGAAACATAAATAGGAGGAAATAACTGCAATAAGGCAAATATCTAAGACTTTGTTTTCAGTGTAATGAAAACCACAGGCCACTGTTTACTATAAACTGTGTAATCCAGCAGAGCTGCCTGTTGGCTGGACCAGTCAGGAGTCTGAGCCCAGCTGTTTTTTTGTTTTTTTTTGTTCTATTCTAGCTGTGAAGCCAGATATTGATTTACAGCTCAGATGCCAGGAGAATGCAAATGACCATTCTCACTTACCTGGATGGAGAGAGAACCAGTAGTGCTCGTCCTGACAGAGCAGCAGTGGGTTTCTGGAGTGAGCCCAGTGATTGTTGTTTATTTCACACGGTAAAAGCTTTTTTTTTTTTTTTTTTTCCAAATTAAGATTTCATAATCAATATTTTAAGAATGCCGCAGTAAAGAGTAAAGTGCTGTGTGAAGGTTCCAACTGCTGCAGCTTCACCGTAAAAGCAACTAACTAGAAAAGCACAAATTGACTTTATTGTGAAGTAGTCAGGAAATGCAGTGATGAGGAGGAGCTGGAGGATACAGGCTGCCACCTCCAACTTCTCTGCGAAGTAGCAACTGCTTATTTCTAATTAGACTCCTTATCATTGAATTCAAATATGAAATAATGCCTAATCCTCCACCGTCATTTTGTTAATCAACTCCTGTCACTCTCGTGAAAATTTAAATCTGACCTCTGGCACTCTGCTTTGCTGCTGCTGTTTGGTGCAGACACTGTTAGTTTGTAGCTTCTGTTATCTAATATGACTTGACACAAAACACTAAACAACAGTGTATGTAACAATGGTAACATGAGCCCCTTTTACACGGCCCGTTCAGCATGGTTTAATGCACCTCTGACACGCCTCGCTGGTCTGTTTAAACAGCACGGACACGAGCTTCAGAGGTAGTATCAGAGGCGAGTCAGAAATGGAGCCAGGGTCGAGCAACACCTGTGTAAGTGGGAGACCCGGTAGGGTGGGTCAGGGGCAGGCATTTAGCTTGACAGAGGAGAGAAAAACTCGGAGGATTAAACAGAATTATGGCCGTGGACATTTATGACTGTTTTATATTGATGTCAGAGTTTTTCTACTGTTTTTACGCAGTGTAATCACTTCTTTAACTGTTTGTGGTCGGGGTGGACATGTTCAGGGGACATGATTGCATAAACGTTTAGGAAAAAGCGAAAAAGGTTTTTTATCTCTGTACTAACCTTTCTGTTAATCGCGTTAAAGAAATAAAGGAATGAGCGGACAGACTTAAGTTTCACTTGATGCAGGGCAGGGCTGGGGAGACTGGAAAAACAATCTGGTACAGGCGGCCCCCTGCTTATTTGCGAAAAACCCACCGTATTTCTTTTTTTAAAAAATCATAAGACGTACAGGTGTACAACGCAAATATTTTCCCAATGTAAACATGTAGCCTGAAGATTTTTGTACACAACCTTACACATGATTTGGCGCAGGGGCATTTTTAAGCTCGAAGGAAATAAAGAGAAGCAGCTCTGTACTAGATGGATTTAATGGCTGTGTTACGTTTTTATTGTCAGTATTTTCAGTTTTTTAAAAATTTTTATACAAGTTAAACTTGGGCATTTATCTTAACAGAGGAAGCTGATGCTGTTAAACATCACAGCAGCGACGTCTCCTTTGATTCCACGACCCCGGCTCGCTGTGTAAAAAGACAGATTTGTGCTGCTTAAAGACGTGCTGCTCAGTTCTGTGTAAATGACGTGAAGTTAACAGAAAGCAGGTTATTGGCACACCTTTAACACAGCGCTCTGGGTCTCTGTGTAAAAATGGCTAAAGACTACCAAAGCAAGCTTAAATAACAAAGGACTACATTACCATGTCTGTTTATAAAGTGTTGCATTGTTTATCACCTAACTGTTCAGCTCTAATCAGAGCTACTGAGCCTGTTAGTGTCTTTCAACTCATTGTTTTGGTTTTAGTGTAACATCAAGAGGTAGCAGGCAAATATTTTCTGCAGTAAAAGCTATAGAAACCCACAGTAGTCTAACTTTCCAGCACAACTAACAGATACAAGCACTTAGCTCCTCGCTGATAGACGCTGTAGAGCATTAGGCAGCTACAGATAGACTGATATTTGCCTAATTTTAGTTGGTTGAGTTACAAATAGATGCTGATGATGCTCTGAAGCTACTTGATGTGTCAATCGAGAAATGTCTGCTAATGAGATTTGCATATCAATGTAAAGAAATAGAACAAATCAGTTATTTTAGGTTTTAAACAAAGATATATAAATAAGGCAGGATTAACTGTTAAACATTATGTGAAACGGTATTAGTTGTAAGTTTAGGCCTGTATTTTATGCACAGCAGATTTATGTAGGAACAGGATTCAGATTTCCAGACAGAGCATTTCTTTTTAGCTGTGACCAGAAGCTCTGTTGGTCACTCTGTCAGTTGGCCAGTCCACAAGAATTCCCCATTCTTTGGGAGTTTTCATCCTAGGAGGCTGAAATTTGCCATTAAGGTCAAGTTTGTGTGTGTGTGCGTGCATGTGTGTGTGTGTGTGTGTGTGTGTGTGAAGGTATGTGTTTGTGTTCATGCCAGTTGGCTAAAAGGTGGTGTGTCAGTGGGAGTGGCGTATTGCGAAAAGGTGCAAAACTTCAAAATGGATGCACAGAATTGCACAAGATTTACTGCAAAGGTTGGTCATGAGCCAAAGGACAGCTGATTAACTGTTCAGGCCAACTGGCTAAAAGGGGGCATGGAAATGGGAGTGGCCTTTTACAAACAGGCCACTTTGTAGAAGTAAACACACACACACACTTTCAGTGGTCATTGGCTTACCCCGCCCCTACACTTTAGCCCCGCCTCCCTCCATAATTCATCAACTGTTTGACATGTACTACTGGTTGCAGCTAATGTTAACTCGCACTTGTTTTGGAATCGATTTTCATTTGTGTTTTGTGTGTGGAAGCAAGTCTAGCACAGTAAAACAAAACTTACAAACACTAAAGGAGAAGTCGTTTGAACTTCAATCGTCTTTGATTATATCATCACTTCTTCCTGTTAGAACTACCAGAGCTGCCAAAAGGTTGGACCCCCCCTGCTACTTTTATGGGTTTTCCTTCATTGCTCTGTTCACAAGGAGTGACTAGAATCAAACATGTCAAAAAATGTCTGCAGTGGCTTTCAGTGCTGCAACTTCACCAAAGACAAACTCTCCTGCAGTTCAGTCTTTGGGGACGCAGTATGAAACAGCAATCATAGTGATAACAGGTCTGAGGAAAATCATACTAGGCGGGAAGAAGAAAAGAGTTTTGACAGCTTTTCCACAGGGAATACCAACTCCATAAAAATACTGCGATAGGAGACAAAAAGCAAGCGAGAGGGAGGGTGGCTAGCTGTGTTTGACAAACCAAAACTGTCTTTACTGAAACATAATTTTCTGTACTTCTGTCTGTCATTCAAGCTCCTGTTCATTCTCTCAAATATAAAAATGACAACTTTAAAAAGCTTGAAAGTGTGCTTAAAAAGCAAAAATATGGATCAAATCCTGTTGGCTTTGAAAGCACCCATCATCACATTGTGTTGCAGCACTCACAGCAGTATACGGAGATAAATTGTGGAGCTACAAAAGTGACTCAACTTCAGCCATGGAGAAATGAAAAGGTCACGGTAAATCGAGATGTTTACATATATTTGTACAACTTATTAAATATCTGTTAAAAGGTTTAAAAGTAAATTGCAGCATCAGCTGTGTTTGTGCATGCACTGGAATCATTTACCTTCCAGATACCGATGGAGACGTTCATGTCAGTGGTATTGACACGTTAAAAGGTCACATTGAGTTAAATTAAAATGAGTCTGAAGTCAAGAAAAGCTGGTAAAAAATTGAAAATAAAAATTGATACATCCTCAAAGTTAATACAATTCATGGTAAACCTGCAATGCAGTGTACTAGTACATAATGAACAATATGTAATGTCTGCCACTAGAGGTCTCTCTATCAAAACAATAAAAATAAAGACGTAGTCTGATGATGTCGTGAAGTGGCGTGGGATTGTTAGACTAGTTTATGTCATTTTTAAACAGCCATCAATTCTGATGAAAATCTGGCTGATATATTGAGACAAAATTGTTCAAAGATAACATGATGTAGTTATTTCACATTTGCCAACTTTCTTTCCTGCTCTCTTACTGGTAGTATTTTGAAGTTAGCGACAGGTGATGACATTAAATGCACCGTTACCTTGAATAAAACATTTATCTTAGTTTGAATGTTTTTGGAAACATTTTAAATAATGTACTATAAGTGCACAAATAACATAATTATTTAGACATTTAGACAAAACATAATTATTTAGACATCTATGTGAGCAAATTTACACATTACATGTTTAAATGTATATGAAGGAAAGAAGGTGGATACAACTTGGTATTTTAGAGGACAAGGAGAAATAAATGTTACTTAAAGTAGTTCTATAAATACTAATCCTCTACAGTGTATACAGTAGTGAGTATGGAGAGTAAGGCATTACGACATCTGCATTTTAGTGGGATTATCTACTCCCCCAAAATTCTCGACAAGTTGACTAACGTTTCATCATATTTTTTCCACTTGATAACAGTGATTGATTCTCAACAAATAAGTCCTGTAAAAGCAGTAAAGAGTATGTAGATGTGATCGGCCTGGGAGAAGGTGAAAGAGGAAATTCCTTGATTGGCTCTGAAAGACTGTTTACAAATGATTTTAATGGAGCAAACCCTCAGCAAGCATATCTTTGCTAGGACACTGTTTGACTAAAGTAACAAATAACTTAATAGGAGTCTTTCCTTGCCACTGCATTATTACTGCACTGTGCCGTAAACTGTAGATTTAGATGATAGAGGTTTCAAAGGACACTATGATCAATGAAATGGAAATTCTGGTCTGGGCTGACAATCCAGTGAAGCTGTCTCTAAAGTCCTGTTGCTAGTGTGGCTAAAAATGAACCGTATTAGTACTCATAAGAAATCACACATGAACTATGAGCTGTTGTGGAAAATTAAAAAGCAAGCTGTAATTATATTTTTATCGATCCTGTCAGGACTGTTTAGGGCAGCATGCGTCATTTACATGATGTTTTTTTATATCAAGCTTCGTAAACAAGATTTAATTGTTCATTTTTTGAAAGTATTTTTGATGGTATCACAGGAAGTATTTGGACGTGTTTAATCAGAGAAGGTAGCGCTTTGCTCAGTAGATTTCTATGAGCTGCTCGTAGCTTAAGGGCTGTGTAAATGAGGCAACGTTGATTGATCACCACTTCACTGGATAATATGAAATAAAGGAGCGAGAGGTGCATGAGGGGAGAAAGTAATGAAGCAACATAAAGCGCTGCTGTGTTTGAACCTGGAGGCCCCTCAGCACATTATTGTGAAATGAGTCAGAGAAGGATAAATTTGAGGGAAAATTTAGACATTAGTTATAACTGTGACAAGCCTGACGTGGGGTGTTGCTGCACTGATCGCTGCGGGGCTCCGGAGCCTCAGGAGTCCAATCAAATGCACTGCGGTCAGTACACCTACTGCGGCCTTCAGCTCTTAGATAAGAGCTTTGCACAGCCGTCTGACAGTGTTGTTACTCAGATAGTGGAGCCAGTTTGTGTGCACAGCAGTTTCTGGCTTTGTCTCAAAGTGACGGAAAGCTGCTCAGAAGCAGCACAATTAGCCACAAGGACACTGAGACATTGTTCTCTTTCTCTCCATCCACCTCTCCTCTGCTTTGTCATTTGTACGCCTTCCTCTGTGTCTGCCCTGTCCTCTGGCGCTCATTAATATACAATGAAGGTAAAAACAGTAGGGACACTTTCTCTTTTTAGTAAGTGCAGAGATGAGGTGAAACCCGGTGAAAGCAAATCTTTGTTCAAGGTAGCTAAAGCTGCAAAGACGAGGTGATAAAGTTTTTTCTTCTAAAGGTTAAGGTTTTTTAGATTTTAAGTGTGGATTGTGCAAACATGGCCACAAGTCAACGAGATATTTAATATTAGCTATCAAAGATATTTAAAAAATCATGCTTCATGAATAAAATGAATGACTAATTCTGCTGTATTTCTATTGGATTTCATCACTCTGTTGTGTACTAAATAGAAGAATTGCAGAAAAATCTTATGCATAGTTTATAGTAATTATTTTCTGATTTGCAGACTCATAGATTGCTTCACAATTGGGAAAACTGTATCTTTTTAAAAAATTTCTGCAGCATTCATACCGTCTCAACCTGATATCATTGAGCAGAACTAAAGGACAGTTCCTGTTTGCAACTTCTGGTCAACTTTGGTATTTTTGATGTAGTTTTGTTATTCCCCACCAGTAACAGTAACTGTGTTTTGATGAAGTTCATTCCCAGGGAAGAGAAGTGAAAACAAATCTGAATTTAAACCTAAACTCTCCGTTGTTAAAGGAATACACCAACTTGGGGATACACCACCGCTAATTGCTCATTGCTAATTATCTTAGCTCAAACAGTGGTAGGAAATGAGAAGTGCTAGCCTACCTCTGCCTGAAGTTATCATATCAACTTTACAACTACTCTAAACGGTCCTTTGTGGTTGTTGTGACTCATTTATTTACTATGTTATGTTTTTTTTGACTCAGATTAGAACTTTATGTAATACTTTATGTGTTTCTTCTCCTCCTGATGTTTACTGGTGTGCATGCGCCCTGCAGTTTACTTCCGGTATAGGTTAGCACTTTATGTAATTTCATCCTAAAATTACATAAAATGCTAATCTGAATCCAGAAATAACGTACGGTAATGTGGTATATAAACAAGTCACAACAAGCACACAGGACCATTTAGACTTGTTGGAAAGTTTATCTAATGACTTTAGGTGGAGGCAGGCTAGCACTTCCCATTGACTACCAGTATCTGAGCTAAGCTAATTAGCGATGGGTGAGCTCTGCCCATCTCTACCTTGTACCTGCACACACAGTCAAAAGAATGGTATCTATCTTCTGGTATCTATCTAATAGTATTGATCTCTTACATGACGGTTCTATTGACAGGATGATGTAATTTGTCTTTGCCTTAAAATTTCTTACAGATTGCTGGAGGAAAAATAGATCTTTTTTTTTTTCATTTTTTGATCTGGGTTAGAATGACCTCTTTTTGGTAACAATCATTGTCATCACTGTCAGAAATGGCAAACAAACAGCGATCATCAGCGTTTCTGCAATGTTTGTTGACTCGAACGGATCCACCATGACTTCATCTTTTGCTGCTGACTGACGGGAGCCAAACTCCTGCAGCTTCTTGACAGCTTTGCAACTTGAGTATAGCCAAATATAAATGAACAATAAAAAAAGAAAATACTCTTGATTCCAAGGACTGGAGGTTAACAGCTCGCTCAAGGGAACCTAAGCTGTTATTGATAAATTAATGGAGAAATCTCATTTATCTTCTCCGCCCACAGTTATGACTGAGCACCTTCCACAACACAGCTGAAGGTAAAAAGTAGACGAATTCTTTCCCCCTTAGTCCTCCAAACCTCTTTGCTTGAGGAGTGTTAGACTGACAGGACTGGGGCAGAGCTGAACTGCCCTGGCTCCTTTTTTTCCATCTCGCTGCCAGCGCCAAGCGCAGTGTTTTCCCTTCAGATTGGGGGTCTGGATTCTGGGCACTAGGCCTTATTAGCATACAGTAGAGCTTTAACACAAGCCTGGTGCTGGTGTTTCCTGCAGAATGGTTTGTAGTCGGGCACTGGAGGGTAATTTGTCTTTGTTTGATCCTCTGCTAAAGACGAGAGTTCATGAATTCACTGCTCTGAGAATAATCTGCCCTGATACCATACATTAACAATTTTACATGTGCCTTTACATTAATTATCTGTGCATTTCTAGATTTAGTATCCAATAGCAACCTTCATTTTCATCTGTCCCTCCACTAACACCTTTGTGTACTGAACATTCATCTCAGCCTCTTTTTCAAAAAAAAAAAAAAAGAAAAAAAGAAATTTGTGTTTTTTGGAATTTAACGCTGATGTGAACTCCTGATGTGAAATCAGAGTCTCGTATGGCTCAGATTCTCTTTGGCTGTGCATATGAACCTTTAGAGGAAGCAGTAAACACATTTTATATTCTATATTTCAACAATGCACAATGGAATATCTGAACGTAGAAAGGACTAATGCACTGAAGAAGTCTGCATGTCCAAGATAAGGCTTTATTAGTGTCAATACCTCAGAGGACATACAGAGATATCTCTAGCTTTGCTTTTAAAATCCTGTGACTCAACTCTAGACAGTTACAACATACCTGATAAAAGGTCTCATTTAAAGAGGATATGAGACAACAAGGACATTGGTTAAGGTGTTGGCTTCCATGTGGAAATCATACTGCACAATGCATTTTATTCATTCAGCACTGTATCCAGTGGGGCCCAACCAAAATGTGATTTTTGGGGCCAATACCAGTTTTGATAACAAGGAGCGAGAAAATTCCAGTACTCGATTTATGGGTGTTTGACAGAGGCAGATTATCTTACATTTTAACAATGTTATTCCAAACATCAGTGCACTGAACAGTAAACACTTCACTTATTAGCTAAAAAATGACAGACTGCCCTCTGCTGGACAAACTATGTAATTATACCATTTTAAATCACTAGTCCAAGCATTTTTTCTAGCCATAGAAAACTGTTTTATTGGTCAGGCCTCAGTATCCAGTATACTACATTTCTACGTACATTTAATACATATGATGCATTTCTTATACCTTGGCACTGACGTCACTTTTGCTTCTTTATATCCGCAATATTGTTGTTTGCTGTGTGTTATCTTGATGTGAGGTGTTTTAAGAGCTTTGTGGTGACTTTAAAAAAATCACTCGACCATTCCTTCCTACAATATCATCCATCCATCTGCCCCTCACTGCTTTCAGCTTCCTCAGTGTTCACCTGCCTGAAAAGTGTCTCTTCTTTTTCAGGTGGTGGTGAAAACTCGCACGGAGTACCAGACAGAGAAGAAGAGGCTGAAGGTTCCCAAAGTGGAGGAGTTCACCATCAGCTTTACTGACGGGGTGTCTGAGCGACTTAAGGTAAGACTTTATAGTGAAAACTGATATTGATCCAGTACACTAAATCTGTCTCTGCACTGATCATGACCTTATTAAGGAGATGGGGATGGATCATTAAGTAGACATACAGTTTATTTTTGAATATCATCTTAAAAAACTATTTCACCTCTGGTCTTTCCTAATGAAAATATGCTGTACTTTACCTGTGGCACAGGGGTACATTGGCTGTCCAAATAGAACATTTCCTGTTTGTGGGTTCAGGTAACATTTGGCTCTAGTTAGAAACAGGATATTTCCCACTTGGCTTACCAAAATTAAAACAGCATGACCTGGTTAAACTGCCAGTGTGGTTTAAAATTACACCTACGAGTCACTCAGATGGTTTGCTATCTGAGTATGACAAGAGGCAAGCAGCGAAAAAAACAAATGTTAGAATTTGGAAGGATATGATCATCTTGTGCAGACACATCAGGCAATGTGTGTGTCTTCTCTACATCCATCTCTCTCTCACACACACACACACACACACACACACACACACATACTATTTCAAGCAAGAACTGACAAAGTAAGATTTTGGATATTTGGTCCTCACTTAATGTTACTTATACTTCTATTCAACTGCATTTCAGAGCTATTGTGCTTTTTACTGCACTACTTTTATTCGAATGATTTAGTTAAGTTTAGATGTAGAGCATTATTGTTTTTTCTTCTTTCTGTTCCGTTGATCATCACATGACCCTTGATGTTTGTCGAGTGACCTGCACTGTAGGAGTGGCCTGATCAATTATTCGGAAACTCTTGGACAAAACTCCTAACCCGCAAGGTGGGGACATTTCAGGTGTGGAGCACATTAAAATTTGTTGATATTTCATGTTGAAGATCATAAAATCTTAGAAGTATAAAGAAAGTCAGAAGTTTCCAATCTGGAGTTGTCCAATGTCAGTCACTGCTGATCACATCGCATGTCGTCCAAATGAAACATACTGTTGCTGCGGTGATGGCCCAAACAACTTCTTCAGGCTCTCGGTACTTTTGAACGTCTCCTTTTTTGGTCCTGTGTCGGCCATTTCATTTTCGCTGTCGGCGTCGGCATCCTAGGTCTCCTCTAGCTAACTTCTCTCGTCTACTCTACTCCCCCGCCCCCCCCCCGG
>JAQLOL010000006.1:17320899-17337949 GCA_029783665.1 Naso thynnoides
GGTGTTACTGTGTGAACACAAAATGATACTTCAACAGGGAAAAAGCAGGAAAACATACATTTAAATAAGGGAGAGGCAAATGTGTGGGTTTCCCTTTTTTTTTGGGGGGGGGGGGGGGGTAAATTCACAATGCATATAACCTAAAAATTAAGCATATTTTGGTGGAAGTAGGCCATAAGAGCACAAACACAATGACAATTTCTCACAGGAGCTCCCTCCTCCCTGCTGTCTCTCCTTGCCTCTCATCTGTTCCCTCCATCCCTCTCTATTTCTCAAAGATTCCTCCCTTTGGACCCCGTTCATGTGTCATCGCTTCCTGTGTCCTGTCCCCTCCCTCCTGCTCTTGTTCAGTCCCTCGCCGCCCGCCTATTACCTCCACCTTCCCTCCATTTCTCCATCTTTCTGATTACTCCCAGCAGACCTGAGGTACTGCACATTCCCTGTAGATGTCTTGCTTCGTGAACAAACCGAGGAGGGCATGTTCCCCTCTCTCATTATCTCGCTAAAATAAAGCGACAGAAAGCTCGTGAATTTCACTCCATGTCTAAGCAAATGAACGTTGAAACATCTCAGTGGGCCTGTTGACATATATAAAGTTTGCAAAACCTCCTCTGTAGTTTTCATGACACACATAGAGAAAAAGAGTAGCATAAAATTAAAGATAAATTAATAAGTATGTTGATATATGGATTAATTGGTTAATTTTAAATATTTAAAAAATCATTTCATTATTTAAGGCAGGCTTGTCAGTACCACACATTTATTAATATCTCTTATAGTTAAGTGTAATATTTTATAGCAGGTTGAATTCTAATATATTAAGTTTTTTTTTTCTCAGCTCAGCCTCAATGGACATTTTTATATTTGTGCTGCTAATACTTATTTTTCTTACTAATTTGATTTCTAGTTAAATTTGCTGTGTGGAATTTACTGTTTTGTCAGCTCCTAATGTTTTGCCTTTACAACTTTATTAAAGGTTCCGCACACTTCAAATTAACGAGTGTTAATAAGCAAGCCTGTCACCTAAAAAATATTTTTGTACGCAACTAATTTGCAACAGCAAATATGTTTGGAAAGAAATGTAATACTGGCCAGATAGCTTTAGTATTTTGATACCAGTAATGGTATTGGCTTTCATCAATCCTAAATACAATCAGTATGTTTATTTGATGTTAGATAAAGTTGGTTTACTCCTTAATTCTGGATTTTCAAAGTAAATGTGAACATTGCAGTCCGAGTGATTTTGCACTAAGTTGATTTGAGAGTTGATTTAGTTTGTGGTTGATTCTGTAAGGCACGTATACGCTTCAATGCTTAAAATTACCCGAGGCTTTAAAGTTAAAGCCAATCCAGCTGCAGTCTTTAACCCAGAGGTCGGACAACACACAGTCAAAAACATATCATCATGTGTCATCATGGTGCCACTACTCTGCATGGAAGAAATTAATGCAGTCTCAATTCAAGGAGATAAATATCCTAAAATGCATTGATGGATGAAAAACACAAAATGGCACACGATTTAAAAAGCTGATAAACAATGAAGATGTGAGAGGTCATAGTAAACAAACATACCAGAGTCAGACATACGTCCATCCATTGAGAAATCCTCTCAAAACTGTTACAAACAGGCTGTTCAGCTGGAAAACATGAAGGTTGCAAGAACCCCTATAGGAGCCGTTTCCATCACCAGAGCTAATTTGGTGGAAAGATGTAATCAGAAAGTTGAATGTGAAGTTAGGTGGAAGGTGTTATGTTGTTGGATTTGCAATGTTTAGGATTTAAATTCAGCACCTGGCCTTTGCTGCAGAATGTCTTTTCTTTTTCTCTTCCACTTTCACCACAACCTTCTAATAAGGGGGGATAAGCCCCAAAGAGCATCTCTGAAAAGAAGACGTGGAGGATAGAGCGAAAGGAATGGATTAGTCTGGCGCGGTAGGGCAGGGATTGAGAGATGCAGGTGTAGAGATTGATGAAAGGGAGATTTAATTTGTGTTGTCCTGCTTGCTTTCTGGCACGCTTGCTATCCAGAAAACATGGTGTACTTGGCTGGCTCTCTCCCCACGCATACACTTCAAGACCACGTGCACACACCCACTCCTGCAGGACCGACACTCTCACACTCACAGACAAATGCCAAAACATACCTCATCATGCACACACGTACACACACATGGACGATGACTACATGGCAGCGCCATGACTGCCAAGCCCAACACGCTCGGCGCCAGCAGAAGTTAGCAGGCCTGTGCAGGTAACGACGGGAGCGGCAGCCATCGTCCAAAACAATTATCTCATTATTACCTCCACTTCGCCTTCTGATAAAAGCTTTGCTGCAATCTGCCACCTCCACAGAAGGCCCTCTCTGTTTTTCAGGTTGGAGGTAATTACTGCTGTTGTTCAAATCCTTGTACAGCGTCCCGTTCCACGTATTATTCTTTGTTTTGTATGGATGACTAATAGTACGCTGATTGTAGGGAGTGTTTGTAGATATCGTCTGCTCTCAGTTAAACACCCACGCTGATGCACACACACACACAAACACACACATTCTAGTGAGCAATGGGGGAACAATTGATTTACCTTCAACACTAGTATTATACTCTGAACCTTGTGTGCTGTTTAAGCCAGGAGAACAACAGGGGAGAGGATGCATTTTTAGCTGATAGGGAAGAAACAACATTCAAACTCCTTGGCTGCTCTCAGAGTAGAGCAGTTGTAATGAAGACAAGACAATGTGTTTGTAACGAGCATCATCTCTACATTTTAAAATACTGTTTATTTAATTGCAGTTGTTCTAGATTCCTATTGATATTCTCAGAAATAGAGACTACCATGTTTTTATTTTTGTTTTTTTTTTTGTGTGTGTGCTTTATTTTTTTGAAGTGAAGGTGTGTTGGAAGATTTTCAGATGAATTTTTTTTGTCCAAGTGCATCCACATGTTTTGTGTTTCTTGCTGCGATGTGTTTACAATAATCAAGAAACTCTTTGGATTAAGATGGGTCAGAAATATGGGACCAGCATGGAGAGAAAAGAGAAAAATTGGGTAAACGTGAACAAAAAGCTGCTGATTATCACAGTTCCTCTGAGGAAGTGAAAAAAAAAACAAAAACAAAACAAAACAAAAAAAACCCACTGATACTTTGCACAGCTAGAAGAAGACATTCGGTTTGTTGCACCTTCAGCCTTATAATAAGGATAATTATGATCATATAAAATGTTCTGCGGCATGATTTTGAAGAACAGTGCAGTTGTGAGAGCTGGAGCTCATTGCTGACGTCACTGTTAGCTGAAAGCAACAGAGGAGCATGTGCACTCTGACAATCTGTCAAAAAATACAATAAACGCTCGTTTTAAAAGACGTGAAACTGGCCGAATGTTTAGTGGTGTCCTCTCATGTACCAACAAAAAAACACGAAGCTAAACATGGACATACAACCCAAAAGCGGCTCTTTCAGCTGCTTCACCAAACAAACAGCCTTTTCCGCGTAGCTTGTTTGAGTGTCGGTAACTGAGAGGACACCACGAAACATTTGGCAAGTTTTTCTCCTTTTTTTAAAATTGTATTTTTTGATGGATTGTCTGAGTGCACATGCGTCTCTGTTGTTTTCAGCAAACAGTAATGTCAGCAAGGAGCTCCAGCTCTCACAACTGCACTGTTCTTAATTGTAATGCTGTAGAACATCGTACATGATTGTAAATATTCTTATTATAATGGTTAATGTGCAACAAAACAAACGTCGTCTTTAATTGCATTTTGAAAACCCTTTTCACCGTCTGACTCTTACGCTTTTGAATAATTTCATTTGTTTAATAATCACCTAACATGCTTTTCACATACATCAAGATGTAACATCTAAAATGCTACAGCTATGTTAAGAGCCTCTGTAAGGCCGAATGTTGTGCTAAAAACTAACGTCGGCATGCAGACTTGTGCACATGCTGGTATGTGGAATATTAAGAGACAGAATGTTCAGAATGTAAAGAGAGAGTGAGAGGAAAGAGAATTTTTATGAAAATCGCAATATGGACCAAGGAGGTGCAATATTTGTTTAAGAGAAAATGTGTGTGTCAAAATGCAGTTTAATTAAAATATTGTGCTGCTGCAGAGTTGTTCAGGCTTATACATCATATTAGACAGACTTAAGAAATCCATCTTTGTTTGGTATGGATCCCTGCTAAAATCACAACATATATATATATTTATTTTTAAATGAAAATGAGACTGATTTTTGTAAAAACTATAATTCCCTCTGATATTGAAAATCATATCACAACTGTAATATCAGTCCAAAAAAATAGGCAATTATATGTTTTTTCAAAGTTGTGCAGCCCTAAACCAGAGTGTTGGACAAATTTTGACATCCTAATAGTGCAAGAAGGAAAATTAAGGGATCACTTGAAGCTTTTACAGTTCCCCCTGAGGGGACATGAATGTTCAAATAAATTTCATCGCAGTCAATCCCGTACACCCAAAACCACAATTATCTGTCGGCACTAGAGGGAAAGTTGCAGGATTAGGAACCTTGAATTTCTGTATTAAACTTCATGGCAATCCACTCAGTGGTTGTTGATATAGTTTATCCCTCAGGCTGATATTTTTTCCCATCTCAATCAGAATTCCAACACTTTTGTCTGAACTTGCATTCATACTCAAATAATACAATAATTAATATGAGCTGCATTTGAAGGAAGTCACAGTATTCAGCAGGAAACTGACATCAGAAAAAAACAAAAATGAAACATGCCCGTCTTTCAGATCCTTCAGTAACACAGTGTAGAAGATCCATTACATGACTACATTAATGGACAGAAACACCTAAGGGCTATCTACTTACACTTTAATTTTTCTTTTTTTGCACATTGGAATTCATTTTTAAGTCCTGAGCTGACTTGAATGTAATAATCGTCTTGCAGTATTATTATCTGCACCTCAGCAGCTGTGGTTTTGCCCAACAGCAGTTTAAACGTAATGACCAACACAGGTGAGTGTTTTTTAACTGGTGCAGACAACTTTACAGGCTACTTATCATTGTGAAGCGCGTAATCCTTCCCTCTGTATCCATCTTTCCTCCCTCTCATCATCTGTGCAGCTCGCACATTTTTGTTTGCTGTTTTGCCTCCTTTCACCCTCCTCTTCGTGTCTTTCCTCTCCCCTCCTTCATCGTGTCATAACAAGCCAACAGTCGGTGGCAGCGTGCTCGCACTCTCTCATCAAACTCCATTCTGAAAAGCTTTTTATGACACTTCTAACACTCACTCACAGTTCCTGTACTAACCGTGCCAGCTCAAACTGGCAGATATTCACAGGCATTGTTCAGAACTGGCCTCTGATAAAATGAACTAGCCAGATGTGATCCCCAGATCCTAAAGCCTTGGCACGCCACACGTATGTGCACACTTTTGGTTGTCATTATTACATTTTAGGATTGGGCAATATGTTAAACTTTTCCAACCGATCACTACCAGCCAATCCACTGGAGATTGCAATATATTCGCGCAGATGTGTGCCAACACGTGCAGTGTGTAGTCACCACTGAGATTCAACATGTCAGTCATGTTGGTGTACGGCGCTTTATTCTCTCACAAGACAAGCACTGCATGCACATGCTGAGGAGCACGCAAGGAAGAATGGATGGATTTGAGCCTGAAAAATACGTATACGAAATTCTGCTCGTGTCTTTATATCAGTTCTTGGACTCGCGTAATTATTCCCGTGTAATCATCACGAGTACTTATTTTTTCTTTCAGCTCCTCAGAGCAAGTTCCAAAGCTGCACTGCTCTCAACTCGCACACAAAGCCGCTCCACAGGCGGTCTGCTGGTGAATAAAAGCTTTTATTTTGATAGATGAGCCATATGTTACTATGCAACCTAGATGACAAAACGACGATACTAAAAACAATGAATTAAATGATCCACGTGTTATTTTTAATTTACTCGGGTGAAATTGAAGCGTAGCACCTTCACTACGTGCGCACTCCCACAGCCAGGGAACGCACTTCCTATCTGGATAATTACTTCAGCACCACACATTTCTTTGCGCTGGTCAGTTCCTCGACTCCTTTCTAATAGAATAGAGTGGAATGGAATAGAACTGTATTGTCTACCAAAGTGGACATTTGTCTTTGGCTCACCAAAATCATAAAAACAAAGTAAAGGTAGACAAGCAAGTAGACACAACACAGTATCTCAAGGACAGAGTCCCATTACACATTAAGAACAGCTAATCTCTGTGGCTTACGGCCCATCAGTCACTTTGCTGAATTAATTATTGTTGAACTAGGAATGAAAAACTTCTTGAACACATTTTTAGTTGCCAGAGGGACTCTAAAGTGCCTTCCAGAGCTCAAAGACTCAAACTGGCTTTAGAGAGGATGGGAGCTCCTTGCTTTCTTCCTCGTCCTCTCTGTGAAGAGCTGAAACAAGGGCTTTTGGGTTTACTGACTGTTTTGCTGGCCATTGCCACGATTCTAGATAGTTTGTTCTTGGACCTACAGCTGAAGTGACTGAACCAGGCAGGAAGGTGAAAAGTTAAAACGCTCTCTACAATGTTTTGTACACAATTCCTAAAATCTGCTGACTTACACCAAGGCTACTCAGTTTCCTAAGAAGACAGAGTCTCTGAGAGCATCTTTTAAAAACGCACTGTGTTATCAGGGAAGCTCAAAGTCAGAAAACCACAGACTCTGCCTGTGCGCGTACAGGTTGTTTTTCCATTGAGCGAAATTTTTAAGGAGGCGGACACGTAATTTAGCAAAATAAAATGTCAAAAATGGTATAAAATATCGGCTCCGGCAAACCAAACAGCGATTGGTGGAGCCCATTGCTTATGGTTGATATATTCGTCCAACCCTGTTACATTATGATTCTTTTTGGACTAGAATGTTCAGCTAAGGTCTCAGCTGAAAATAATGGTTGTATTGGCTTCATTTGAGCAAAAAAAAAGAAAAATAAATAAATAAAAAAATAAAAAAATTAGCAATCAGTGTCAAAACAGAGAGGAAGAGGATGCTGTTAACAGACTGATAATCGAAAATCTAAACCAGCATATGGCTAGATGGTGCCGTATGTTTGTATTCACGCTCCACTGAACCACAAACACAGTTCTGGTGAGGTCAGTCTCAAAGCAGACTCAAGTCTGAGTCATTTGTCATTGCAAAGAGGTCCCTTCCTGTGTCAGCTGCCATATGAGACACACAGACAGGCTTTAGACAGGCTGGACAGAAGGACAACTCGCGATCTTCAGGGCTTGATCATAAAGACAGACACATATCAACAGAGACGGATGTCGCTGCTGCGTTCGTGATATTTCGGATGAGTTATAAATCCAGATGGCTTCTGTTCTGCTCTGTTTCTTGCTTTAGATCCCGAATCAAGCAGCACATCAAAGGACAGCAGGCTTCAATCACTGCCTATCTGTCAATATCAGCAGATGTGAATACAATATACATAAATTATACCCATTCAACCGATCAGAGACACTTGGTTTAAACTCTTAACTGCTTGTTTTTATTTTATCTAAAACGTAAAGGCAAAAAGAAAACCCAACTTTTGACTGTGATCACTTAGACTGACGTTCTGTCTTATTTTTCAGTGATGCAGTGACGTCTGCATTCAAACTGTTGGCCTCAATAACTCAGCTGTCAGGCTTTGCACAGGCTAAAAAGGATTTTTGAGCCTGATCGATGGACAGCAAGTCTCACAGAATTAAATCTCCTGGCACGCTTATTCATATGCAGCCTTATTTGTTTCAGTCAGTTTACTTGATTTTGTTTTCAGATCCACCACAGCTCAGGATGGGAATGATAACAATCCATGATGTTTTGCAGATACCTTCATCCATGTATTTCACCAGTTAGATAGCGAAAGGATGGAATCAAGTCCCATTTCCTTTGGTTTGAAACTGCCTGTGAGCATAATTATCATCTACGTCGTCTGTTTTCGTAGTCAGCAGGATATCTCTAAAACTTCCAAGCACATTTCAATAACATTTGGTGGAAAATTGGGACATCGCCTGAGGAAAAGGTAATTAGTGTCTGGTGCTGATCTAGCAATATTCAAAGGATTTCTTAAAATTGCATGATAGGGAATTTTTAAAAGCAGCGACATTCTGTTTTTTCACCATGTAAGCCTGTGCATGTGTGTCTTTATGTGTGTGTGTCATAAGGGCAAAATGTGGTCCTGTAGACACCTGTTGAAGTAGGAACCATCACTGAAGCAGGTTCGGGTGCTTTGCCAGGTGTTCAAGTTTCTTGCTAGATACTTTCATCATGAGCGTAACAGATCTGCCAGATGCAGTCGGAGAAGAAGGGTGTGGCTCAAGCAAGTGAACCAGATGTAGGGGGGAAAAAAAAACAAGAAAATGTCAAAGACGGTGTTTACAGTGTGAATCTGTCAATCTGTTTGTCCGTCTGTCTGTCTGGCCCTATTCTTAACCAACACAAAGTATTGTCATAATAGAAAGCTGATGTTTTACAAAATAGAAAATTTAAAGTGATGTTTTTTGTCTTAAATATTAAAGGTGGAGTCGATAGGATTTTACTGAAAAATAAAATGTAGACATATACAAAGGTAATGCTGCTCAGTCATCACCTCTGGGCCTCTGTATATGTGTGGTGGTGACTGTGTATGGAGACACACCACCCTCTGCCTGTATTTTGATGTTTTGGCTGACTCAGGACCTCCTCAGGACGAGTTACTCTGAAGAGCGATGTAGATGTGCAATCAATATCTAAGTAACGATAGCGCGACCGCGCTTCTCCAAGCGTAGATGGCGTTTTGGTGCGTTTCCCCCAGCCAAAGACAGGTGAGGTTGAGAGCAGCAGAGCACAGCTACTGGACGCTGTCCAGACCGTAAAATGTTATGAATGTGGATGTAGTGCAAAGAAAAGGAAATATAGCCCTAGTGCGCAAGCGGATAAAACTTGTTCCAGAGCGAGAGTGAGTCTCGGTTTGGCTTTCAGCCGTTTTGGAGCAATGAAAGAAAGGCTGGGAAGAGCGATGCAGAGTTGGGCTACTTTGTGATGGACAGGCAGATGCTAAACATTGGTGGTTAGCTTGGTAAATTATCATCTTCTCCATTAAACAAATGTAATATTCCACACATTCTATACACACGCTAAGTTACGATACTTCTGGTGTGTTGAGCCGGGAGGAGGGGCTAATATTGAATGTTGTGTTTATACCAACAGCAACGAACGAGGGCTACCGACTCCACCTTTAAGAAACATGTTGTTACCTTTAGTCATCTCCATGATATCTGGGATTGAAATGCAGTCTTTCAATTGAAGTCTTTTGCAGATATGATGAAATGAAGGCAGATAAGACTCAAAGAAACAAATTGCTGCTGTATCTCATGGTCAGCTCATATCTGTTCATTCTGCCACATAAAAATGGAGCTAGAGATAAAGCTGCTCTCTGATGTTTCCCTGTTGAAAATGATAAAGTGATGGAAGAAAGTGAGCAGCAGTTGCACTCCCTGTCCTTAGCCTCAGAGTCCTTCGCTGTCCTGCTGTTGTTCAGACGAGCTGAGCCATGGGAGCAATTAGGAGACAGACAGACTGCAGATGACTAGTTTGACCCTCCACTTCTCACTCCTCTTTTGTTGCTTCCTCTCACTTTAACATCTGTCCTCGCGATTGATCCACCATTCCCTGCTGTCCGTTATGCTGTATTTCAGGCATCGGCGGTATCACTGTCTTTAATTAATTGTCCTTCCCATCAATAATTCAAGCTTCTAATAACTCAGAACTCTATTTTACTGTTAGGTGTGTTCAAGATAGATTGAGTCTCCTCTCTCAAATCTGAATATGAAATAATAAAATTGTGCAGCGACTTTCCAACAATGTTTTAGACCGAATCTCCCCCATCATCCGTTTCACCCCATCAGCTCTTCTCTTCATGACAAATCCTCACACTCGTCTCCACGCTGAATCATCCTGCTCTCCACAATCTCCCCATCTAGTCACTCGAGTGCAAAAATCCTTGTTATCGGTTCTTTCCACTTTTTATTTTGCCTCCTCCTCATCTCAGGAACATCTTGAGTGAATCTGAACTGATTACAATTTGATGGTCAAAGGTCAAAAGTCACTGTTACCTCACAAAACATGTTTTTGACCTTAACACGGTAATCCATGAGTTCTTTAGACAAAGTTTTACATAAATGTCTAAAAGGTTACAATGATGAAGTGATGACATTTCATATCCAAAGGGTCGTAGGTCAACTTGGACATCATAATATTTTGCAAAATGTTTTTTGGGGTGATATTAAAAGTCATAATTCAGGTACAGAAGGTTGTCACTGCACTTCGCCTTTGGTCAGATACTGAATTGGTCACTCTTATCTTGGGTGTCCACTGCAGCTTGTGTCTCACTAGAGGAGATTTACAGAAATTATGCATGTCAGTTTAGCGATAGCATCCAATATGCTGGGGGAAAAAAAACAAGCAAGACACGTAGTGGGCCTGCTGCTAATATTTTTTATGGTGCAACAGAGAGATATGATGTTTGTAAGTGCTCTAAAAGGCAAAAACAAGATAAAGCAGCCAGACACAATCTTACAAATATAAAGCACTGGTTATCATAAAAACAGCGTAAAGCACAACAGGGGGACTTGGTTTTGTAAAGGAAATACTTTTTTTAATAAATATTTTAGGCTTTAAGTGATTTTGCACCAAAAAAGTAGCTATGACAATCAATTAAGTCAATAAAAAGGAATTTTGAGAAGACAGCAAACTTAATTAAGAGTGATGAGGTAGCCTGTGCGCGCGCACACACACACACACACACACACACACTTGTCTTACATTGTGAACATACGCAGGAACATGAAAAGTGCCCAGGAGACTGAGAGCTAGGAAAACATTAGAGTAATGAACCTTGTCTGGTGATATAAACAACTATTTAGAGGTGTGCTAAGTGTTTGTGTGTGTGTGTGTGTGTGTTTTCAGAGGTGGGTCCTATCATTTATAATATCTCCTCTCCTGCAACATCTTCATTTAGCAGAGCAGAGGCTGATTAGCAATCTTATCCAGATGTTAGTTTCTCCTCAGAGACTTATTACTGATTCATAATGAGAGCCTGTTTGTGTGTATTTGCCTGTGTTCACATAATTTAGGATGCATTCGGATTTGTTGTCATGATCAATTAGTACTGTCTATGTCCTCAGGGCATGAGTTAACAGTGGGATTCAGACCATATTTCTGGAGCAACTGAGGATCATGTTGCTGGAAGAGAGGTTGTAGCGCATGCGATGTTTATTCATCGTGCTCTTATTTATGCGTTTTTATTGACCCTACTCTGTTTCTTGTTTCTGTCACTTTAAGCCTGCCCGCTATTTGACTTAGAATCTGTAGTGCCCGAGCGTATTCTCCTCCAGGCAGCGGCTCTAACCAATGTGACAGCGTTGCTCCGGCGAAACCTTTGAAGTTTGGTCTCCATAGAGACAGGGCTTAATTGGGTACATTAGCATAATTAGCATCTATCTCCTGCTGAACGTGCACTGTCTCCCTAACTGCTAAACTGGTGGAGTCTGTGCGCACATGAGAGAAAGACTTTTGATGTTTCTTAATGGCGTCTTTCTACAAAACAGCAAAGGAATATAGTGAAAATTCACTCCATTTACACCGTTATCATTCTAATCCTCTCATTTAATATACATCTAGTCTCATGTAGCCTCCTAGATATTTCTAAAAATTAATTATTCCTGACAAAACATCTCTTCTTCACCAAAGCTTGAAACAGTAAATGATACATTGGCTGATAACAATTTTTATTTTCCAATGAAGGTTTTTTTGTTTGTTTTTTTGTTGTTTTTGAGAATGAAAAGAGCCTGCTTCTTTGAAAAATAGGCCAAGTCACTGCGGACAGTCAGAACATTATCTTACAGTGTGCAGGAATTAAATCTCTCGTCTCCCAGTGAAGCATCAGAGTAGTTCCATCCTTCCCGATTGCATCGGGCACGTTTGATTTGGTGAGTCATATTGACTAATATGGATGTGATCTTGCAGTTCAAGATAATTAAAAAACGTTGATTCTAAACTGAGATGATCTTAATCTGCACAAACCAGTTGTTACATGTGTGATGTTTGTAGTTTTCACGGGGATGGGAAGCTAAAAGTCCTCTAATTTGTTTCTGGTTCTGATGTATCTCCCTTTAAACTCAGACAAACACATTGTCATACACAGAAGCCTTGCTTTGTTCTTGAAGTTTGTGGCCAACCTGGTCTGGTTTAAAAAGACAAAACAGCAGCTTTTACTGGCTTTTATAGGAGGCTGCAGAGGACATTCAAGTACAAAGTGTTTGCAGCTCATTCACCTCTGCGCAGAGAGGGAGATTAGATTTGTTGGTTTTAACTTGTACGTTGGCAAAGGCGCTTCAACATGATCAAATATGTCTGAGTCCTTGATTTCAGAGATCCAAGTGTCATCATCAACATACACCCCCTGCTGTGACATCACTGATGAGTTGTTTTCTTCATTGCAACAGAGTGACCTTTATATAAAGTAATCAATCTATAATCAAATCCACTCACATACACAGAAAAACAGCACTGTGGCTGCTTAAGAATCCACAGAGCTTGTGTCCTATTATTACTTTTTGGGGATGGGGGTGGGACGGTATTGAACAATTTAACTTGTTGACCTCACTTGATGAAACCCCGCAAAACCTCCTGCAGAGCTCGGAGGGAGACGTGCTCCTGTGTGCAAACAGCTGACATCGCATGTTTTGTCAGGTTGGCACTTGAACAGTTTGTGTTTAGTTCTCAGACTCGACGCACTCGACAGCGGAGTGTTTGTACTTTGTTACCACAGTGCTGTAGCTGTGCTCGTCTCAACCGGATAGCTGGGCCTCAGGAGCCCGAATCCCCCGTACACGGTCTCCTTGACATCACTCTGCCCCGTCTCGGATACTCCGCTCAGAGGTAGCTGCCTCCCTGAAGATCCCGGCTTTGAGAGCTGTCTTTGTTCCACTGAAAACAAAGAGAACTTTGCACTCAAAGCTCTGGGAGGAAGAAGACTGCTCAGATAATTAGCCATCATTGAAGTAAAAGCCCAACGTCTATGGAAACAGTGTGTTTTTCTCACTGTGGCATCATGCTACTCTATGTGAACATAATTACACTTGTTCAAGTGCAATACTTCAGTATTATTTTTAGATACTTTTACTCTAAGGTGACCAGATTTCTGAAATGAAAACCGAGAATGCTATCATTTTGAAATAAAAAATGGGGACAATTACAGTTTCATGTATTTTGACAACTTGCAGAGGATGCAGTGGACCTTGGTCATCTTGGTCTGAGTAACAGGGGCTTTTAATCTTGTGATTAAGAAGACATTTGTGCTTCTTTAAAAGAACCTTACCTCCTCTTGTCTGTTCTTTTAAACTTCCTTCTCCTTGTGTTGCCCTTTTTATCCTCTTAACTTTTTCTTCTCCTTTTTTGCCCTTTTTCCTTCTCTCCTTTTACCTTCACGTCACTCATGCACATTCTCCTTCCTTGACTTGTTAACTCCAAATGATTTTTTGTACTCAGTTTCCTTTTCCTTTCATCTCCTCCACTCTTTTTTTCTATTCTATCTATTAGTAATTCTCCTCTCCCAAAACAGAGACACGTCATAAAATATTGTAATAGCGGTAATGTGGTAATCTTTACAATAAACAATGTTACAGCCACACCAACGACAGTGTGTGTTACCATCATGGATCTATTATTTAGATCAGTCTGCTCAAACTCTGACTTATTTCTTCTTCTGCCCTCATAAATAACGTTGATTTGCTTCTTCTGTCCGTGGAATAAACTAGTGAAAATACTGACAGTGCCACAGCTGCCAATACAACCCACCTTGTGGTCAAAGATGATACTTTTATCAGTCTGCGCACAACCAAGATCACAGCTGCAGCTTCTGTTTTGCTTTGTTCTTTTTAAATCCACGGGTAAATCGGGGACATTTCCGGGGACAGCTCATGCCAGGGACAGGTCACCTCAAACAGGGACCGGCCCTGGAAATCAGGGACATCTGGTCACCTTATTTATTTGACATCTTTTATGTATTTGCATATTGCTTTTCCACCATATTTTAGAAAGAAATATTGTACTTTTTAAAATAAATAAAACAAACAATAAGTTGATAAAATGCATCATACTGATAAAGGTTAAAACAGAGTTTGTAACATTTTAGTTTGTACTAACTTGTTTGTGCCTGATGGTTTGTTACACACAACCATCTGGGAAGGCTTCATTGGAAACCATTTGGAAAAGGGCAGACATAAAAAATGCTCAGCAGGTGATCGGATAAACCATCTGTCTTTCACCGTCTATCACAAACTCTTTCCGACCAATCAGATCATCAAACCATATGACCAGCAGAACCAGCTGGTAAATCAAACTTTTACGAAAGTCAGTTGGGAGAAGAGCAAAAACATCTTTTCCATCAAGCCTTCAGTGTTGTTCTTTGCTCTTCTTTCAATGAAGAAATATTCTCCAGTTATGATACAGTTGATGATATAGCAGCATCTATGCTAGTCATGCTCGCAGCTGCCATTATTGTTTTCTGAGGAAACAGTTGCTTCTTGCTGCATCACAAACAAAAACCACACCTGCAGCTCATGCCAGTACCTCCGAAAAGGATGCTTATTAGTCCGGTTACCAGTCTAATGGCCAGATAGCTTCTAGCCTGCAGGAGTCCAGCTGCCTCGCAAGGTTAGGTTTGTTCCCTTTGACAGAAAATACAGATTTATTTGTGTGGCCTTGTCATTTTTACTCGAAGTTCTCTGTAAGTTGTAGAAAGAGATTTCCCCTCTGAACACCTCTTCCATCACCGAGAAAGCACAAGGTTTAAAAATTCCTTCCTGTGCCCAAAAGGCTACTGCTGTCATTTACCAAACTGATTTAATTCCTCATTTTTTAAAAATGCATGCACATTTATATTCCATGAGTGTAGACAGAGTAGCTACAGTTTCATGTTTGGTTCAAGGACACAGGAATCACATCAGGGACAATCAGTGATCTGTTATAGTTTCCAAACATTTGCTTTATCAGGTAAGCTGTCTCCCACCTCATTAATTTCATCATTACAGCCATAAGAGGATAAAAGAATATTTAATTTACATTTTTATGTAGCCACCTGATCTCATACTTAAACACTTATACATGTGTTGCACTGATAAGAGCTTAGAGTATCGATTTGTCGCCCGAGTCTAGATTGGTAAGGGTTGTCCCAGAGGGAGTTAGTGAAGAATATACTTATATTTTTTGTGTTTTGTTGAAATGAAGAGTTGTAGAGTTTAATGTTCGACGTCACAGGTAAGATTATGGCTGCAAGGATTAATTTTATTATCTTCTTTAACACAAAAAAGGGCCCACAGTGATGTCTTCAAATGACTTGTTCTGTCTGGTCCATCAGTATGAACCCTGCAGATATGCAATTTACAGCTTTAATCTTCTGCTATAAAATCGACAGTTAAAGGATAATTGGAGTTCATTTCAACTTGTGCCCTTTTTGCAGTCTTTTCCATTGTTTTTATCTGTTTTTATATCACTCTGCTCTCCAAGTTTTGCTGACATGTGGGAACATGGAAACATTCCTAAAAAGAAGTAATTTTAATTGTTATTATAGAGGTTGTAAACAAGCCAACAGTTATATTGAGACAATTAGACAATTAGGGTCGCTAGACAATTACCTAAATCACATTAATTTTTGGTGAACATGCCTCACTGAACAGGAAAACTGTTAGTCCACAGTTATGGAAAGTAAGTTCATTTGGTCTAAAAACTCTGTTGATAAAAATACCCTGAAAAGTAACTTCACAGTTTTCCCTGCTCAACAAATATGTTTAATCTGAAGGTGTGTTAGCAAACTGATCATCTGACTTCTCATGTTTCTTGCTTTTTGTCACTTAAAGGGATAGTTCACGCAGAAATGAAAATTCAGTTACTAGCTGCTCATCCTCATGCTGATGGGAGGTCGGGCGAATTTTTTAAGTCCACAAAACACTGTAAGAGTTTCACAACAAAAATACGTTGCAGTATTCTCCAAAACAGTTGTAGTGAATGGTGACTAGGATTCAACGTTCATATTTAAAAAAAAAAAAACAAATAAAACCATTGAATGCCTCCATAAGTAATTCAGGTGTCCTGAAGCCTTTACATGCTTAGTTTTGAAAAAAAATCAGTGATTTTGAAAAATCACTGATGCCATGTTTTTAGCTTCACTGTTCACTGCGACTGGTAGCTTCTACGATGGGAGCAGTGTTCTCGTGCACACATAAATTACCCCTTTAATGACGCTCTCCAAGGAGTCAAACAAAAATGAATTACAGTTGTAGTAATGGAATAAGAGCGCATGAACTGCCAGATGTTGAGTCTGTTAGACCAGTGACCTTTGAAGCGTTTTTATTTTCTGAGCGTGTTCTCTTTGCACTTGCTCATCCTGACACCAAGCTCATAAATTTCATCAATTATCCCATTCCCCTGATTTATTTAATATTAGAACTCTTTTATATGATAATAATGGCTCTTTTCAATGCACGTAGCTCAATGTGTCAGCAAAAGGCTTCACTGTAGACAAAGCAGAAAGTAATCCATACAAACCAGAGAGCTCGAGCTAACTTTGTGCTGCTATAGAGGAGGTCTCAGAGGGGTAATAGGGAGATGAATGAAGGATAGTTGTTTATACTTCCTCCAGTGGTGTATTGATTGATGCATCAACAGATATCCATTTGTGCTTGCCGCCTGCCTCTTTGTCTGTCTGACTGTCTGTCTGTCTGCTACCAAGAGAGGGAACGACAGTCTCCATCTGCCCCTTGATCTCTATCATTCGCTCTCTGTCAGCCTCTTGCTTGCTGCTATATTGTCTCTGTCATCGCCTCCTTTATTTCTCACTTTGCTCCCTTCTGTCGCTGTTATCTTCTTTTATCAGCGTAGTTTTTTCCCCTTTCGCACACCAACCTCCCCTTTCTAACGCACACACAATCACACACACACACACACACACACACACACACACACACACACACACACACAAACACACACACACACAGACATATTCTCCA
>JAQLOL010000006.1:17350879-17368554 GCA_029783665.1 Naso thynnoides
CTCTCTCTCTCTCTCTCTCTCTCTCTCTCTCTCTCTCTCTCTCTCTCTCTCTCTCTCTCTCTCTCTCTCTCTCTCATTCAAGCCTCATGTAAGTTTTTCTTCTCACTCACATTGTCTCTTTGTTTCATATTCAAGCTCTGTGTCTGCCTGTCTCTTTGTCTTTATTTCACACACTCCATTTCAACACACACTTCATTGCTGTCATCTCGCATCTCCCTCTGCTCTCAGGATGTGCAGCACTGTTTTGATTTTTTTGGAATTTGTGGAAATACCTAGGATAACAAATGTATCTGCTACTGTTATTGTGTGTGTATCTGTGTGTGTGCGTGTATAATGAACAACTGTAGACTGTTTTTTGCTCTCATTTGAGAAGCTTGAAACTGCTGGAGAGAAATATTTGTTTTGTGGTGAAGGCTTTCGGAAAGCTGGATTTCATTAGGGTCAAAAAAGTGTTATTTACACTTTTTCAGAGTTTGTCTTTTTATTCCAGATGCAACCTTTTCCGCAAAAACTTTCTGCTTATTTCATCTTGACATTAACATCCAGCTGACTAATTCATAAGATGAGGCTGCCACAATATTGGAGGAAACATTAGTTTCCAATACTAGCTTCCTGTTTGTTTTTTTGTGCAACAAGCCTGTTTAAGCTAGCCCAGTTTAACACAGCTGAATGTAAATGAATGATTTGTCAAGCGATTCAAAGAGGTCTGATTACATGATGATGCACTGATTGTTATTTCTTCTGCTTGGAGAAATAAGTGAAAAATCATTGCAATGTAGGCAGAATTTGTATTGGGAAAACTTTATTCCTTCACAGCTAGCTATCCAGCTCCATTCATTAAAATGAATAAAACAAAATGAAACGACAAACAGAAGCAGCGAGTGTGGATTAGATCAACACCACTCTACAAGTTGTACTGAGTTGACCCACAGCTCTTAACTGTTACCACAGCGTCAGTGTCAGCTAAAAGTTTCATTGTCAGGACAGATGTTGCTGGTTACCGACTGCTTTGAACAAAACACAACAAAGGAACTTTGACATCCGAACAGAAATTATCCAACGTGAAAACAATGTGAAGCTGAATTAATTGTATTTTGTAGCATGTACAGCGATTCTATTTTGGCCCTTATTGTATTTGAAGTATTGGATCTGATTTATGAAGATAAAAGATCAAATATAATTCCTTCTCCTATGACTCTGTCTGTATTTTCCTATAAAACTGGAGGCAGCTCAAACTCATGCTGCAGCCTGTTTTAGCAGAGCTTCACTGTCACTGTCTTTATCTACAGTTTAATACTGATGCATAAAGAACTGCAAACAAATAAGTGTTCTGTTATACTGTCCAGTTACTAAAACTTAATGTTCACCTTGCAGCCAATCCCAACTGACGTTCTCAGTGGTCATGGTAAAATGGTTATGAAAGCTGCACAGTGACTGGCATCAGCCTACAGGACATCACCTCTTTAGTGCTTAGTCCATATTCTACATTGATACTTCAGATCTTTTAATTGTTAATTCTTGCAATTCTACATCTCCAGAAAGTTATACTCATTTACATACTGAAATAATTATACTTTGAATGTGTTGTATAAAAAATTACAAAAAACAAAAGACAAAAAGTGAAATAAAATTACTCAACAAGGAATCGGGGCAAATTGCAGGCACAGGAAGCAGAGCAGCTGTAGTTTATTAGTTTTAATAAACACAGTACACATAATAAATAAAGGTTTACGGGGGGTTATGGTTGGCCAGGCTCAAAACCAATAGCAGCTTGTTGAGTGAGGTAAACAAATCTGTTCAATAAATGAAAAAAAGTTCAGATAAACAAATATCTAAAATCACTAGTAGAACCAAACTAAACCAAATTGAAAAGGGTAGAGTGCTTGACTCATTAAATATAAAGACAAACTTGCAAAGAAATACACACTCAATGGTCTAAGGAGGATGACAACAACAAAAACAAAAACAAGAACAAACAAAACTAATTGGCAAATTAAAGAAGGCAGAAATAAACAAAAAGAGGGGAAGTAAAACAAAACACATCGGGAGAATAACATAAAAAATAAAATAGGAAGCAACTACAATGCTTCTGTCCTGTCTCCCGCATCCTCCAGTTTATCTCTTTTGCTGTACACCCACAGAGAGAGTAAAAAACAACAAATTTCACATGCACTGAAACATACACATATGGCCATCTGTGAAATGTGTGCTCTCTACACCTCCATCAGTCCCCTCAGCCTTCTCCCCTGCTGTCAGAGAAAGGCTGCTTCTCAGCAGTTGGCCCTCAGAGGTGTGGAGGAGGAAAGCAGAAGGAGGAGTGGGAGAGAAACAGCAGAGGAGAGGGACGAACCTGAGGGGAATTACAAGAACAGGAGCGGGGTCAGGCAAATCGTAGGAAACAGAGATTAGGACATTGAATACAGCTTCACAGGGCGGGGCTGCCACATTTACATATTTTGAGTTTTCCTGTCTCATTGTACATACATGATAAAATGATCGGTTGTGAGCAAGTGTAGGATTTCAAAAGATCTGTCATTGTCACAATGCACAATACAATCCTGAACAATCAATCAATCAATCAGCAGTTTAATAATTTATCTGCACTTTTACACCATTCACTTCTATTTAAGCCTCTTTAGATAAAAAAAACTGCTCCTCAAAAGAAGAAATGAAAGCTAAAAATGAATAAAATGTTTAAAGGTATTGGCCTGTTAGTGACCAAGTTAACAAGCTAAATTAGCAAGCTAGCTACTCTATAATAAAAATTATAGATGTAAAAAATGTAAGTAAGTAGGGCGCAAACGGCCCAGCACAGGAAAACAGAAAGAATCTTGAGGAGCTGTTGTGACTGACTAGTGCCAGCACGTTTCATGTAAAGCAAGTGTATAACTGTTGTAAAGCAAGTGTATAACTGTTAGCTTGCCAGCTTCAATAGTTTAACAACCAGCCCTGTCAGTCCTCTCTGTGTCACCAAGCCAAAAGCGCTGCCTAGTTCACAATAGCATGAGCACACAGGGCTGAAGAATCAAGCCAACACTGATGTGCCAAAAACTGCAATTCTTTGAACTGAGTCAATTCCCATAGAGCAAAATATAAAAATATCAGCTTTAAAGCAGAGACAAGCATGTTGACAGTCTGACAAAACAGAAAAGAGAAAAAGAAAAAATAGGTTTGGTTCTTATCACTATTTTACCTGTTCATTACAACTTTGTCGGCAGCAAATTCTTGAAAGTTACAATAAAGCTTAAAATTATGGAATATGAACAGGGACATTTTAAATGATTGTTCAAATATGGTTACCTCTAGATCCAAAAGAAAAAAAAGGCGATGGTTAAATGCCAAATCTGAAGCTTCAAAATGGTTCCCCACACACACCGAATGACGTAATCAAGCTATGCTCACAACAAAATGTTACATAATAATAATAAAATAAGTAATTTAATGCCATTTTCTGCTGGTCTGATGATAAGATTTGAAACAATATACATAATTTTTATTCTATACTGGCTTGCAAACTTAATAACATTAGTAGAATTAATTTCTTCTAAGGAACTGCATGTGTAATATATTACATTTTTAAGGGGGTATTTACCTTACACTTTAATCATATTGGTGTAACAGTCACCTTGGTGATGAACAGTCTGGGTCTTAATCACAACTGATAGTAACTTTTGATTAACTACCAGCTACAGATGGTCTCTCATAACACACCACACTTCACCTCACATCCCACTGGTGTGTCGTTCTGCCTTCTGGACACCTGATGATGTTGGAGGGCTGTATGTTTTAATATCCAGCCCCAGTCTACTCAGGAAGATATACAGTACTTAAAAAGAGCATAAAATATTTAACACAATCCACACTTTGCATGAAAAATGTAGGGCTCCTCTTCACTAACATTGCAGGTGATGTACCAGCGTAGGTTTGTTAATAATGTATTTCAAGGAACTCTGAGATGACAAAGGAGCAAGTAACAACTTACAACTTGTAAAATGGTGCCTCATTTTGATTCATTACAAGACTCATGGGGCTTTCTAAATGGACTCTGTATATATGTGTGTGTGTGTGGCTGAAACGTAAAGCTGAACTGAAATAATCTAAAATACAACCACAAACTACAGTAGTGACCCTAATATCTATCATGTTTAATGCACTCTGCCGCCGTAATGGTGGTATAAAATTATGAATTCACCATATAAAAGTTCAAGTGTTATTGCTGCTAAAGAGTGTGTGTCCCTGTGAGTGTGCACTTTGGTCTGGCCTACTTTCTCCTACCCATTAGGAGGATGTCAGTTAATTCCATGAACCCTCACTGAGGTTGGGGGCTCCTGCTGAGTTTTCTACATATAATATTCAAAATACTGAGCACAGTTCAATTATTTAGAAAAACATCTGGGTTAAGGGATGTAGGCTAAGTCTTGTCTCGCTCTGGAAGCGACTACAGAGAATGATAATCTGGCTGTCTGCTGTTTTTGTTATTTCAGAACACAGAACATGTGGCTCAACTGTTTGCTCACTCTGGTTTTTAATACTTCTAAAGGAAAATGTAGCTAATCGGTCTGTAATAAATTTGTCCTATATACTTTTTTTTTTTTTTCAAAAATATGTTAAATCTGTAGACACACTTGATTGAAAGCAGACATTGCTCTTAAACAGATAAACATATGCTCTCACAGACTGAAGGGAATATGGTGCATGCGCGCGCACACACACATATGCACACACACAAACACACGCAGTGGTGTAGCTTATTTGCAACAAAGCTCTCTGCTCACCAGTCCCAGTGAAACTGGAGCAATGGGATAATCCTCGGTCAGATGTCAGTCATATTTAGGAATGGATGCCAAGACACTGTGTGCTGCAGACAGCAAACTGTGCTCCGCAAGAGCAGGGATTACTTAGTGACGGTGCTAAATACCAGCATAGATGCATTTAATGTGCACTTGCTGGCTACAAGTGTGTTAATTTTATGACCCATGTGATTCACTTTATTCTAAAGAGGCTGGACCTGCAAACATGCGCAGAATGCTTTTTGATTGTAGTCGTGAGATCAAAACACTTTGCTCCAGTGATCCACAGCACTCCCATCCAGCAACTGATGAATTTAGGAAACTGGCTCGGACAGTTTCCCCTTCCAACTTATTAGGATTTTTTAAAAAATCTATACATATATATTTAAACCTTTTGCTGAGATAGACTAATTACTTCCTGATCCACCGTTTAAAATGTTGAAACTAAGTACATTTTTTAAGGATTTTGTATAACAGTGTAAATAAATCAAAGTACAACATGATGAATTTTAATGCAACTAAATCACCAACCTCATATTTCATCAATAGCAGACACAGATTTGATAACTATTAAAATGTTTTGCTTAATTTAAAATCAAATCCAGATGCAATATTTATTACATGGATGTAGATTTTATTTTATTTGCAGTCGTATTAGCTGAGTAGGTCTGAGTCTTTTTACCAGAGCATAATGACTAACCATGAATAACAGATGTAATCTCCTGAAAATGGGCAGCTTAATTTGAGAATGGACGCATTAAACTAAAATATTTAAATGACCAAGTGATTAATTATCTTACACTTCCACTAAACGGGATATTACCTACATGAATTATAACACTGGTCTTTTGTGTTTTGCATCTTGAACTCACTGGATCTACAATGATGTTTTTATGTATGGTTACGAAACCAAAAAAGAAAAAATAAACAACAACAACAATTTTCCTTCTTTCTTTTCCTACTCAGTATCAGGTAATGCATAACATTCATGTTGGTCGTTGGTCGATTTATTGAGATGTCTATATTGATACATCCTCAAGTGACTAAATCAAGACTTGCTCACTTCCTCGCCTGGTGCTCATTAAAAGTCAGAACGATTTTCATTTAGAGGGAAAATTCGGATTTTTCCTCACCTACTCTCTGTCATCTATTCTCATCTTTTTTCCTTCACATCTCTCTCTAATTATCTTGTAATTGGGTTTTCATTCACCACTATAGTTATCTCATCACAATGTCACCTGAATGAAACCTAATCGGAGAAAAAGACAGACGGAGAGAAATAGCCAAGTGAGGGATCTCTTCCACTAATTTGGTGCTGAACATCAAAACCAACCTTATGCATTCAACTAGTTTGTTTAAAATGAAACTCCTCTCCTTCATACATACTGTTGACTCACTCAGAAACAAAAGTTACCTTTTTTCCACTGATCATTTCCTCTGCTGCAGAAAGCTGGAATGAATTCAGCGGAAAGAAGATGCCAGAAGGACTTTGGATGAGTGAGTGTGACTCATATGTACACAGAGTTACTACAGAGGAGGAGACATAACTACAGAGTGAGAAGATGCTCGAGTTGTAGCCAATAAAAGGAGAGAAGACGAGGAAGAGTTCTCTGCAACACAGCAGTTCATCCCAATGGCATGCATGCAGCATTCTGCACGCAAAAGTAAGGTCAGCTTTAATCTGCACTGAAAGGAAAAAGGAAAAATATGCAATGTGAACATTTTTTTAGTCTTTTTAATTTCACGCATTTTTCTTCCTTATCAAACCCTGGTGCCTCCATTTCCCACAATGCATTTTCATCACTGACAGTTCAGTGAAAGATTCAGGTGTGTTATTGCCATTGCTAGCAGGAAATGTAGCCTCAGGCTGCTGGGCTCCAGCAGCGATGAGGAGCAGGCTGCTGAAGTAACTTAATTTCTTTCTAACTCCAAATCATCAGCTTTTCTTTTCTTCTTCTTCTTCTTTTTAAAATTTTTTTTTTTTCCAAAACTTGATAATTTAGACCAAACTGACCCTCAAGTGACATTATTCGACGAAATTTATCAGGCTTTGCACAACCTGTCTGGAGTTCCCTTTGAAGCCCTGATGCATTTTAGTTTACTCAGAGAACACCGAGTCTGATGTGATCAAATATCAAAGGTGGAAAATCAGGCATTATCAAAATAAAAGCTTCAGCCATAAAATATGTTTTTAAATTTTAATGTTGTTTATCTAAGAAGAAGAAAAGGGCAAATACTTGTCAAGATGAATCCAAAACTCAGAGAGAGGACCACACAGAATTCTCCTTCAGAATTTGTTATTTTAAATTTTAGAGGTTGTGAATATTTATTTCATTTTCACAAAAACCTCTGAGACTTGACATAGTGACTCAAGTCCCACAGGAACAGAATGGATTTTCCAAAAAGCAGACCTGCAGATGTTCTGTTCTCTGTCTCAGCCTGAACCATGTGGATGTACAACAACAAATTATCATCTTTTTCCAGCATGACTGACTCTTTAAGGGGCGTAAAACATGAAAGCAGCTGCATGTGGTGGGATGCAGAAATTCCTGATGCATTTATGGTAAAACACTTTTAAACCCTGGTTAAGATTTTGTTTTGTAAAGATTTATTTGTTAGTTTTGTGACTTTTTAAGTGAGTATTTAGTAGATGGGAGCTGAGATTGTGCCGCATCATGTTTTCTCCATTTTAGTGGCAACCATCAGTGCTCTGCTTCAGGTTTTCCCCTCTGGAAAGGCACCCAAGAGAGTATTTCATCATGTTTTATCTACCATAGGAGCATTCAAGAAGGACATTTGTGGGCGTTTTCATCAGAAAATGGGGAAGCTGTGGCTGCATAATGAGTGAAAATGAAAATGAAATTGCAACTCAACCTCTTTTCTTTATTTGCATTCATGTTCCCGGTTTATAATTCAATTGATCCTCTTATGAGAAACTTCTTTGACGATACAGATACATAAAACCAACATCTAAACAGAGAAAGGAAAGAGGCTATTTGACCAGGTAATGGTTATCTCATGATCATGTTCATATCACAAAGGTAACAAACTCTTGTTGTAGCTTGTAGTCCGACACTGTTTCAGTTCCAACTTAAAATAAAGGCTTTTGCTATTTTTTGTAAGAAATAAAATCACCATGTTTTCATGTGTAACAAAAGCAATTATAAAGTATGAGACAATTAATTTACTTTACAATAAACAGCTGTGATATGCTAAAGCCACTGGTGACACCAGACTTTAACAATATTTTTCTTTTCGTAAAAAAACATTTTAAAACTGTTTGCACTGATACAAATAACAACAGCTATAGTTTTACAATAAAAATGTAGCTGCTGACATTTTTGAAAGTGCTACTGTCTGAGTGCTACGGAATACATCAAATAATCACATCCAGTGACATCTGCCTAGAGGAAAACTGCACCTTCTTTATTTGTGGTCTGTTTGCTTAATGTGTTAATGAAGCCAAAATTTACTCAACTGAAAAACAACACACAAACACTTTCAACAGGGAAAGCTGTCATTTAAACAATTAATATTTAAAGTTATTATAATATTGTTATTGAAAATTATTGATCGGGTGTGCAGAACTATACTGAACTAACTGTAGTGACTTTACACACTCGAAAGGTGTCCCCGATATAAATTGGCATTCATTCCCACAGTATGTTTTCTTTGCACATATGTGAAACAGCTCATATTAAATCATCAACATGTGATGATATGGTTACATCTACTGTTTCTAACATCTGCTGACTTAACCCGTAATGCTGTGCTATTTGTGCATCACATGAGCTATACATCCAGAGAAATGCGTCTGTCTTTCTCTCTGTCTCTTTTTTTTGGCCCATCCATCTGATTTCATACTCGCTGCATGACAGGTTTGCTCCATCCAATCAGGATCTTCCTCTGACAGCCACAGTAACATGCAGAGGATACAGATATGTTCTGATTTGCACACAAAACACACACAGGAAGCACAGGAACCTCTCTGTCTGGCTGCCTCCGTCTCTATCTGTGGCACACACACACACACACACACACACACACACAGAAAACACACTGTTGTCTGTCTCGAAGTCCCGGGGCTGACGTGACTGGCTGGATGGGTGCATCCAAGGGAAAACTTAAACAAACGCAATCCTCAGCTGAAGCGTCTAAAGCCTCAGGAAGTAGACGAGAGAAAATCAATGTTCATCTTCTCCTCCCACTTCAGATGATCTCAGTCAATCAAACAGTTGTACAGACATATTTGGCTACATTACTGGACTTGCAAAATGTTAAAGAATAAGCAATTTATGAATTTCTGAACTTAATATTTCATTTGCATACAGTACGTATGTATCTTCTATCATAAATTATTAGTTTCTTTACCCCTCCTTAATCAAGGAAAGGGGTGACACCTTTGACCTGAATCTGGGAGCTCAAGGAGATTTGCAGGGAGTGGACAGACATGGCACTGCACACTCTGACCTTTGTCAAGTAAAAAGCTGCCCTATAGCCCATTTGTAAAGGTCCTTTTCCTTGTTGAGCAGGAGGCTGTTCTAGAGTGACTCTCTGCAAAAAGCCTGCAGCTTCCTATGGATCTGGGGGCAGCCTTGAACAGGTGAATGCAAAAACCAAAAGGACAAATTAGGGTGAAACCAAACAAAACAAAAATAAAAGACATCAAACAATGCAAAAATAGAAAAATAAATGGACAAAGTATGAATAAATATGTGGATCTTTGTTAAAAAATCTAATCTAAATGTGACGTCTCCAATTTGGTACATTCTTTTATTTGCAGCATTATCTGTATTTCACAGGTCTCATAAATGTCTTCTTGTCAGTGACATCAATTAACACCAGTAAAATGACAAAAAACCCTAAATGAAATATGTTCCACTGCCTTTTCTCCTTTTGTGGAAGAAACACGCTTGGAGTGTTCTGTGAAGTCAGTCGACATGTTAAGTCCTTCACAAATGCTCGGCCTTGTCACTTTACCAGAAATATCAAAAAGTTGAGGACAAACTGTCTCACAGAGGTAAGGACATTTTAAGAAACTAATATCTGTTCTCCTACCATAAAGAAAATCTCTTCTCGTTCCTCTGAAAAAATGAAGAGGGAAAGAATAAGAGGTGTCTTCATGTAATTTTCCCTCTGTCTGTAGAAGTCGTTTTTATGTGCATTTTTTGAAATACAGCATGACCTTAGACATGCATCCAATAACTCGGGTCCCCTGGGTTTGTCCTGATTCAAAACACACACAGACACACACACACACATACACACACAGAGGACTCCGGTGTCTGCCTGACATCCCGAGGCTGACATAGCTGGCAGATTCTGAACTGGATGAGTGCATTCAAGGAGAAACTGCTCAGCAAACAGTCCTCCGCTGACATGTCAGATGCAGAGGATGGATACTAGAAAAATCACTGTCCATACATTCATTCAATCGCGGGATTTTTCATTCTGTTGACATTTTCTACTTCTGCTGACATTTTCTACTTCTGGAGTCAATTCATGGTTTTCTTTTAACCATGAATTTATTAGTTTAACAATCAGCTCTATATCTTTTTAAAAGGTTGAGAGCACTTAAACTAAAATACACAGCTATAAAAATGTAGTTCTTTTCTTTTTTCTTTTTTTTTTTTTTTTACAGTGTGTTCAGACAGAAAGCAGTGCAATTTTTTTCCTCAGTGTGATTATATTCAAACAGTCAACGCAGTGATGCAAATAGATGTGAATTTTTGTCTATTTGCTCTAACCAAAGAGAGGGGAAAGCGAATACGGCTAATATGAAAGTTTCCATCATTTGTGCATTCGCTTGTTTTTATTCATCTTGAGTAAAAAGATTTGCATGAATTGTAGAGCTTTGCAAAGCATACAGACTGCAACTAGGCACTGTGTGCTTTGGAGGAGATCACTGTGGGTTTAATTTTGCACTTTATAAATTAAAGCTAAGGTAGGCAATTTTGAAATAAAGCTAGTTGTAGCATGAGACTCTCAGAAAGCAACTTCACCGCTTCACCACTGTGCCGCCTCCTTCTCGTTTTCACTCCAGCTCATGTTTTATTTTGTTTGATGTCACTCTCTCCTTTGAGTCTAGTTTGCACCAAACATTCAAAATGAGATGAAACAGTTGGAGGGAAAATTGTAGCCGAGTAAACTGGTCTGTCTCAGCTCGACTCAAGCAGGCTGACCTGCAGATGCTATTGTGGCAAAGGCGAGTTTTAGAACATACAGCATGTCACTTGTTTCAGCAAGCAAGCAGCTTGTAGCCGTCACCTGTCGCTAAGAAGCACAGAATAGAGCAGCCAATAAGAACACGCGTTGTCTGAAATTACCATGATTGGCCAAAAATACCCTGACCGTCTGAATACAGAACATACAAAGCTACGGAGAGGTGCAGAAGTCTAGTGTGCTTTCAGACCACCTGAATTACAAAATGCTGAAACGTTATTATAGAATGTTTGCACAATGACGCCAAAGAAAAACTGCCTACCCCTACTTTAAGAGGTACATTTAAATTCACCCTTGCTTCTTCACCTTTCTGCAGCCAACCTCCTCCGTCAGGTGTTTGTAAGTATTCTCTGTCTTTGTCAACTACTGACTGAAGGAAGGATGTAGGCTGTGTTGCATCATGTGAGTCGAAGGGGAAAACAAAGAGAGACTGAAGGGAAACAGAAAGAACTGGAGTCTTTTGTGAGCGCAGAGTTTGTTCAGAGGTTGCTGAACTAAACACACACACACACACACACACACACACACACACACAATGTACAGGTATTGTGTGTCTGCATCATTCATGTGAGTAATATGAGTAAGCAGTGTGAAAAAAGTTGGCTTTCTGTTCTAAGTGAACTCTCCCTTAAATTCAGTAATTGAGCCAGACTAAATAATGCTCAGTCAGGATTGTGCACATCTGCTGCAGACTAAAGCAAAATAGCTCATCTGGTCAGTGTACATTGCACCAGTCCTCCACACCATTTTACCACATAATGTTATATGTGATCTGATATGCCAGATGTAATACACAGCATACATCCATCAGTAATGGCACAATTAGCTTGATATGTACAGCTCAGTTATTCTACATGTTAGAAATGCTCGGTTTTGGCACTGAAATAAAATCTAACAGCAGCACTCATGACTAAATTGCTGACACGCTTCAGTTAATGCTCCAAAGTACAAAAAAACCTGTGATTTAGCTCCCCAAGTGATCAGCAACAACCCCTCTTAGTTCTGTATTGATATTCACAATGAGGTAAGGTTTGCACAATTACTTTCAGGTCCTAACACCTTATTATCAGCACTGTATTTATCATATTTACACAGAGTATTGTGCTTACTTACAGATGATGTAGGCCATTATGGAAAAAGCAACTTGATTTTTAGGTTGTAAACTATGGGCTGAAATATGTGCCACCAGAAACTGAATTTGATTTCAATTTACTGTGACAGACATCCGGATACTTGAAAGATGAAGGAAGAGCAATCGAGCTCAGATATACAGGACTCCTCTTCGGCCAATCAGCACCTACGTTTGTATGCTTGCGTTGATGCGTAGACTGGCTTGACCAGTGCCCTAGAGATAGAAGAGTTGCGACACTCTTTGATCTCGCCGCGGGGTGGTCCCGTGGTTCATGTAGCCTGTATAGTTCCAAACACATGCTGCGCTGTCATGTTCTTCTATGGGACTGACAACTGCATTTGCGATATTGCATGGTAAATATGAATAAAATCACATACCTAAGTACTTGTTAGACTGCAGGGTTCCGCTACATGTAATTGATCATGGCGCACCGCCACGGCAAAATAAAAGCCACCACACCTTCAGAATATATCTTATTTATTTATTTTTTATTTTTAAAATTTGTTGAGTTTTTCCCATGAAATGTGGCGCTACGCTGCAAATAGCCTTATTTTGAAAAACCAACACCAGAGTCACCACCTGCCCGTCTGGCTGTGATGTTGCTGTGGTGCGCGAAAGACGAAGAGAGCAGAGAGACAACAGACTGACATAGAGAGAGAGAAAAGGGTTCATACCCGTGAAAACGATCCTATATGTCATAGATGAATTAATGTTACAGAAAAAAATCCTGAGCCAGAATAAATGTGTTATTGATTGGTTAATACAGAATACGCATACTTTCTGTCATTATTTCAGAGAGATTCTTATTTTTATTTTTATTTTTATTTTACCATTGACACTTGTTAAAGAGAGATTACTTTAGGCATGATGAAGCATGTTGAGTCTTTGGTTATACAGTAGAGGGAAATATTATTTTGTAAACTTAATTTTCTATTGATACAGAGGAAACCCGTCAGATACATGTTCTGAACAGCACGATGTAACGTTACGTGTGGAGTGGACGAGTGGACATGAAATATGGAGTAAGATGAAGGTAGTTTGTTTGATTTTTACCCAAGGGAAGATATGGCACCGAATTCAAACTTCATAATTTTTGCAACATTGCTGGAAAACTGGAAAGTAATTCACTCTTTCGCCATCACGGTAAAGCCATCTTCACACAAGCTAAGTGGTGACGTCAGCGGAGTGGTTCTGCTTGCGGGGGACTTACTGTCAATGGGGAGCGGAGTGGGGGGGGTGGTGGCACGCGACTGAGAGAGCTCTGATTCTTAACACCTGAGGACTTTTAAAAAAAAATAAGTTATACCAACTACAAACGGCAGCTTTAAGCAACACCAAGATTTAATCGAGAGATAGAGATAACAATCTCATCTCACAGCAGAGGCAAGACTAAGAACAAAGCGAAAGTAAATCTCTGCCGGCGTTAATTAACCTGGCGAGTGGTAACACCTGTGAGGCTGACAGTAGCCCACCACCATGGCTGGAAGAAGGGGAAAAGACAGAGGAAGAATACGCTCAGTCAAGGTGGATAGGAATCTTTTCACGCTCCTAAATAATATTCCAACTGTCGGTGCAGAGACGGAAATCAGCCATATGGATTTACACTCCTATACGTGGCCTCAAAGTCCCGACTGTGTGCCATTACCTGAATCCACGCCGAACACTCCTGCATCGAAAAAGGTGGGACCTGAGTTGACTCTGGCCGAGGTACAGGACAACATCATAAAGCTGCTGGAAAAAAAAAATTGATGAAAGAGTGGATGGTCTGGAAAAGAAAGCAGATGCTCTGGAGAAGTTGATTCAACACAATGCAACAAATATCAACGCCTTGAAGGAAAATGCAGAGTTCCTCTTCAAAGAAATGCAGGATATGAAAAAAGATGTAACCACTGTGAAGAAGGTAACTACTGACCACGAAAAAAGGATCTCTGAAATGGAAGACAAGGTGAATGATGCTGAGCGCTACCAGAGGCGCTGGAACCTGAGACTCCACAGATTACCAGAGCAAGAAGGAGAAGACGTCAAACAGAGAGTGATGGATACATGCCGGGCTATTCTTACAGAGCTCGAGGATCCTCTCCATCTCCATATTGACATCAGTCACAGGGTTGGGAGAAGATCTGAAGATAAGGTACGACCAGTTATCATATGCTTCACTTCCAGAGCAACCAGAGAAATGATATGGAAAAGCGCCAAGAATGCAGACTATCTCACGGCCAGGAAAATCAGATTTGGAGAGGACCTGACATCGAGGGACAAAGAGACTAGAAACAAGCTGTGGCCCCATATTGAAGCAGCACGCAAAGAGGGAAAGAAAGCTTTCTTCAGGGGGGCCAAAGCTATAATCGATGGGAAGGAGCTGCGATATGACGGGTGACAGCAAGTAGGAGGACTTGACATAGATGACCAGGTATAACATCGAAGTAGACTGTTAAAATAGGTGTTAAAATCTTTCTTTCTTTGTTTTCTTTTCTCTTTTATTTAATTTTTACTCTCTCTTGGAGAGTGACACAAGTGACACTGTCCCTATCTCTGTGTTCATTAAATGTTAGGGGTATTCGAGATAATTTAAAGAGGAAGGCTGTTTTTCTTTACTGTAAAAAGTTTAAAGCTGATTTTTATTTTCTTCAAGAAACCCATGCTTTGGTGGCTGATTATAAATTTTGGAAGCAACAATGGGGAGAGGATATTTGGATGTCCTATGGCAGTAATAATTCAACAGGTGTAGCCATCTTAAAAGGGAAGTTTAAAGGTAAAGTTTTGAAGAATAAAATTCATGTGTTTGGTCGATGGGTTATTTTGGTTGTGAAATTTGTGGACACTATTTTTGTTATATGCAATATTTATGGCACAAATAACAGTTCCAGGAATCGTGCTTTATTTGAAGAAGTGGAGGAAGAAATTTGTTCGCTTCTGACGGTGTTCCCCGGTGCGAAATTAATTCTTCGAGGAGACTGGAACTCCATTAAAAATCCACTTTTGGACTGTGTGCCAACACGTCCTGTGAGAGTTGATAAAACTGCAGAAATTGATAAAATTTGCTTTAATTTAAACTGTTTTGATGTATGGAGACATAGAATTCCCGATAAAAGTCAGTTTACCTGGCATACAAAAGACCTGAGCAAACAATCAAGCATTGATTTCTGGTTGATATCTACAGCTATAGAGAAAGAAGTGACGGATGTTTATATTGAACCATCTGTACTTACTGATCACAAATTGATATATATTTCATTTGATTTCAACAACATAAAAGGTCAAGATCAAAGGATTAGAACAAGTTATTGGAAATTAAATAACACTGTCTTAGAGGACAAACAATTTATATGTATGGCAAGGTCAGTTATTAAAGAAAGTTGGAGTAAGGCTAAGGCACTCTTTTGGGAATCAATGGGAATTTTTGAAATATCAGATTAGGAGATTAGCAATGCATAGAGGGAAAGAAATGGCAGAGGAAAAAGGGACTATGGAGGATAATATAATCAAAAAAATAATTATGATATATGAAAATCCAGATATTAATCAACAAGAAAAGGAAAATTTGACTACTCTACAACTACAACTAGATAAAATTTATGAAAATAAAGCAAGGGGGGCCTTTGTTAGATCTAGAAGAAAATGGATGGAGGAGGGTGAAAAGAACAGAAAATATTTTAATTTAGAAAAAAGAAATGCAGAGATATCCTCAATAATTAAATTAGATATTAACGGTCAAATTATAGATAATCACATGAATATATCTAATTTTGTTAAGAATTTTTTTGAGAACCTGTACAAGAAAAAAGAAAATCTGTGTGATTCGATGTCTTTTTTTAGTTGTATAGATGGGGATGCAAAACGAATAGATGAGGAACAGGAAAAGATGTGTGAACAGGATATTACTCAAGAAGAAATTAATTTATGTATCTCTAAGCTAAAGGATAATAATTCCCCTGGGAATGATGGTTTAACCAGCAAGTTTTACAAAACCTTCAAAGAAGACATCTCAGAATTTTTATTGTATGTTTACAAGGAAGCATTGTCGATGGGAAGATTGCCGCCATCTATGTCTCAAGGTCTCATTACCTTAATCCCCAAACCTGGGAAAGATTCGATATGCATCGAAAATTGGAGGCCAGATACCTTAATTAATAATGATGCCCAGTTATTGTCACTTGTCTTTACTCAAAGGCTTAAACCATGTCTTCAAACATTAATTGATGATTGCCAGTCTGGTTTTATGACTGGGAGACATATAAGCAACAATGTGCGTTCAATTCTTGACCTAATTGACAACATGAACAGGAACATGACATGAACTTACTGAAGACAATAGCCTCATACTATTTATAGACTACTACAAAGCCTTCGATACCATAGAACATTCTTTTCTTGTTTAAAACTGTGGAATTTTTTAGTTTCGGCTTTTACTCTGAATCTGCAATTTAGACATTATATAATTGCTGCAGTAGTTCAGTGAAAATGTTAGATGGAACTACCCGTAGCTTTAATATAGAGAGAGGGATTAAACAAGGTGACCCCATTGCACCCTTTTTGTTCTTACTAATTATGCAAACTATGACACTTCACATTAATAAGGACATATTTAGAGGCATTCAACTTACAGAAAGAGAACTGAAACGTTGTCAACTAGCGGAGGACACCAGAATTTTTTTGAATAATGAAAAAGAGGTTAAAAAAGCCATTGACTGTCTTGATGCATTTTCTATGGTGTCAGGTCTAAAAGTCATTATTAATAAATGTGATCTTTTTGTTTTAAAAGATAAACCGAATGACCTGACAGAAATAGAGGGTATTGGTATTAGAGATGTTATATATCATATTTGGGTATTAAGATTTGTCGGAATCAACAAAAGAGGGTTGATTTGAACTTTGATCCACTGATTGAAAATATTTTTAAAAAGTATGACGGGGTTATCAAGACATTTATCAACCAATGGACGAATTTTGTTATCGAAAAGTGAAGGATTATCTCTGCTGGTCTGTACAGCGATGGTACTGGATGTTACACCAAAAGAAATTAAACAGATTGACACCAAAATTTTCAACTTCATATGGAAAAATAAGCCCCACCAGTTAAAACGAACAATACTGTGTAGTCCATACTGTCAAGGGGGCTTAAATGCTTGGACTTTAATACATCTAACTGAATCTTTAAGATAAACTGGATGAAGAGATATTTGCAGGGTAATGTTACAACCAAGGTTGTTTGTTTTGTTTATTTGTTTTCCTTATTATATTTGTGAATGGGCTGTGTGTGGGAACGGGGGTGTGTGTGTGTGTGTCTCTCTCTTTGTTCTTTTTCTGCTTCAGCGTCAGCGGCTGTCTCCACCTGCTGCCTTCTGATTGGGCGGTTGTCTTCCCGGTGTCTGAAGGATGGGGCATGGTCTCTCCCTCCCCACTATAAAATCACCTGGTTGTCAGTGGCAGAACCCCTTGCGAGTGGGCAGACGATGGCTTCCTCCTCGATCTCCAGCAGCCACATTTAGTTTTGTTGTTATATTCTTTCGTAGGGGTGGACTGCCATTTTA
>JAQLOL010000006.1:17370217-17382005 GCA_029783665.1 Naso thynnoides
CCATTATACAATCCCCCCCCCCCCCCCTTCTTATTAACATAACAGCTTCATGGCGATGCATCTGGCAAAAACTTTTAACGCACATACTGCACAATCAGTTGCCTTTTAATTAGTAACACGAGATGTTACCCTTTATGAATGTCTAGGAATTGAGTTTGAATAATGCCTTTACTGTTACAGTAAACTTGCAACATGCTGAAAACTATGTAAAGAAACAAAGATTGACAATTCATATCTTAGACATAAGTCCTGCAAAAGTTCTTTTAAAGGTATAAAAGAAGGTTAGTCATTGCCTCCTTTTAAATGGTCCTTCAGTATGGTGAGTTATAGTACATGAAAGCACTGGCACAGAAATTACTTAAAAAGAAACCCCTTCCATAAATGTCACCCCTGTTCTCTGCCTTGTGCAGTCTACAAAAAAAGCATATTAATGAATTCAATCATGTTTACAGAATTCAAGATTATTGTTAAAATATGCAAAGCAAATGAGTTCATTAATAATCTCCATTCATTATCTTTATTCTCAGTACTTTTGTTTAGCTTGCAAATTTTTATGCTGCAGATCTGAGTTTCCAACCTCAACACCACACCTAATTAAATAAATGTTAGATTAATTGTTTAATTAAATAAAAACAAGATCTTTTTGAAGGACAAATGTACTCAATGGACATCTGAAAGCCTGTTGGAGGGCAATTAGAAGCAGCTGCCTTTGTTTCTAAAGGGCAATCACCTGCAACAATTTGATATCATTTATTGCATTTTATGAAGATGCGTTTCAGTGTTTTGCTTTTGTATTTTTTTTAATCAAGAACTTTATTTTACTGTATCATTCAACTTTTACCGCAACATTGCATCCCCGAAAGACCTGAGAAAGAGAACAAAATTAAATTAGCAAGGTTACGATAACCAGTAATAATAACTAAGTACTTATGTATGTAATCAGATAATTACCATAACCTTCATGAAGGCAGGCTGTATCTTACAGCTGTTGCACAGGCCTGAACTAGTGTTTGTATAGGTGCAATAAACTGGCATCTAGCTATACATTTGGTGCTTTTAAATGGGTTCCTGTTTACCGTGTTCACAAGAGGAGGCCATATGAACGTCCCCTTCTTGTTGTATTCATGACATCACAAGTTGGATTTATCAGAATGTTTGAGTTCACAAGTTGTGACGTGTTTGCTGACTTTTTCAGAAATGGCAGAGCCTGTATTGGCCCGCACAAGACCAAAAGTAACTGCAGACAAGTTGTTTATCTAGACAGTATAAATCATCACCTTCCTTGTTTCGTCTCTTGTTCCTCCGCTTGGCATTTCAACTCAAAGCAATAATGAAACATTTCCACATAGAAAGCTAGGAAGAGAAAAAGCGATCTTTTGGCATCAATATTACTGTTTCCTAGCAACGCTGGTCTCATGCGGTTACCACTTGAATGCCAAGCCCTTCCTATACGTGATTTCACGACATGACTTGACGAGTTTCATATGAAGGCAGCAATAGTGTGTGACATTATTATGGTATGCCTTTGCTAATATCTCTGTATATACGTCAACATAATCTCCACTGAGCCTCGTCATCTCTGATGTTTCGTTGCACTTGTGATGTTTTAACCCGTGTGCTTGCAGCACATCAGAGCTCATTTGATTTCATTCTTGTCGAGGAGAAGGTGAAAGACCTCAGTATTCTGCGTTGAGAGTCCATGAAATTAGGTGATATTAAGATGTTTTCTGTTCTTCTTTTATCTGTTGTTATTCTGTTGTTGACGTTATCACTATTCTCTGGAAAATGAGATGGAAACAAACAGAATCAGTGCCCCTGAACATTAACAGGATGTTTGCAAATGTCTTCTTATTAAAGGTAGCTATTTTTTAATCGAAATTTTGAACATGGACCGTAGACAAACATGAAGGTAACATCTTGGAAATCCTGCTTTTTGAAGGAATATGTTGGCCCTGTGTTTGTCAGTGGCTTCCGAAGCCTGTTGGTGCTGAGGTTGGAGGAGTGCTTTATAAGCATATACAAAACTGATGCAAGCCTGTACTATTTGCCAATTATTTCCAGTGTTTTTGACAAAGCTTATGTAGATTTAAAAAAAAAATAATCATGAAATGTTTCACTGTCCCTTTATATGCCAACAATCAGTTTGTAAAAAGCGTTGGTGTGATAATTACAAGCTGCGAACAAAGGCTGTAAAATTGTCTGTTACATTGCAGCTGTTTCATACAGTAGCCACATAATCAACACCTTCTAGGACATCCACAGTCTTTTTTTAACTCTCTATGCTTTTCCTCCTTTTCTCTTCCTCTGTAGGTCTTCCAAGTCAGTCTCATTCTTATTCTCTCTCAGTAATTACCACATACTGGAGCCTGATGTTTATAGGCTCCTACACTTTAGGCCGCTGACAGGGGTCAGGACTGGTCAAGGCCATCAGAGAGTGTCGATGTCTCTGGTCAATGTGGTGTGAACAGCAGTGTCGGAACGGCGTCATGCTTGTCAGAGGTTTTTTGGCTGATTCAACATGTAGAATCAGTGGGGATTCAATGGTGAGAGAAATGACTCTGATTGGCTGCTCAGGTAAGTGGGCAAGCACATGAAAAAAGACATAGAGACAGAGAACGAAAGCCCCCCGAACCTGTCTCTGTAGTTTCTATGATAACACACATTTAGCGCAGCTCTTCTACATTTTTCTCCTTTGCCACTGCACTAGTGCCATTTGTGACTTTTTATCAGACATTTTATCTGCAAGTAGCAGCTATATTAGTGAGAGTAGGTTCAAGAAATGCTGCTTAATCATAACAACGGTTTGTTTATCTGTGGAGAGGGATTCGCCTTGGCCTAGGCGCCGCATGTACGAGCCTGTTGGTCGCCAGAATTTGTCTTCATGGTGTGAACAGTGCCACTTTTTGGCCTGACAGCGGAGACAAAACATGACGCAGCAGCCAATCTTTGTTGCAGCTAGTTCCTTGTTGTGAGTTTGACATGTAGGAGCCATAAAACAGCAGAGCTAACTCCCACCTCTCAATGCTGTAGGGACAGACTGACAATCTGTAAACAAGCAGGAACAAATCTAGAATATTTTACAAAGGGCACTCTTTTAATTTCCTTGAGATACCCCTGTGTTCCACTTTTGTCGCAAGCAAAACATCCATTTCCAAGGGTGATGTCAGTCTTGTCCTTCGATTTCTATCAGTTGATGTGGACTGAATGTACTCTTTGCTTGAATTTTATTCTAATCACAAAGACCAGATTAGATAAGTGGATGAAACTTTAATGACTCCAGGAGAGTCTGTTTGGGAGCAAAATATTGATAACAGGGCAATCAGGGACACAGTTTAAGAAAACACTGAAAATAATGCAACAAATTTATAATTTAAACTGATGCATTTTGCACATTTCCTGTAACCTAGAGGCCATTAACTTTATCATGATGTAACAGAAGAGATAGAGAGGAAAAATACAGTTTTGGTAAGTTTTATCTATTGATTGTGACAAAAAGATAACATTTCTTTGTAGGATCCAGAAAGCATGTAGCTTTTGGACTTCAGACATACCCGATTAGCTTAAAAATATATGTGAACTAGTAATGAGTAAGACTGTGAGATGTTAATTTTTCTAGCTCCTAAAGCTCCTAAGTGACATTTCATGGGGACCTCATGTAATTTAGAAATTAACCTCCCGTGTCTATGTTTCGTGTGGTGCATTCGCACAGGATAAGTGAAGTCTGTGATTTTACTCGAATTCACTGACATTGCCCCTGAATATGATGTTAAGGATTTGCGTAAGGCTACATAACACTGTTGAGCATGTTGAGAGAAAAAAAAAGTGTTGTGATGCATGCTGTAATGCATGTCATCCATCTCAATCTCATAATTTTTTGAGTTTTTTGCTCTTTTGATGGCTTTCAGCTTGCATTTTCTGTGAATGGTATATGTGTACCAAGTTGACCATGCACCCAAAATACTGTTAAGACCTTCCAAGGCAGCCTCTGTTGTTCTTTTTGACCTTGAAAGAGGCAGAAAAAAAAGGCACAGAGGAAACAAAAACCTTAAAAAAAGATATGATCTCACCAAATCGCCAAGATGTTGATTCGCATGGGACTAATATTATCACAGAACCAATGTTTATGGCCAAATATGGTAATTTGAGGTGGAATTTTTACATTACAAATTACAGATGTGTCAAATTTGCACGGGATTAAGATCACCGACGTCCTTCGCAGTTATTACAAATTACTAGAGGTCCCCAGTACTAATCCTGTGCGAACAGGGCTTTAGTGCCTCTCTCTGTCCTTGTTGCATTGGATGTGAAAGTACGTCTTTTCAAGCTGCTTGCAATTATTACCTTTGTAAAGGTGTGTGTGTGTGTGTGTGTGTGTGTGTGTGTGTGTGTGTGTCTGGATAAGATAACCTGGTCACATTTTAACTTTTAAACATAATGAGCGGCTTCTCTGCAGTTAACTTCTGTCAGCTTCCCTCAGGAGCATCTGTCCAGTCGGCCATTTTAGTTAAGGGTGAATATTTATTGTACTAGGTAAGTGGTGGGTGAAACAAAACTCAACTTTTCTGGCTCTTTTCTCACCAAAGGTGTCTCATTAGAGTGGCATCCTGCATTTTCATGCACCCTCCTCATCTCAAATGGGGTAGTCCTTGTTTCTTTCTCTATCTCCATCAGAGTAACTCACTCAGCTGCTGCTGCTCAATGGATTAAAGCCACAACACAACAACAGCCCCTTGTGTTCAGGGTGCTACCTCTCTTAGCCTGACAACCACACCTGTTTTTCACAAAACATTGTCAACAGTGATGCATTTATGGTGAAACAGTTCCAAACCCTTTTCCAGCATGTATGGCAGTAATATACAGTATATTATGTTTTCTCCAATTTTACAAGAACCCATTTGTGCAGTGCATCATGTTTTTTCCATTAGAAGGGTAGCCTAAAGAGCACTTTATCATGTTTTTGTGCACATCTGGGCCTCCGTAGAGGGGTTCTATTATGTTTATCTACCATAGGGGCATGCAAGAAGGCATTTTTGTAGCATTGTTTTTGAACAAGGGGGTGCTGCCTAAGACATATATTACATACTGTACACTGCTTGCCTACAGATTCAGTGTCACTAGAGTATGAACAGAGAACGCCAGTGGAGGAGTAAAGATATCGACTGTGGCGGAAAAGCTTTGTGAAGCCGGATAGCAGTTAGTACAAATGAACACTCTAGGCACTCCTTTGTAAATGTAGCTGCATCAGCTTGTCGAAAAGAGGGTGGGAGGCTTTATCTAAGATAAATGAACCATCCATCCCCACGTTGACGCCTCTAGGCTGTCCACGCTCAGCCCTGTGACTCTGCCAGCCTGGAGAGGACGGGGTCAATTTTTCATAGCCTTTGCTGTCAGTGGGGGTGGTGGGAGGTGAATGGGAGCCACTTTGGATTCAGGTGCGCTGCACGATGTCAGATGTCGATGGTGCTGATGTACTTTGCTCCTCTGCAGTCCAGCTCCTAAATGATATATCTTTTCTGGATCTATCTCAATCCCTGAAGAAAAGCTGAGCTGCACACAAAACGCCCTTAAAAAACATAATCATTATGGAAGTGTGATAAATGCTGTACTTGTACCACATGCATTGGTGCACATGCTCATACAAAGCCATTGTAGCCACATCCTACACAGTGACAAGCCCAATATGGGATTTACTGTCACTGTGAAATAACAAATTTATTCCAATTGAGTTAGTCTGTATTTTGGGAGTTTGAGCAAGTTAAATTCAGAATAATTGTAGCTTGCATTCTGCTTAGCCATCTGATGTAATGGCAAGAGGCATCTGCTGATTCTCTGCAGATCACTGACTCGCTGGGTATCCAAATGAGTGAAGCCGCTTTGTTCCTCAGCCAGACACACACACACACACATACTCACAGACATACACACACACCTGCAGATGCAATATATTCAAATATTTCACTTTCCAGTGTTCAAGCTTGTGCACTGAAGGTGAAGACTTCCCTTCAGTGTTTCAGATGAAAAAGTGACCTCTATTTCACATGTGTCATCCATTCATCATAATCCAGCGAGCACACACACTGCGCAGCCACACAAGCAGAAATACGTACACACACTCACACGCACACAAGTTTCTTTTATCACACTGTTTTGCTGTGTGCTTGATTCCTCCCTCCCGCTTATCACACCAGGGCAGCTCCAGTCTGACCCACAGATCAAGAGATAATGATCGTGCTCTCAAGATTCCTGCAGAAAAATGAAAATTCAAGAAGTGTTAAGTTTTCAATATATATTCATAGAGGAGAGCGGACGTTGTCATACTGGATGAATGAAATGAAAAACATATTTAAATCACTTAAAGCTGATCCAGAGTCCTGTTATATTCTCAGATGGTGACATACCCTTTATGTAAGCATATCCAGGAGTGATGACACGTCTTACCTCAACAATCATATGAGCTCCAGTTAACGGTGGCAAGAAATCAACAGACCTTAATCAAACAAATAACCTGAGATATATGAAAGCCAAGACCTTTAAACAGATACACCAGCAGTAACTGTAGATAATTTAGAGTGCCTGTGATCACCTTTGTTGCCGCCAGTCATTATTTTCCATGTGTTCGAAAAACACAAGATAACTGAGCTGTGAATCAACTGTAATGAGAACTGAAATTAACAATAAATTAAGCTGCGTATCCTGCCTGGAGTCAAGTCTGGGTGAGAGTAAAATGATTCAGGGTTCAAAGCAGAGATATGTTGTAAGTTTTACAGTACTGTGCAGAGATAGATGGATAGATAGATAGATAGATAGATAGATAGATAGATAGATAGATAGATAGATAGATAGATAGATAGATAGATAGATAGCGATGTTATCATCATTAGTGAGAAAAAGACTGACATCATTAAGTGGCAGACTGTTGAATTAAATTATTTGCACAGTTGCAGGAGTTCAGGAAACAAATATTGATCTCCCTAATTGAAAAAAGATATGATGGGAATTGTAAATGAGGTGAGCTGCATCATGTGCTCTCTCTGAGGGTCGATGTTGGTGTCATACCGACGTCTTGCTTACATGGTTGGTTGATTAATATGAAAATGAAAGCCAGTGCTTTCATTAGTAGTGGGCAAAGCTTCGATTTTCAGTGAACTGTATTGTTCATTCAAAAGATTTGTTCAAAAGACTTATTCATTGCATCCTGTTGTACTTGACCTGAGCTTCAACTGTTTAGTCTGAATCACTAGTTAAGGAATTTAGTTGCATGAAAATACCAACAGCAGACTGAGAGCTCCAAAATCCTACCCTACGACGACATGTATATTTTCTTTTAATCTAATTATTAAATAAAATGTTTGGAAGTGCTTTCTGCTACAAAACTTCAGGTTCACAAGGAGGAAAAAGACTGAGAAAAGATATTGGTGTTTTTGTTGCAATGTTGGGACATTTTTCAGCAGTGTTTGTGGTTACAGAACTGTGCATATTTCACAATTCAGCAGGACATTTTTAAGTCATGTAGGCGTCAATGCAGGTACAGAGGAGGGACATTTTCCAGCTGTGTTTGTCACAACAAAATCAGGTGAATCAGGGAGAATTTAAAGTTGTTTAAAGCAACAAAAACCGTGTCTTTTAAGTTGAAACATGACCTTTGCCTTACCCTGACCAACTGTTTTTTGAGCCTAAATCTAAGCAGATCTTGACCACATTCTTCTAACAACATGAAAATGAAAATAAAAATGTCAAAACACAAAGTCTTCAATGCAAAGAACATTACAATTCAATCTTTGAAAGCCAACATTCATTCTGTCAACGGGGTTGATGTATTAAATGCATAGATAAGATAGAGCTGAGTAAAACAGTCCTTGTCCAGAATAAAAAGATTAAGCAAAGCATACAGCCTCAAAAATATCTATATGAAACTAAAAATTTGTCCTTCACTAAAATAAAGATTGACTTCAGCTTCATACGCCTGTGGAAAAAATTTAAGAATGATCCATAAAATGTTTATTCTTCCCTGCAGCGTTGTCCAAAAGATTCTTCATGGTACATTGACTTTCTGTATACGACATCATATCAAACTTTCTTCTGCATCAGCCTTTGGAGCTTCGTTCACATTTGAATGCACAGAGCCTCTGCCGTCAACAGTTTCCTGTGCCTGAAGATGAATGAGCATTAAAATGTATCACAAAGTTTGTGTTTTCTCCACTTTTACAAGTGACATGAGGAGAATTAAGTTTCAGTCACACACAAAGACACACACACACACACACACACACACACAAAGACACACACACACACTACTCCAGGTTGTGGCTGATATATGTACAGATGCACGTAGAGCCATTGTCGTTATTTTGAGTGAGACAGTAAGTTGTTTTATCTATGTTATCATATGTCTGCATGAAATTGTATATTTTATTATATTATTGTATTGAAGTCTGCCTATGCATCCTTTATCAGAATGGGTTTTTTGTTTTTTTTTTCTTTTTACTGTGGTGTGTTGTTTGTTGCGTGAACAAAGTGGGAAAGCAACATTTATGAAAACGAACTGAATTCCAAGCCAAAATGATATTAATTTGTCACCTTGATGATCAAGAAAAAAATCTCTCAGAATTACAGCTAAGCCATTTCACAGACTTACAGTGTTACATATCAGTTTAATAAGAAAAAAGAACGAGTGTGAGGAGTTTGATCTTGGATAAAGGCTTCATACGATCTCATACAATTCAAAAAATCCACATCAAACCACTGCATACTTCACTACTTTCACTGATATCGATGGTGGTGTGTGAAAAACTGATTATGTCAAGTGATTACTGAATTACATTATGTGTTTTCATTGGTCACAGAGGTGTTCAGCTTCATAGAGAGAAACAACATTATCCAGTAGTAGTAATGGCAGCCAGGAACAGGATGACCCAAGGAGTAAGACGGGTTCATTATGCACCAATGATTTAAGATAGTTTTCCATGAGGTGGGAGGAAAATTCACAAGCAGTCCAGAGGTAACGCACAGATAATTTGCATATCACCCTGGGGGGAAAAACTGGTTTTACTCTTTGCCTTAATCTCATTGAATTTCAAAAAATCAGAACCTAAATTAATTATTATGTGAATTAAATTGGCTAATGTGCTCACCATATCATTATGTTCAACCATTGCCCGTTTACAGAGGGAATCAACTTGCACTTGCACTAACAAACCTCAAAGAATAATGACAAAGAGTTTACCACAGCGATGTGCAAATTTCATGTTTTGTGCAGAAAAATTCAGATTTATTTCATACTCTCTGTGTTTATTTACTTGGACAAATACAATGGTGTGGGAATAGCTACTGTTAGCTCTATAGGTCACTCTGGCGGTTGGTTCACATAAATTCCCCACTCTTTTGTGGCCACAGTTTTTGTCCTAGGAAGCTGAAATTTGACAAAGAGGTGAAGTGTGTGCATGTGTGTTTGATGATTTGTATTTGTGTTCATACTAATTGCCTGAAAGGGGGCGTGGCAATGGGAGTGGCCTATTGCAAAAGATGCATACCTTCCAAATGGATTCTCAGACTTGCACAAGATTTAGTGGAAAAGTTGCTCATGAGCCAAAACAGCTGATTAATTGTTAAGGCCAACTGGCAAAAAGGGGGTGTGGCAGTGGGAGTAGCCTGTAACAAAAAGGTGCCCGCCCCTACACTTTAGCCCCGCCCCCTTCCATAACTCATCAACCATTTAGACTCTTGTGGGAGGAATCATTACGGACCATAATTTTTCATTTATGATGTAACTCTCTGATAACATTTGATGGCCAAGATGACTGTAACATTTTTAGCTGCTAGTTGCAGCTATTGCACATTTGCGCTTGTTTGAATAGGTTTTTGATTATCTGCCTGAAATCAGGTTTATGGTCAAGAAAAGCGTAAAATAAAAGAGTTTAAGTTTTTGTTGTACTAAATAAAGTAAGCCTGTGTCAGTATATATTCAATTCTTGATTTTTTTTTAATTTTAACATGTCTTACAAAAGGCAATCCTAAACCTGATCATGCCAAATACTAACTAATGTGCTTGCATGTTCACCTTTACAGCCTTGGTGTGTTTGTACTCGCGTTCTTACAAACTATTCTGACTCAAACTTTCCCACTTGTGGACTTCTTAAGTTCTAACCTGTTATTAGCTATAGTATAGTAGTTATCTTAGAAGAGGTAAAGTTGAAGTCGATCAACCACGGTGTGGTTTATTTATAGTGTAAATTCACTTTTTTAATTTCTACTAATAACATTTATGCTTCAAAAATTATAACAGTGGTGTTTATTGGTCAAGATCTTGTTGAAAAAAATGGGTAGGTAATCCAAACTTTGCCGCAGAGCTTATTTTCTTCAATAATCCAAAAGTCAAATGTTCCTTTTTAAAAAAGAAAAAAAAGCCATCCTTGCTGCTGGGAATAAAATTCACTGAAACTTGGACTTATAGGTGGATGAACTGGTGAATGGGAACAAAAGGAGAAAAAATTGGGTCCAGGGAGCCAAGTCCCTGGTCCAGGTTAAGGTCAGCACATTAAAAAGAGTCTGCTCCACATAGAAGTGTGGGTGAAAGCAGAGCGGAGATGACAAGTGCCAAGCTGCCTCCTCCCTCATGGTGTGATGAGGAAAAGTGCAGAAGAAGGGCAGCGTGGCAGCGTCTGCAGAGAAAGAAGTGGGGGTGTTGCAGTGGCAGTAGTTGCTGGAGGCAGCAATTATCAAACTGTTAAGAACCTCATCAGTCCTGCCGATGAATGTGTGCATCAACTTGTCAGTGTGCTAGTACTTCCTTTAAATAACTGCATCAAACAGCAAGCTCAGATAATTGCGCTACTGTTAAAATAGAAAAAAGATCCCTCGTGTTGCATACAAACACACAAACACTGAGAGGTTAATAGCCCCTTCAAGATGTTTCTTACATCGAACATTTCTTAACAAATGTGTGTAATTAAAGAACATTTCCAATACATCCACATTTCTCTAAGTTTAACTAATGCGCCAATTAAGGGGTCGTAGCAGCAGTGGAAGTTAAAACATATCACATCATGTCGTAATCCGTGAAATGCATTTGCCTCGCTTCAAACACAACTCGACTTTCCGAATATTGCTCTCTCTGTGTAAGCTAAAACCTCTCAATCCGCCAATAATGAGAAGTCTCTCCACTCTGGGTGTGGAGTTGCTGACACAAAGCTTCAGAGTGATACATGGCTTATGAGTGTGTGACTAATAGAAATAGAGGGATAATCCCCCTCACTGCTTGGGTCTGCAACTGACTGGCTTTGGGAAAGAGGAGAGAGGGGCTGATACCCTGCCTTTAATTCCAAAAGATAGACAGAAGGAGGAAACAGTAAGAAAGGAGGAAAGGGCAAAGGAACGATGAGGGGAAGAAATATGAAACAAAATCCCAGGCAGCCTGTTCATATTTTAATCACCATGGTAACAACAAGGAGGGAAAAGGCAATAGTTTGTTACATGCCAAGAACTGTGCCTCACTTATGAGTCACTTACTAATCAGAGAAAACCTGATGATGATGCTGTGAGAAACCTCACAAGGAAAGAGATCTGCGATTCCTGTAGGTGTTAAATGCAACGATACACACACAACATACTGCTGACCCCTCAGAGCTGTCTCAACAACAAATATTTAAATATTTACAATCTGTTGGCAGATTATTCCCTCTCATTTTAAATTTGACAGCTTTTCCTTCAAACTGCAAAACTGCAAAACTGATGAAAATGGTTTATAGTTGACTTCTTTTTTTAATGACAAAAGGAAATATGTAATTAAAGT
>JAQLOL010000006.1:17411041-17424286 GCA_029783665.1 Naso thynnoides
ATTTTACTTTTGGTTTTATTATTAGCCCATTATTTTTATATGAAAAACAATAACAAAAACAACATTGATAATAATAATAATAATAATAATAATGATAATAGCAAAAGCTACATTTGTTTTTTGTTGCACAGTTATGGTGGCCCTGAAGTGCCAATCACAATCACAAAATGAAAACACAACTGCAAACAGTAAAAATTAGCAAAAAAATCACAAATCACAAATAGGAAAACATGACCACAAAACAAAAAAAAAGCAACCTCAAACAGAAAAAAAAACATCAGCTTGTTTTGTTTTTTCTTTGTGTTGTTTTGTTTTTTTCTTTTTGGAATTGTGTTTTGTTGTTGTTGTTGTTGTTGGTGGTGGTGTTGTCTTTGTTGTGTTTCTCTGTGCGGTTGTGTTTTTGTTTTGCGGTATTGTTTTCCTATTTGCAGTTGTGTTGCGTGGTTTGTTGTTGTGTTTTACTTTTTGCAGTTGTGTTTTCATTTTGTGTTTGTGATTGGCACTTCAGGGCCACCGTACCACAGCTCTAATCAAAACAGAACGAAGTATGTTCCGTTTTCGACTTTCCCTGAAGGCACCATGTGCTCACTCGCAAAAATTTTGGGCGGCAGTGATTGGTCAGTGTTGAGCCGTGTCAACGTGATGCATCTACAAGCCCTCACATACTCCCAAATCTACTTGACAGCTACACAACGCTGCGGTCGTCTGAGCGGCTCGCACCTGGATGCCCTGTGTCTGTCCCGCCTGGAGTTCACTCGTTTTTCGGATGAGACCTGGAGGAAAGATGGCTGCTCAGGACACTCTGAACGACTTTGGGTGCAGTTCGTCTGAGGAGGACAGTAACCGTGCGGATTTGGCAGAAGGGACGGCGGAGGAGAAAACGTCTCCTGCTGCGGTGCGTCGGCGTCATCCATTCAGCGTGGAGGCGCTTATGTCCGGGAGGAAGTCAGACAGCTGCGGCGGAGATTCCACCTGCTTTAAACCGGAGCGGAGTTCGGTATCGGTGTCCCCTATAGATTTAAACTCTATTTATTTGTGCCGGGACACATGCAGTCTTCCCGGGGGGAGCCGTAAGGGTGTAACGGCTGCGCCTTCGTCGCCGGTAAAATCCGAGGCTTCAGAGTCGGAAGACTGCGCACACTGGGTCACCAACAGCGCGTTTTCCACGCAGCCCCGTAAGTTTCCACTACACGATGAAGCACTTTGAAACTTCTCATCTGCTTTTACAGATTTTTGAATTGCAATCATATAAAAGTTAAGGAGCTTTTAAACAAGCCACAACATTTGTGAGTTTGGATGAACATGTTATGCTTACTTTTATTTCTTTTTTTTCTGCCAAAGATATGCAGTTGACTGGTTTATGATTCCTTATAAGCCCTGCTGCAAGGATGTCTTATGGTGGACAGTTTTTAAAATAAAAGAGATAAACACAAGAGGATGTGCTGAGTGAAATGCTCTCGACACACCAAAGTAGGTGACATAGTCATCAAATGAACCCAGTGAGATAAAAGTGTGTCCGAACAGCTTTGGTCTTTACTTTAAATTAAATTAGCCCTCCTTTTAAGACACTCAAAAGGCCAGTCAGTCCATGAAATTCAAATGAATCAATTTCAACTATGTAAATCTTTGCTGTGTTCTCTCCCAGGTCACGTCAATCCTCCCTGTTCGTTGAGGAAACACAAGACCAACAGAAAGCCCCGCACTCCCTTCACCACGTCTCAGCTTCTGGCCCTGGAGAGGAAGTTCCGGCAGAAGCAGTACCTGTCCATCGCTGAGCGGGCTGAGTTCTCGTCCTCCCTGACCCTGACAGAGACCCAGGTGAAGATCTGGTTCCAGAATCGTCGCGCAAAAGCCAAGAGGCTCCAGGAGGCCGAGCTGGAGAAACTCAAGATGGCTGCTGATGCCAAAACGGCAGCGGTGGCGGCAGCGGCCGCTGGAAGTTTGCACCCTGGCTTTACGTTACCACTGTCACTGGGCGCCATGTCGCTTTATGGACAGACATACTCTGCCTATCACCACCATCACCGACCCATGCTGCCCATTTCTCCTTTAGGACTGTATGCTGCTCCTCTGGGCTACAGCATGTATCACTTATCATAGAAATGGAAATACTGACTTTGGCGAAATGTGCTTCCAGGGATTCCCAAAAATGGACACAGAGGACATGTGGCTGACCTTTTAAAAATCAATGTTTGTAATAAATCTACTGCACAAGGAGTGTTTAAACTCTCTGAGCACTTCAAGTCAAATTAAAGTCTGTTTTTTTTCCCCAAAGTGAGGATAACAAATAAAAAACAACTTAGAGATCCTCTGGCCCCTTTGGACTGCCTGTTTACATGACTTTATAGGCGGAGGGACATTAACTGTCCTGCTGTTTGTACTTGTTTACTTTTGCAATAATTGAGCTGGGTGAGGACTTGCACTGAGCACAATAACACAAGTACGAAATTTCACTTAAGCCTTACTGTTGTTTCACTGCAGTGCCTTGTGTTGGGTCTTCATTTCAGGATACTTTGTAAACTTGTGTGGATGATGAGTGTTTCAGCAGCTCAGGCCAAATATAACATATCACTGAAGCATCTTTCCGCTTCCACACTGCAAAATGTCTGCCTTGCAAAACTGTTGTTCATCTTACTGTAATTTCAGAGCTTACTAATTCAGGTCTGTAAATTTAACCCTCAAATTATTCAGCACAATGACATACTTGTTGTTTCATCTTTTATCGCTTCTAGCAATTAAAACCATTTACATCACTCCTTTATTTCCTCACCATGCATTTATAAATTGTAAACCTATTTATTCCCTGAAATATCATAATGCTGGAAATGTATGTCACGTATGATGTATTTATGGTAGGTTGTGAAAATCAGGTACTGGAGTTCTGACCAAAAGTGTATTTATATTGTTTTTCTTGAACGTCCCTTTGAAAGGGGCCCACTTGTGCTATGCAGTTTATATAGATTTTTTTTTCCACTGATGTTTTCTCATTTAAATGAACAAAAAAAAGCCTTTCAGACTGTTTTCTTTAAACAGATGACATTTAATTTTATGTGTACAAGAAATAAAGCAGAAATATGTAAACATGCACAGCTACATTCACTTAAAGATATCACAAAAAAAAAAAAATCCCAATTTACCAGTGAAACCAGCTGTTATGCATTGGTTTGTCTGCACGGGTGCCCTTTTTGTGTGTGTGTGTGTGTGTGTGTGTGTGTGTACGCAAACGTGCATGTGTGTCTGTGTGGTTTAATCCCGTGTCTGTGTTTCCCACCAGAAAGCGGTCACGTTCAAGGCAATGTTTGACAAACCATAAATGGTACCCGTAAATTATCCAACTTCACAGATAGTTCCCGTTATTACTGAGCTGTCATTTACCACAATGCTCCAACTTTCTTTTTTTGAGCGTAAATCCACTTTTATAATGACGCTGTGTTTGTACAAAAATACAGCGTGTTGGCTCTGGCAGTCATTATCTCTGTATTTATGACCATTACTGAGATGTTGGAGTTTCACGACAGTAGCGTGAGAACTCACAACAACATTTATCTGTTATAGATGGGAGGGTTTTGCCATTACAGATAAACAACGTGAACCTGTTGTCTATCATTTTTACCTTTTGTCAAATCTTTGTATTCCTCAATCTCGCCTGCAGCTTGCAGCAACATTTACTGTTTGCTTGCAGCATAGGTGTTAACATTAGCTTGCTTCCACTAACAACTCAGGCTCGTTAAGAGATGTTGCTGATTTGTTGCTTCTCTCATCAGCATCATGTTCTTCCTGCCTCATTAAACTTCATATATGTGACTACTTCTGACTGAAGTTTGAATTAGCCAAATTCTACCGGACCTCTGCAGCTTAGCGCCACTTTTATCAGCGCCGCAGGGGGAGTTTGGTGGCGTGTGGGGCGCCTGTGCTTTGCTGCAATTATGGGAGCAGCATACAACTTCCGCGTGACTTTGATGTAATGAGGAAATCGTTTATAGGCAGCAGCATATTTATGAGGTTTCCCTCTAATCAGAACAAGGCAGAGAGGCCAGGCAGACAGAGCAAGTAGCTCACACAGTGAAGCAATAAGCCTAATGAAGTGCAGATTGGCAGGAGCGGCTCAGTCTCTTGTGAAGCATCAAGTTTGCACTACTTACTGGAGGGGTTTTGTGTTTCAGTGGTGGAGAAATCAATAAATTTTCCGTCTTTTTGCCCCGAGGTTTGTCACTTGCACCGGCACTCTGTGTTTGTCATTGTTGGCTGCTGTTCATCTGACAGTGATTGGGCATGTTTGTGGTGTTGGTTTTTGACTTACAGACAACATGTGACTGAGCCTCGTCTCTGTCTGCAAGTCATGTGCTTGTCTACTACCTCCTCTAGTGGCTGCTTGTAGTATAGCATCATTGCAGTAGCCTCTGTTCTCGCTCCTTCCCCTTGTTGTTCTGTTAAGCACTGTGACATTGGTTTTCATGCTAATATTAGAAACAGGGGAATAAAAAACACAACTGATAAGTCCATGAAAAGTGCTCATCTCACTGTGAAAGAGAAAATTGGGATTAAAAAAAGTTTGAACAGGCTTAATTTAAGATCAAATGCAAGCAGTTAGATGCAAAAGGAACACAAAATTACTTAAAAATAGAAGAAATATTTGTAATATATATTTGTACATAGTGCTGCACACGGATCCACATGTATGAATTGTATTTCTCCACCTGGATAGTGGCTGCATTCATTTCTATCTCACTTCTGTCTGATATCTCAATGCCTGATTTTAGATACGCATGTTACTTCGTTTACTAGTAGTAATGGAAAAAGTAGAGCATGTACATCTACTGATGCTCAGCTGCAGGATCAACAAAGGATCAGTTTAGAAAATAAAATAGAATGCGTTGGGTTAAGTTTATGAATATACTAGGGAATGATGGTCCTCAGAATGATAAAAGCACAAGATTTTGTGAATGTGAATATGAAAGGTTCAGTGCTGTATCAGTTCTCTATTTTTAAAGGGCTTATACTGTTTGCCCCAAATGTGCTCATTCAAATTTTTAGATGAATGTGATTAATGCTTTAATCTGACTCTTGATATACCTCATATACTCAGTGGGCCTTGCTGCTTATGTCTATGAAGCATTCCAAATGATTACATAACAAGAAAGGACCACACTGAGGCAGGTTATAGATTTGACTGAAACATATATAGGTAAAACACACACACACACATGCACACACTCTTACACAAATGCACACACACACACATACACACACACACACACATACACACACACACATTTCCCTTTTTTTCTTGGTCTTTTTATTTAGTAATGTTATTAAATGAACTGTATTTCTTCTTGTCTTCCTCACTATCAGTATTGAATTTCTTTATCCTTTTTTTTTTAAAGATATATGTTTGGGCTTTTTGTTGCCTTTATTACTCAGACAGGACAGCTGAAGAGTGGACAGGAAACAGGGGAGAGAGAGGGGGAATGACACGCAGCAAAGGACCAGAGGTGGAAATCAAACCCAGAGCCACTGCAGCAAGGACACAGCCTCTGTTATATGGGGCGCCTGCTCTACTGACTGAGCCACTGGGCGCCCCAGATTTTCATTATGCTTGGTGCTTCAGCAATATTGTTCACCTGACATTCAAGCCTTCAAACCTTTAAAGCACTCTGAATTGAACTGAATAAAATAAAAAAAGAGAGAGACCGATTACACAAAACAAGTTAGCAGATAATTTTCTTTTTAAAAACAAAACATCTCTTGTTATGCTCATGAGCAGTCACTTCAGAAACATTATAAAATTTCTTTTCAACTCTGTTTTCAAGGAGAACCTTTACAGATACTAATGAGGCTTACAAACAGAAGGAGCTTCACTCTAACTGCATTTTTAGTACTTGTTATACAAAGTCATGCTCAAATTAATCTCTCTGCTCTTGCAAAATCAAACTTTAAAGATGCCGAAAGCAATGGTAAATGGTAAATGGCCAGTTATATTGCTTACACTGAGCCTTTTGATGTGAGAGATGAGCTGTGCGTGCAAATTAAATGTGATGTTGGCTGATCTGGACAGTCCTTCATGCACTCGGCATAACACAGAGAAAGTTCAGAGATTTTATTAGTTTGATAGGTTCAAAATGTCTTCGCTGTGGTGAAATGATTAAACATTATTGATTCTGAGAAAGGACACAAAACCCTGTGTTATGTGTTTCATAATACTTTCGATAACACATGTTAACAATTTATAAAATCCAGGATGTTATGCAGTCTCTCTGAAGGCACTTTTAGTTTTCTACATCATCTTTTACATCAGAAGATAAAGATGTCCTTTCATTGTGATCTGACTATCAGGCTGAAGGAGCAGCTTTAAGAGTTTCGCGGTAACAAATTTAGTTTTGGAAAACACGTTTGGCCCCTGGCTTTTTAGACCAATGGTTTATAATAATAATTACTTTTTTAAAGGATGACTGTATAAACTGTCATATTAAGCCAGTTTATCAGACATTTGTGACAAACCTTAGTGGTATTTAATAGCCTACCAGTAAAAAATTATTCAAACAAGTACATTTTTCTGGTAGCTGGAAAAGATTTTACGAGTTTTTAGACATATCAGTGAACAGGGTCACACTCTATCAATCCAACATGAGCTTATTTCAAATGTCGCCTTTCTCAGAGCCAGAAACATCATTTCATAAAGTTTTGGTTCCAGTTTTTTTATTGTCGCATGCAACAGTTACAGTGAAGCAGACATTAGCGATAAAATTCCTGGTTCTCAGGCCCGACCTTCCTTCAACAATGCTTATTATTATGTTGATAAAAAATCTAGTCAATCAAAACAAATCAAATAAATTAATTGCAATTTAAAAAGAGAATCTAACACATAAAGACAAATCGATCCATTCATCTGTCCATCCATCCATCCAGGTCTGTAATCATCATAATATATATCTTTCGCTGCTGTGGTGGACTCATCAGTATAGCCATTCAGCACTTTCCTGCATGGATATTTGGAGTGAAAGAGATGCAAAACAAGGGCAAATTCCAGTTTAAGGCGTCTTTATTATCCCCGAGAGGCAATTTCTTGCACAACCAGCAGAAACATATACAACCACATATAAAAATTTTGTAAATATAACTAAATATCATAATAAATACAGCGCACTGCAAGGAATTATTCAAAAAGTCAATGGCAGCAGGAACAATTGAGTTTTTATGCCTGTTGGTCCTGCATTTTGGCAAAATGTATCCGCGGCTAGATGGAAGCAACACGAAGTCAATAAAAGTGAGTGGCTGGGATCAGCCAAGACTGAGCCTCCTTTCAAGTCTGTGTCTTGTAAATTTCACGGGAATCATTTATGGTAACGCTGCAAGGGTTTTTGTTCTTGATGGAAAGTGACCCAAACCAGCAAATAAAAGAGAACGTGAAGCGAAACATTTTCATGAAAGTTTTGGGAATTGGGTGTTTAGACGAGGCAGATAGAATTTGCACATGATCATATTTCATGATGCCTTCTCTGGCCCCAAATCAGTCATTGTAATTTTACCCCAAGGTGATTCTAGCTTGAGCACTACAAGTAATTGTGTTGGAAACTTAAAGTCAATGTTAATGCAGTTGTTGTAATAAAGTAAATGTACAACAACTGCACAAACACACATTTCTACATTTGAGTTTAGTAAATGAAGACGTAAACAGAATGGGAGACACAGATATGACAGTAACCCTCTCTGAAAAGGAAGTGAGGATGAAGTACTCTTTTTATCCACTAGGCATCACTATAACCCCAAAGTTTAGAGGGACCAGCCTCCGTATACATCAATGAAGCCAAGCCACTAGTGGCCATCCAAAAACAGATTGCTTTAATTTGGCTGCTGTTCTTAAAATGGAGCAAAAATAAAACTGAATTAATTCCCTTGTCAATGGTTTAACAATCTTCTTTTCTACGTTGCACGTATCTGTTTGGCGTGACAGATAGCTTGAGTTATTTTGGTGAATAGTGAATTGAGAATAAGAATCTCTTTAAAAATGCAAATGATGCTGAACAGCACAGAGTAAAGAGACACTGGCATGTTTATTTATATTCCCATATTGTTCTGACACTTGTTTGCACAGCAGAATGCCCAAACAAGAGCCTGAGGGAGTGTGTGCAGGTATTTAAGTGTATGCTTTTTGCATATTTAGGTGTCTTTAAGTGTGTTTGTGTATGTGTGTGAGAGTGCCTCTACCTCTGAGATTCAGACATCTTGCTACCATTTAACCTTCACTAAAAGAGGACAGAGGAGTTGCATTGTCACAGATTGAATGTGCCATATGTGCTACCACAATTGCACAGCACACTAAGCACCCACCCACCCACACACACAGCCAGCACCACCGCAGAACCTGTTCTACGTTATAAATTAATGTCACCAAGATAGAGACTGGCATTACAGTTCAAAGAAAGAACGAGTCACATAAGCTACTGCAGTGCTGCCTCTCTCATTACCTTTTTCCACCTGACACACACACACACGCGCACACACACACACACACACACACACACACACACACACACACACAGAGGTCTAAAAAATAATAGTAAAAATGACAAAAAATGTTTAAAAATAGTTTCTTCAGAGAAATTTCACTCAAGTTTAAGTAAAACTGCTTATTAAAAAAGGTACAGATTAAAGTAAAAAAAGTGAGTTAAAATCCCCCATGTTTTAATTAATTATTTATTAATTATTGACGTTAGCTGGGGTGAAAAGTGCATCAATTGTCAGTCCAACAACACTAGTGGAACCAGAAAATACAAGACTACATGTCATCTGAAGATTTGATAACCACTGGATAACTTTGATCATCAGTTATAATCATAAAACATTTAAAAAAAAATAGTTTGACACCATTTACACATTTCACTATAAGTAAGATGTGTGACCCCCTCCCCCCGCCCATTTCTAATAATAATTCTTACCTAATAATTCCTTCCTCAATATCCCTCCCCTAGCTACTACCGCTACTTCCTCTAGAATCATTTTCTCAGCTGAATTTTCTGTCAAAAAAAAAAAAAAATCCTTTAACTCAGATCTGTTCTCAAAAGTGATCCATCTTTTAACAGCTTTTGCAATGTGAGAGACAGACTCTGATGTTAGAAAACTTCCTAAACTCCTACAGGTTATTTTCTCCGTGGCTGCTGTGCACAATGCTCCAGCATGGCAGACAAAAAATACTTCACACATTCGGTGGTAAAAAATGCAACATAAAATCCTTAATAAACTGCAGCAACAAACATGTTGCATGCATGCTGAAATGAACATGTGGTCTGCTTTATGTTGGATAAACTAAACGAGCATCAAGGATTCGCACATTTGAACATAAGACCCCAACTTGCACACAAACCAGGAGATCTGTTGTTGCTCAGCATTATGTGCAAGGGCATCATTAAAGATCTGGGGAACCAAAAAAAAAAAGTCATTCTCTCCTAGAGGTGGTGACATTATTAAGTCACTGTTCTGCAGAGAGTTATACTGGATTCACACTCTTAAATGGAGCCCTCTGTCCTAAATGAAGAACTGTATACAACATTATGTTCTTTCTTTACTTCTGTCTTTATGAGTTTGAGATATTTCTGTGAATGATTGTGCATTCATCAGTGGTGGGTAGAGTACTGAAAATCTAAACTCAAGTAAAAGTACAATCTCTCGGGTAAAAAAAAAATACTCAAGTTAAAGTGAGAAATACCATCTGAGAAACCAACTCAAGTAAAAGTAAAAGGTACCTGGTTAATAAATTATTCAAAGTCCAAGTTACTTTTCAATTGAATATTTATCAGCATGTGTGGGCTACATTTGGATTATGGATCGAGATGTATTCTCTTTCATAGCTACTGTTCAGAAGATGTTAACATGTAAGACAATAAACCTCATGATATTTTGACAAGATGACTATTGTAAAAACTAATATAAACAATCTACATGTTTCACATGAAACTGGTGCTAGATGTTAACTAGATGATAACTGTACATTATCTCTTTACCTGAAACATGGATGGCAATGAATACTACTGCAATGTTAACGTTAAAGTTGAAGTTGCCATGCTGGGTTGGCTAGCTACATTTCACCTGTGCAACTTACTTCAGTGCTTCTGTGCTTGTGGAGGTTAAATGAGGCACTGCAGGCTCTTCACAATACAAACTACAGTTTTTTTTGTTGTTGTTGTTGTTTTTCTTAATTGACTTGAGTACAAAAAGTCTGCCCAATACTGTCAGGGATGGTCACTGAAAGCTGCCTCTTGTTGTGGTCCATCCGTCATCATAGCGTTTTGTGGTCAAAAGCCAAGCGGACGGTACTTATTCTTCCAGGCAGGCAGCTGATGTCAGCATATATCATCTGCAGCAGAGGTGCTCCTCGGGTTCGATCCCCTCCTACACTCAATCCCCACATCTAGTAGACTAGATTATTTGTAATGAGGTACAAATTACATATAAACTGCTACTCACCCCTTGCGTTCATTTGGACTATGGCTATGATAACAATAACTTAACCACTGAAATCCAGCTCTACAAATTATTCAGTGTCAATCATACCACTGTTTTTGGTGAGTCTTTGACACGGCTTTGTCTCTTCTGACTCTGATGAAGACAAAGTGGTGTTAGATCATTTCTCTGTTTGTAAGTTAAAGCCTGCAAATCAATGAGTGTGCAAGAAAAATATGCATGCTCTCGTTTTGCTTAAACGTTTGCGTGTGTCAACTGTGGCTGCTGCTCAAGTTTCACTGCATTTGTGTATTGGCTGCCATGGTATTTTCTATTCTGTTGTTAATGTGGAAGGTTTCTTCATTTACGTGACCTCAGCTCTACCAAGGCGGTTGCTTGTTGCATCTGCACTTCACTTCTTCTGTTTCATTGTAATTGTTCACCCATGTAGAGTTTAGTATTTTAGAACTCCAAATATCTGGTGGTATAACCTTTACACACATGAATCGAGTTTCAGACCATATGACTTGTAGGCTGTTGAAGCCATACGGTGTGTTAGAACACAGCTGAGGGATAAAAGCTATTTATAGATTCACATGTATGATTTGTCCTGGTTAAATTCCTCCCTCATGTTTTCTCATTAATAACAATAATGTATATGTGTCAATAATGTATGTGTCAATAATGTATATGTGTCTGCACATGTTCTAAAGAGATGAAATCATAATGGATGGGGGATACCATTGACACGTGTCCAATTTGACTTTATATACAAAAGAGCAAAAGTGATTAAAAGGTTGTTTGTGTGCGTTAGAAAGGATGCAGATGTGTGTTAAGGGTTAAAGATAAAAAATAGATTTGGAAATATGCTTTTGTAAAAATGTAGAATACAAAATATAATATAATATAAAAGGGAATATAAAAGGAAATACAGATAAGAGTGCAGTTAAGGAGCTCAAAAATGCTAAATGATGCATTAATAATACTTGTACATATGTTTTTCGAATCTTATGGACAAGCAAATTATGTCCAGGAATTTAAGGACTTTTAATTAAACTTCAGATTTGGCTTTTTAGATTATGTTTCATTGGAAGTAACAAAGCCTCAAGAAATGCAAGAGTTTTATTCTTTGCAATGAATAGACATTTTACGTTTCCAAATTTTCTGATCCACTGTGACTTGTAAACACCAGGCAGGTCACACTTGTTTGTTGTCTAATGTCACAACAAACTCAACAGACTGCAGCTGTAAATTCTGACATTTGGTCCAGGGTGCTACTAATGTGCCAAGTTCTCACTTCTTGCTTCTGAGCGTGCCTGTGGGTGTTTTAATACATTTATGCCCGTATATCTGCCTGAGACTTGCATGCCTGTATGTTTTAAGCTGCATTTAAGCCTACAGAGCGAAAGGGGATTTTATCACCCACATGCACCCCATGACAGATTCAAGCATTGGAAATGGCTTGTGAGATATCATTTAGTGCCTGTTATATGCTCTGTAGAGGATTGCGCAAACATAAACACAAGGGGACAAGCAGAGAAAATGGGAAGAATTACAGGGACTTTCATATTCTCAACAAAACCAATAACTATCATGTATGTAATGTACACTTTTTTTTAACAGCATGTTTAGACAATTTGTTAGATTTCATTAAAACACTGGCAAACTTTTAATAGCCTAACATTTTTTTGTATAGCCCTGATGGGCAACATGCTCTTTTTGCTCTTTTGTGCTGTAGTAAACATTATGAACGCAGACTGCAGTTTCTTGTATCAAGAGCTCTGTCTTGTTGTTCATTTATAGGCCTTTAAAAAGTTCCATTGGACCTTGAAAGCAACACTATGTAACTTCAGGGCAGCTGATCGGTGAGTCTGATTCTTGTGACCCAAATATAGTATTGATGACTGTGCAGGGAAAACATCATCCTGCGTTTTCGCTTTTTGTTGCCTTTACTTGTGTCGGTTCATTCTGATTTGTGAGGGTCACCCACAGGGCACCAAATAGTCGACGACTAGACTAATAAATTTGTTTGTCTTAGGGACCTGACTTGTCAAGATACAGTGGACTGTGTGCGTGGCATACAGGGAACAGCTGGGTTTGCCAAAGTTATAGGATTATGAACCAAGAGAGCCTCAGTGCCACTGCTGCCTTGAAGATTTTCTCATGTTGTTGGTGCTGTGGCCTACTTGCAAATGTATTAAACTCCTAAAAGACACTCTTGGTTGTGAGCTCTTTTTCATTACAGAAATTTCAATCCCACTTCTGACTCCAGAATGTGATGGAAGTGTATGTTGGGATTGAGCTGGGTGGATTGGACAGAGCAATGATGGCAGGCATATACTGGAAATATTGAAAGTGTGGAAGTTTCTGTAGCAGAGAATTTGACGGATGAAATCTCATTTGAAAAAATGACTCAAAATCTCAAAATTGGCTATTATTGTTTTTGTGTTTGATAGTGAAGATTGCATTTCGCAGTCTTGATTATAGCTTGGCATTTACTGGTGTTTGTTTTTATTTTGTAGTGATAACACCCAAATTTTTTGACTCATTTGAATCTTTTTCATTCTCTTTATAGACATGCCAGCGAGTAAAACTGAGAGAATTAACTGATGCTAAACAGCACTGAAAGTGTCTTTGTCTTAGAGTTTGCAAAGTGTCTTTTCTTTAGATATTATAGGGAGGAAGAACAAAACACACACACACGCAAAACATTAACTCAAGCATATTATTGCTTTATGAAGTTGATATGGCTTTAATGTTAACAAAAACAGGGCATTAATATGTCCAGCAGACACTGAGAGCTGCTTC
>JAQLOL010000006.1:17443964-17460095 GCA_029783665.1 Naso thynnoides
ATTAACAATATATTTTTGATGCAATTGTGAAAGAAATATTGATTTCTTTTTTTTTTTTTTTTTTTCATGAAGTCAGTCCAAAATGATCTGAAGTAGTGGTTGTTAAAAAATAGCTACTATGTAAAACACTGCATTAAGCACACTTTGGCCAATATTTGATGCGCAAGTATCTGACTGAATTGTTGTTAGACTCCACTATTAAACATTTTTTTCAAAATTTTACCCCGTGTTGAGGAGTTTAATATTGAATCTAACACCCTTGTATTTGTTGGGTTGTAGTTGGCAGATGAGTTTTGCACGATGATGGGAAACAAACTGCACAGATGACTTAAGCGTGTTTACATATTTCTACCCTTTTCTCTGTTTGAGTGTTGACCTCAGCTTAACTTCACCATCTGCTATCCAGAAACAGAAACCACCAATTTATTTATGCTAATTGGGTGTAAAGGTCACATCAGGTTTTCAGATCTCTTTCTGGGAAGGGTGTATGGGGGTTTAATGGTTACTGTGGTTGATTGAAGCAATAAAAATCAGTAAAGGTACTTACCCAAATAACCTTAGTGTCCCATGAAGAGCTTTATGAGAGTTACAGATTTGTTGTGTTATAGTAGGAGAGAATACATTTGCTCTGTTGCACTTCCAAAGACATTCGATGGATTGAGTGTAAAAAGAAATACGAGTTATTCCATGAACTTTATGTAGGGTTATTAATAGTCTTCAAATTAACTGCAGTGTACTAAAGTGCTGGTGAAAAGCGATTTTAACTTTTAGTCAGCTGTTAAAAAAAGCAACAGAAATCCAAGCACAAAAGTAATTCTGATCAAGCTTTGAGTTTGTCACGTAAGGAAAATGAAATACCACTGACAGAAATTTGGGATTCAGTGTCTTGACCAAGGACATTCAAGGTTCAGCGTTCAAAGTTCATTATTGGTTTCTTTATTAGTACCTAAAAAGGTAAATTGGTTTTGCAGACAGGAGATAAAAACAACACAATGTACAAATTCAAGTTCAAAGGACGTCCAGAGAAAATACATTAAAACTAACATCAATAAAATCAGGTCATGACAAAGTGCTTACACGCCCACCTTCAGAAGTTTAAAATAACCTCACATGGTTAAACGACATCATCTTGCACTAGCTTTGTTAAGTAGTGCTACAGCTGCAGGTACAAAAGTGTTTCTGTTGCATTTTCTCCACTATGGAGCAGCAAACTGACAGCCAGAGCGAAGAAGCTGAAACTCACGTTTAAGGGATGAGAAAAGTCACAAAGAATTGAGCTCACCTTATGCTGCAGCTAAAAAGAAACATCTTGTTTAAACATCTGAACAGTAGAGATCAAGTTTTCAATGTTACAGCAAGACAACTTGGGGCCTCTTCCACAAAGACATACTTTGACTATGGCACAAAACAGATAGTCAAACTTCAGATAGACGTCTCAATTCATCCATTTCACAAAGCAGTTTAGTCCTTGATTATGTTAAGTAGGACTAGGACACAAGGGATTCTGGGTAAATGAAGACCCTTTTTCAAAACAAACAAAATGGCCGACCAAGTGACCACATCAAACCCTTTCTCAGCTCAATTCACCCCAGTGGAAAATCTGTGCCTTTTGATGGAATTCAACAGTTACAAGGGCACATTACTTGTTGAGTTAAGAGTGTAGTAATACAAAAAATGAATAAATAAATAAAGAATCTGATGTGAAAAAAACTTGCAGCTTGCAACAGTGAACGGTATTAATCCAACAGCTGAGAGGAGCATCAAAGACGTTCAGAAAAGATTTTAAAATACGGTACAAGACGCAAAGAAAGAAATGTTCAAAAGAAAACAATCCAAAATTAGGAGGAGGACCACAGGAAAAGCTTAGAGACACAATAGAAGTGGTGCTTAAACTTTATGGTGGGCAGTCGCCTGGTTTTTGGGGGTAAGCGGCAGATCGCAGAGCGGAGTGTGTGGGGTCAGCAGCACCACAACTGCACCCCACACACAGAGGAAGAGACAGAGGCCAGCCACACTCAAGGGTTAAACACAGGTGACACCGGGCAGATAAAATCTATTGTGAGTGTTTTGTTGACATCAGTCAAAAGAAGAAAAAAATTACTTTGTTACACTTATTTTTGATATGGTAATATGAGCCAGTTGCTAGCTAGCTTAATGATATGAGTTAACGTTACATGAAGATACATGCAAACAAAAGCAATTACGTGAGCATCAGACTAAAGCTGTGCTTTCTGTTTTTATTTTCTTAGTGTCCGTGGTAACATGGGTCTTTAGCCTTTGTTAGCCTGAGAGGTTAGGTGTCTAACTTTTTTGGCTTACTGTTAGTCAGTCTTTATTTTTGTGAAACAATCTAACTTGCAACAGACTAGTCTAAGAGAAAACTTAGACTGATCTAACATTATAGACTAGTCTAAAATCGCTTTGTGAAACCGGCCCCTGCTCTATATGTTAAGCACTGACGCACAATTAATGCACTGATTCCAAACAACCAGATTAGCTAACAAACTCACGTTATTGGGTCGTGCTTTGCTGCAAAGATCCACTGAGCACTTCAAAACAATCATGAAATTTAGATGCAGGTTAAAGGTACATAATTATTTGTTCAGTATTTGGTATGAATGCACCAAGTCTTTTGATGATTATGGCTAATGGTGCTTTGTTTGCATAAAGGAGAAACAAATACAGTCTGTCATTCTGTTGGTCTTGCACTGTTTACGTGATGCTGTCATGTGAGCTAATGAGAGCGAGCCGCTAACAGCTGACAAATCCATAATGGACTTGACATATTCAAAAAGCACCAAGGGAGCTAACAATGCTGAATTCAGCATTGCTCTGCAGCCTGCCAGTCAGGCAGTGAGATTTTATGCAAAAGCTATTAATGCGTGCAAACACACAGCATGGTGCCGATGAGGCCAGCTGTTGAAATTTGTTGGTCAAATAAATACATTATGTGGCACTTGGGGTCTCACTCTGAATTATTTGTAATGATATAGGGACAATGATTTAGTGATGCACCACATGCATGTTTTATGAAAGCTTGCATGTGTATATTTTCACACATACACACAGTAATGTGGTTATGACCCATTTGACTAAAAGCTATGTGTGTGATGGTTTGCATTCCCACATGACTGAGACAATGGAGACAGACAGGTGCACACATGTGGAATGACACTTCATTCAGATGGTTCTGAGTACCTTGCTTACAAGTTAACTACATTGTAGGGAACAGCCCACAACACTGGTGCAAGCATCAGATCTTATTTTAAATCTCATTTTGGAAATGCGTGGCTGTAATAAAAGGTTGTAGTGATGTGTGGGTGCTTATGGACTAAATATCACTACAAGAACATTTATTACTTCCTACTCTAATACTGTGGTGCCAAATTTCAGCATTTTTATTAAAACATACTAATGCTCTGAATGAATTTCCCTGCCAATATGATTAACCAGAGGCACCAGTTTATGACAGACATTTTTTTTTTAAATTTCTGACATTTTGCCAGTTTATGACTGTGTTATTAAGAATGATGCTCAATGTGTACAAGTCAGTGTTTCTGTGTGTTAAATGGGCATTAAACCAAGGCTCTATGGTCTATTTTGTGCACTGTTTTATTTTTAATTGTAAAATTCTGTGAAACACCACTGATGTGAGGACATACATAATTACTGCTTTTTGCCTTTTCAGGAGCATTTTTTCTTCTTTAGTTATACAGACATCATGATGTATCATAGATGATTATCTTGCAATGTTTGATGTACCATGATCGTAATTGCAGGGAATATATCGTGATATTACCATATCGTGAGTTAGGACAAAACCTACCCCTAATTGTTGCAGTGTTTAGCCTTTGTACTGTGCTTAAACATTGTCAGGAAAACTCACAATGACTAGGCCTGGTTAAACTAGTCCATTATGTGATACAGTTAATAAGGAAAAAGAAAATAAGAGGTAGAAGACCATAAAGAATTTGCACTGATCTCAAGTTTCACAGATAAAATACAGAATTTTAAAATACAGTCAGAAAAAAAAGGTCTTACAGGTAACTACTCATTTTTCAAAAGCTGTTTTTTCCCTCTTATTCCCAAACATAAAGCCAGCATTTTGAGGTTTGTCATTTAAATTTGTTAAACACGCTGGCTTACTGTGGACAGAAGAGCTGCCAGCTGTGAGTGGTTAGGGTTACCATGATCATTTCATGAAGTGTCAGTTCATGTTTGCTAGAACCAAACATCAGTGACTGAGGCCCATTAATTATATTGTTCATTTTAAATGGCAGTCTTAATTGTAAAAGTTCCAGCTTGCTGCCTTCTGTTCTCCTTGGTTGAATGTATGGCTCTTTTGAAGTAACTGTGTGACATATAGCCAACAGCGTCTTTGGTGCAGCAGGCTGCAGGGCTGCAGCTGACGGTGATGCTGGGCTGGTTATCCTGTGTCCAATCAAACACTGAAGAAAACCAATAAAAACAACAGGAGGCAGAGAGAACTGCACAATAAACTGTCTGCAAAGGAAACACGACTCTGTCTTGAAAAATAAACACAATGCATTTTTTTTTCCTTTACTGACAAATGATTACACCCGCAGGTTTCACCCACAGGTTTGGCTCTGCCCCTTATGTCAAAGAGGAGAATAATGTAGTCTTACTTCTGTGCATGGTCTCCACAGTGTCAGTTTTGTGCTGCTACATTTGTGCTTCACAACACAAAGAGCATTGCCCCATGAATATTATTCCTAGATTCAAAAGATAATGATAATATGGCAAGACATCACCACATTATGACACTGACAATGATTATTTAATGACCCTCTGAAGGACATTCAGTCGTTCATAATATATATGAGGCTGTTTTTGACCAAAATCAATATGAAATGATTCGGAGACAACAAGAATAATTAGGCTCAGTGTTTGGCATGTCCCATTGGAACAGACCAGAAAATATGTGATATTGTCATTTTTATGTGAGAACAGGTTTGTTCAAAAATCAATAAAAAAATTCAATAATGAGTATAGTTTTAAGACTTGTTATTAAAAACTGCTGCTGTGTATTTGTTTACGAAACTAATCATACTGAATTTTTCCATCTATTTGTGTTCTAGTTACTTAAATGCAGGATTCGTGTTTTATCAAGCAAACTCGACAGCATACAATCAAGTACTTAAATGTCAGCAATAAAAACTATAGCAGTTTAAAATACCAAATTTAACTTGGAAATGTGCAAGACGGTGCTATCGAAAATGTCAGCTCTCAGCTCTCAACTCTTCAATCTTGACAATAATGCACTGACAAAGAAATTGAAAATACAGCTTGCATAACACCAATAACTTGTTACTTTAATGGGAAGAAAAGATCATTTTGCACAGACAAGCAACATTCAGAATGATTTTAACTTTGAAAACACTTGAATTCACTCTGCATCAACCGAATTATGTCACAGCAGCAAGCATCATTAGATCCCGCAAGTCGGTGGCCATGAAAAGGTTTGTAAGGGGCCTCTGATCTGCAGTATATCGACGCAGCTGCTTAATCTGCAACATTGAGGAAAATGTGTTTTTCTGTTTTCAACTCTTTTCACCCTTTTGATTTCAGCCAGACTACATTTCTGTGTACACACCAGTTACATGCAGCATTTTGTCTGACAGTTCATTGTCTGATAATAATATTTTTCTGCAATTCCTGGAATCATTGTTTCATTTGTCACCATTTATCCTGCCAATGCCAACTTCTCCAATAAACTGAGATGGTTGATGAACACATTTGCATTAGACAGACGTCAGCTTTGGTCTCTCTCGAGCTCTCTCCTAATCTTGAGTGATTTCAACATGCAGTGCACAGAAACTGATCAACATCTAACTAAAAGGGAATGACAACACTATGGTCATTGCTAATTTGTAATTGCTTTGTATTGTTTCTATGTAAAGTAATGAAAATGGATGCAGCAAAACAAGGCAGGGCAACAATGGAAAGATATACAGTGTTTTAATGTAAAGTACAACACAAAGATAATTTGCGTGAGCCGAGATTTTTCATTAAACGACATCCACAGATTGGCAGCTCGCTGTAACCACAGAAACAGAGATGTGTCATAATGTCCTCACTGGCACTGTACATATATGACATTTTCCTTCATGTCACGTGTTGATGGCAGATCGGCACAGACAGCAGACACAGGAGCACGACACTGCTGCACATGGACCGTCAGCGAGTTCATGTCTCGTAGCGTCTGTGCACCGACGTCTCTGGCTGTAATTGCACATGACAGCCGACAAACGGGACTGTGAGGAAAGGTTTTGAACACGAAAAACGCAGCCAACACACTATATGCTGCTAATACATACATGCACAAACATTTGGTTTACACACGTGCATACACATGTCGAATCATATCCCAGTATATTAAATGGCAACTTAGTAAATATCACGATGATTCCTGAAAATTCAACTGAGACCATCTACAGATCAGTTCAACAGATTGGACTCAAATACAGACAAACTCAAGTATGTGCAGTATATTGTTTATGTTGAAGCATACAAACTGAAATTATCGTTAATGCTTTAGAGAACACTTGAAAGGTAAAGAACTATTTACTGTCAGACTGCTTTATTGAATTATGGCCAACCTCAAGTCAGCTGAGGAATTTCATCAGTTGATGAAGATAATCACAACTTAAGGGAAAATGTATCCAGCTACAGACAACTATGATAACAGATAGTAATTTCTGTTCCTTACACCCTGTCATCAAAGCTATATAGATTCAATGTCGAGGTCCAGAGAAGGAGCAGAGTACTTGAGTAGTCATCTTTAAGGGGAAGTTACTCTGTGAGTACGCTGTAAGTCATTTGCAGCCTTTTGCCATTTCTTGTCCCAAACACATTGAGCTGCACACATAGCCTTTGAACCTATCATGGATCAAAATAGGAATTCCACATCATTTATTATATTTTTTAGTGTTATGCTGAATTCATGTTTGCATAAAAACGTCATACATCAAAAGCTTCCTGCGAAACAGCTCTGTATTGTTGCGCTTTTTTCTCAGAACATAAAAGTCAAAAAACGAACGACAAAAATAATGATGCTTTGTACGTATTAGGGCTGCTCCATGTTGGTGCCGGGGGAAATGAAGCTGATCACGTGTTCTGATTTTGAAAAATGCTGAATAAAATTGATCTTGGCTGTTGATTTAAAGTGATGAAGGAAACAGAACGTGGCTTCAATTTAAAATCTATACAGTATGACTGATTTCATAAAAACACGCTCTGGCCACTGAAGTTTGCTTCAGTGAATCACAGCAAAGTTTTATTGGCAGAAAATAAATGTTCTGCTCTTTAAGTTCCTTTATGATTATTTAGTGCACAATTGAGATAATCAAAGGTCGTGGAAGGCCCGTGAGCTGTGCTCTTATGCTTAAGTATATATTTACAGCTTCTTAAACTGTGTTGCACACATTAGTCATCCATGCCAGCAGATTTATGCTTGTGATGTCTGTGATGAACTCTATTTACTTGCCTGTAAGGCTTTTATATGTGAGTACAGGAAATGTAAAGAGTTGCTGTTTGAAATTCATGGTTTAAACTCATCAAAGCAAACACAAGCTGAGAACAGCATAGACTGAGATGCACAACAGATATTATGATGTGAAGGAACAAAAAAAGGCATTAATACATTCCAAAACTTAAGGTTGTTAGTGACAGCGGCTGAGTGTGAATAGTAATTTAAATCAAAGTTACTCAATATATAATAGGACACCCCATTATATGCTACACCAATGGTATGGAATAGTATACACTTCCTGTCTCCTAAGTGGGTGGAGTCACGTCTCCCATAGGGACAGTTGAGCAACCACCATCCCTCTACCTCATCTGAAGTGTTATAGCACCTTGTGAATGGATTAAAGCAGATGGATTTTGCTTCGCATGATATTTGTTTGATGTAAGTTTTAACTTTTAATTCATAAGACCACTTAAATGTCCGTTTATACTCAAAGCAAAGCAGGAAGCAATGGTTCCACGGCCTTGCAAGAGTGTGTTGCTGAGACAGAGACAGGTCTCAACAAAGTTAATTTTCTCTTGATTTGTGTGTGTAAAAAATGCCATTTTAGTTTCAGAATGTTCGGAAGATATGTGTCTTGTGAAAAATGGGTCCAATATGTATCGTGGTGATGACAGAGTGAAATAATTGGTCATAATCTGTGATCACGTTCTGCTTCCTGTCTCCTAAAGGGGCGGGGCTTTGGCGAAACCAGTGTGACACGAATGCAGAAAATGAAGGTCTCGCTTTCTATTAACTGTCTCTGTTTCAATTTAACAAAATAATAAATGGACTCCCTAAGTTATGCTTTTATTTTAAGCAGAGTAACTTCTGTGTGCGGAGAAAATGCGACTGACTACCTGAGTGTGGGGCAAAAGACATGTTGCATCTACAGTGGGGCACATCTTGCAGGGAAAGATTTATTGAACACATTTTCATTATATTTTAAGCTGGGAAACCTGTCGAGCTATGAAAAATATTTGCAGCTCTGGAGCGGATTCAATTAAAGACATTTCTGCTGTTCCTCACAGCAGGAGAGTCATAAAACAGCATGAAGACAAACAGAGAAGGTAGTCAGGCAAAAATATTCTTCATGCAACACTGCATAACAAGCCTCCCTTTTTTGAGTGAATAACTTACTTGGGAATAAGCTTTAAGCAGGAAAACAATCAAGTGTTCAAGTCAATACAATTTGCCTGGCTAGAGAGCTGTTTTACTAACAGGAATACAAAATCACTGCAGCCCAAACAGACATGACCCACAGCATGGGTTCTTACCATTATGTAAATCATTGGTAAAAATCTTCATAGTGCACATAACAGAAAACAGCAAAAACAAACAATACAGCTGCTATAGTTTTGGTAATAAGTGCAGTCCATACTGCAGGTGTTTCAGCAGCATACAAGCAGAAATGAGCACCCACAAACAAACAAGTTGCAGCCTCATAAGTTTCATTAACTACAAACAACTACTGATCAGAGCTAAAAGCATCAACAAGCCTGAATGTTAATACAAGCAGCAGGCCAACATTCTGTGGCTTGGTGATGTGGAGAAGAAATGGGAGAGTAGTCCCTTTTGAAACATTAGCCAAAACAACACTTCTTCTACTTCCTCTTCTTCTTTCTTGGTTTGCATCCAAACTGTTGCTTTACTGCCAACTACTGGAGTGAAAGTAAGACAATTTCTTATAAGAGAAAAGAAGGGATGAGTGGTTGCTCAATGTGGTCAAAGTGGATTTTACAATGTAGCAAAATGTTTGGTGCTCTTGGACAGCAGGCGGATGTCTAGAGCACAAAAAAGGAAGAAGACCAGGCACCTGAAGTATGAAAATGTAAAAAGGAACCATCTAACTTTGACGTACCTTTGGACTTTAGTTAATTCACTTCTTTTCACATCAAATAGCCCAACAGGGCCGAGTTCCTCCTCAGTTCAACTCACAACTTCATGTTTATCCAACATCTTCAAACTTGTCCTTGCCTGCGGTCAATTTCATTCAAGCTAAGCAGATTCCTCTTTCATTTTCACTGGGCTTCTTATCGCTTTTCAGATATTTTTCCCTGTGATTCCTTCCTGCTGCTTCCTTCAAGCTCATCCACCTCCAATTCCATCCTGCCAAAAAAAAAAAAAAAAAAAAATCCGTCTGTCTTGATGTGGGATTTCAGGCCAGGAGGGGATGTGTGAAGGGATTATCTAAGCATGGTTCAAAACAAAATGATTTACTAAACATAAGGTAACATGATCAGACAAGCAGAGCAGGAGCAGAGCCCTTTTCCTCACATTTGGTTTGAAGTTTTCAGGCCAGCATGCTGTTTGTGCGTTGTCACCCAGCTAATAAAAACCGTTTTAAAACTGATTTGTGAAACCGACGAACTTATACAACGAGAAAAAAGAGTGATCTCTTATTTTAAAATGAAGGCAAGATGAGTGCAAAGTCAAAATCACGGAAATCATCAATCACATTGGCTGACTGCTGATCATGTGTTGACAATAAGTGTGCTGAAAAGCCTCCCAACATGCACCAGGGCATTAGATTCATTTACATGGTGTTTTTGTGTTGTGCCTTTTGGACTCCACCTCAAACAGTGACACAAAGTCGTAACAATGTCAAAAAGAACCTTTTATTGCATGCACACATATTATTATTATTATTATTATTGTTATTATTATTATTATTATTATTATTATTATTATTATTATTATTATTATTATTATTAGTCTGGTGAACTGAAGTAGGTCTATTAAAATTTATCTTGGTAGTGTAATGTAACTTTTTTTGTCGTGCATATCTCTGTTGTGTTTAATTGATTTTAGATGTATAAATGCAGTTGGAGATGGAACAAATCTTGACAGAGGCAGATCCACTCTTCACTCTTTGTTTCTGTATTCTACCTTAAATTTAAAATTACTTCCAGCATGATGATATCTGTGGCAACAAATATAACTTGGAGTTGTGGGGATTACAGAGTCATTTGGATGTGGATTCATCCAACACTCAAAGAGCAGTTAGGAAAGCTGTTATTACTTTATGAGACAGATATTTAAAAAGAAGAGATGAACTATTTTGGTTTATTATCTTTAGAGCCCAAGGTCTATTTAAAATAATATTTTATCTGATCTTTTCTTACTATTAAGCAGTAAAAAAAAAAAAAAACATTCAGCATTAATAAAAGAATAATGTACAAATCCAATTGTAAATGTTGACTGTCAACATTAACAAATTCTGCAAATCAACCTCAAGCTTTCAGTTTCATCAAAGTGCTGCAGATGTAACAACAGACTGAGAGAGTCTGAGCAGAATCATGTCACCCAGATCCACTTTCAGTGGCCGCTGTCCTGAAGGCCGGATCACTGTAATGTCACAAAGCCTCAGCATGCATGACAGCATTATGGCATCACCTGTCAGAGACGAGAGGGTCCATGGCTGTGATACGGTCTACTATCAAAAAGCTTCCTGTCTCCTCTTTGTCTCTCCTCTTTATACTTGTCTAACATTAAATGATGAACAACGTTGGAATTATTCAAAATCATGTCACATTTTACCATATTCGTATAGTTTTATGTCTTTCTCTATTCTATATTTGCCAAAATATGACATGTATATTCCACTTAGTATACATCTATTGTGAATGTATGTTAAATTGTGAATGTATTAGATGGTATGTTAGATTCTATTATCTTTGCATCTTACAACATGTGCCATTCAACACTGTGAGTTATTGTTATTTTAGGATATTAGAAAATCCCATTTGAACAGATGGTGCATGATGAACCACTTACTTTCTCTGATACTGACCTGAGACTCTGCCTCTATTTAAAGCCACTACTGAGCACAGATGTCCAAACACAGATAAGTAGGCTAACACATGCTGTGTCAAGTACAAACTCAAACATAGATCTATTTTACATGTAGGCCTATATACAGTCATATTGTGTATGAGGTTGTGAAAACAAACTTAAACTCAATCTCTTTGTCTTGCAAGGACTGTCAGACAGTTTTTTTTGGGCTTCTTTCATACATGTTTTCATCCTTCCACTGACTGTCAACCTCATATCCAGGATCGGGTCGTGGAGGCAGCAGTTTAAGCAAGGGGCCCCAGACTTCCCTTCCCCCGGCCACATTAACCAGCTCTGACTCGGGGATCCAGGCGGTCCCAGGCCAGTACAGAGGTATAAGCTCCCCACCTGGAGCTGGGTCTGCCCCAGGACCTCCTCCCAGGTGGACATGCCTGGAACATCTCAATAAAGAGGCGACCAGGAGGCATCGTTACCAGATGCCTGAACCATCTCAACCGGCTCCTTTCAGCACAAAGGTGTAGTGGCTCTACTCCAAGTCCCTCACATGACTGAACTCCTCATTTTATTCCTAAGGGAGACGCCAGTCACCCTCCTGACGAAACCCATTTTAGCCGCTTGTATCAATGATCTCATTCTTTCAGTCATGATCCATCCTTCATGACCGCAGGTGAGGGTAGGGACAAAGACTGAATGGTAGATCGAGAGCTTTACCTCTTGGCTCTGCTCTCTTTATCATCAATGGTGCAGTAAAGCGATTGCAAAAAGGCTCCAGCTGTGCTGATTCTCCGGGCAATCTCTCGCTCCATAGTCCCCCCACTCGTGAACAAGACCTCAAGATACTTGAACTCCTTCACTCGGGGTAGGGCTCATTTTCTACTCGGAGAGGAGAGTCCGCCGGTGTTCTGCTGAGAACCATGGCCTCAGATTTAGAGGTACTGATCCTCATCTAAGTTGCAAACTGATCCAACGAGCACTGAAGGTCACAGACCTATGGACAAGTTGTTTTGTAATGCTAATTTGAACAATTTAACAGTGTCAGAGGTGCTTCTGGAAAACACTGATGAAAGACAAAAACATAGTCTTAGTGTAAAAGCAAGAGGAGAAAATCATACTCAAGATAGAAAACAATTTATTTGCCCATTTTGACCTCAGTCAGGTCACATATGGGTGAACTTGAACACAATCTTGACTTGTTTTGAATCTGCATATTGAGGCATAAGCTGCTGTTTTCTTTCTATCCTACACATATTTTTACCTTTTTGCCTTGGAGGTAAAATGTAGAGGTTTTGTCTTTTTGCATTTCATTTACCAAAGATTCCTGTAGCCTGTAACCTATGACACAGCTACTGCTCTGTCAAGTTTTGCTGAAAGTGAATGTTGTCTGTCATTTCTCTTGTTTTACTGCCTCACGAATCATTTTCTGATGCATTCAATACAAATCTAGTTGCTTACTTATTAAACTTCTGACCATATGTGTCTGATGTAACAAACACCAACCATCTGGTGTCTCCAAGTAGGATGAAAAAACCCCACACATTTTCAAATAGTCTTTGCTCCAGGCATGATCTTAAATGTGTGACTGTGTGCTTGACCTTCAGCTTAAAATACAAGTGTTACCGCTCCTAATTCTCCTGACAGACCGTTCTCTAACCACCCGGCTCTTCAGCCACCTGGTGTCCTGTGTAGACTATATAGTTAGAGGAGCACCAGATGTCCAGGAAGACATGTTTAAAATAACACAAATAATTAGGACTATTCACTGCAATGAACATTTATACACAGAAGTTCTGTCTTTTTTAACTGCAAATATTAATCTCTGTCATCATAAGAGAGTCCCTTCTGAAATAAATGAGCAAAAATATTGTTTTTTTTATTACAATCACTTTTATTTACATGTTTGTCTTTCTGCAAATCTCTAAACTGTCTTTTTACATATTTCGCACTACACCACTTTTCCAGGCACCATTCCCTGAAGACTGGATGAATCCTGTTGAAATTTTTCATGATCGTTTAATACAGCCTTGGTCACATGCTGGTGTGAGGACGCCATGGTGACATTCATGTAGCTAGAGAAAATATAAGAGTTACAGCTGTAACGCATTACATTGAAGTCAACTCTCATCTACTTATAACCTGTTTCTGTACTTTTGTTTGTTTGTTTTTTATTTTTCTGCAGAAAATAACAGTATCAGCACCAAACTTGCTTAGAAAGTTAAAAAGAGTTGCATATATGTGAATGTTTTTGAGGCTGCTTCTGTACAGATGACTTTTTGTCTAGCCTCCGGCGGCATGTACCCAGAGTTGAGTTCTTCAGCTGCCTTTGAAGCTCACCTGAAGGCAAAAAGATCATATGCTCGGCAAGTAAACAGCTACACAAACCTTCCTAGAATATTAACACAGACATGGAAATGAATAAGAGCTGCATGTTAAAAGCCCTTTTCATTTATATCACTATGAAGTCTTTACAGTGTTACATGATGTTCCTCTTTATTGCCTTCAGCATTTAAAGCAATTAAGGAATGTGATCCATATAACGACTTTTAAACAATGTTGTATTATTTTATGCTCCAATGCAATTTAGTACTGTACTCAGCATTTTTATGTTTGTGTTCACCCCAGTATATTTCATGCTTAAATGTGTTTGCCTGTGAGCACCATGAGTCTTGATGAGCTCTGTTACTTTTTATTCTGGTGCGATTAACCACAGAAGAAAAAAAACCTAAGATCACTCAGTTTTCTTCCTGACATGCGCAAGAATTTGTTTTGTCCCCTTCGATTACAACCATCTGCAACAATGACTGCTGTGATATTTAATTGAAACAATTAACCTTACTTTCACACATAACCTAAGAACTGGATAAGCAGTAGGTTTCAAAACAGATCGTTAAATCACAGCTGCTCTAACTGTAGCTGTTACCTCCAAAAACGCTGTCCAAGGTGCTGGTGCTGGTCCTCAAAATTGTCATAGCTAATAGGCTGACACACATGTTCACTCTAAATCAAATACTGTATGCGTGGTTTTTTCCACATCCTAATCTCTAATTCTTGGAGGCTCCAGTGATGAGTAATCACTGTCCAAGTCAATTTAGTTAAGAGAGAGATTTTTGTAACTACATTGCCAACTATCTGAGGACAGATTCAATAGGTCGTCTCTGCCTTTTCTGTCAGTACTATTTCCTCCAAATCAAAACACGAAGAGGTTACTTTTAATTCCCTTTCAAAATGACTGAAATAAACAAAGTTGGATCAGTTTCAGCACAAAAACTTGATCTTTGACGCCACTTAGCCTCATAGCTCATGTTGGCTGTGTTTCCGCAGTAACCCACTAGCGAGAGCACCACTTGACGGTGTTGGCCTAAGGGTTATAGAAGCAAGCTTGTGACCAAAGGCTTGCTGGTTCAAATTCCCAATCAGCGGGATTAATCTGGGTAGTGAAAGTAAAGGAAACTGCTTGGACCACTGTGGGCCCTTACCCCAGTTGCCCCAGTGGAGCTGCTTAGTGGCTCCAGTTAGGTACTGTGCCACTTCCATGTGTGAACGTGTAACTTTCAGAGTGTCCCTGGAAAATGTTAGGCTATATTTATATTTCTTTCATTGCAACCCTGCCTGAATAAATAAAGGTTCAAAAAACAAGAGACCTAATAATGCTCACACACAGCTCGCACAGGCTTAACAGCAAGAGATCCTTGTCAGGTAAATATAAATTTGGGGGATTTTAAACAATTCGACATCAACCGAGAAGTGTGGCATAAATTTATCCTGCTCTATGAAAAGAAACTGCATTTTTTTCTGCTGATTCAGTACTCCTCTCACTACCACAGCCTCCACGTAACAGTGAGCGACCCCCTGCTCCATACCCACACTTTAACACGTGAACGCCTGGAAGCTGCCCAATACAATCCCCCTCACATTAAAGCACTGTGCAGCATTTGGCAGAGCTGGGCTGAGCATGTATGAGCTGAAACTTTATTACTGAAGCAACTGTCCTGTTTTCAGTTGTCACTATGTTGCTCACATCTTACAGCGGCTGCAGAGACCATTAGCGCAAAATCAACAACAGGGCAAACTTCCTCCTGAACTCTGTCTCCACGACAACACAGAGATGTTTCAAGTTATATTTGGTGTGCAAGGTAATACTTCTATTATATGTAGGACTTGTAGGCAAGAGAATAAACAAAAAGAAACTACTTTTGAGTGATAAAATCTTCTGTCGGTGTCAGATTTTTTTTCAAGAGAAAACACAGAATGCATCTTAATAGAGAGTTGGATAGGGCTTGTGCGTGTGTGTGCGTGCGTGTGTGTGTGCGTGTGTGTGTGTGTGTGTGTGCCAGCCTACCAGAACAGACTGTGTGACCAGCGACAGTGAGCTTTAACATGTGCTGACAGCTAATCAATAGCAGATAACGTTTTTTAGCTTTTAGGGAGAACTATTTATAACAGACTGCACCATCACTCTCAAAACAAAATCAGATATTTCCATGGGATAGACCAAAACCTGGACAATTATGCTCCACAGCAGCATGTGCGCATATAACACTGATAAAAGCATAATCCAGGTAAGGAGATATATGAAATATATCCGGTCATATTGTCATTTTAAAATAGGTTTTGAATACACTTTGTATTGCTGGGTTGGTGTCTGGAGGCTGTTAAGCTGAATACTAAGAGTCCAGTTTTAATAACATCCAAAATATAGCAACTACCTTGTGATTGTTTTGCTGTTGTGTTCTGTAAATGTGACGTCTAGTACACGTCTGTCCGTCCTAGGGAGAGGGATCCCTCCTCTGCGGTTCTCTCAGAGGTTTCTT
>JAQLOL010000006.1:17460195-17476859 GCA_029783665.1 Naso thynnoides
TCTGTCCGTCCTAGGGAGAGGGATCCCTCCTCTGCGGTTCTCTCAGAGGTTTCTTATTTTTCCCTGATTCTTTCCATCGATTTAAGATTTTTTAAGTTTTTCCTCACCTGGTGAGAGGGTCTAAGGACCGAGGATGTCATGTCTGTGCAGTTTGTGAAGCCCCTGGGACAAATTGTAATTTGTGATTTTGGGCTATGCAAAAATAAATTTGATTGACTGATTGAATGCACAATTTGTTACAAAATGTAACCCTAAGCCTTAATTTAGGGTCACCATATAACAAACCCTGACTCCATCTCTGACCCAGAGCTTGTGTTTTGGAGGAAAAGAGTGCTTTCCTATAACTTTTTTTTTTTTTTTAAATCAAGCCAGAGGAACCATCTTTTCCATGAATTCTTCTTTCTTGTCAAACACCCCACCTTAATTTACCCAAAATGCAACTTGAGCACACAGATAGGTCATTTGAAGATTTGGGTGTATGATGCTTATAGCAGCCATGACAGAGATGAGGAGCTGGCTGCAGATGTCTGTTGACATTACTTGTGCCAATTTATCACCTTCCTCAGCTCCTGCTGGAGCCAAAAAGGCTTTAGATAATTTTTTTTTCCCATATAAGCAGTAGTTTATTCTCTTCCAAGACCAGTAAACAGACTTTAATGTGTAAAATTGGTTCTCCTTTAAGTGCGACCCAGACAGTATTGACAGTTTTCCACAACACTGTGAATATCACCTGAAAGTCATTTTATAAATCTATGTAACAGTGCTGGACTTAAAGAATAAACTGTAACTCTGCATGAACAGCAGCATTCTGCAGGGATTTGCTGCTCTTGTTTTTTTTTTTGTACTATCCTTATATTATAGTTTTTTTTGCCTGAAATTGCAGATTTCTCATTTAAGACAGCGTGTGAAGAACATTCACAGTGGGAATTAGATCAGCTTTTCTTCAACCTATATTTAGAGGTAGTAAAAAGAAGTTTGCTTCATGTCAGCTTTGTTTCTTCACTTGGAGTATTAACTGTGGAAGGGCCAGAATTTTATACCCACTAGAAAGGCTGTGAGTGCTCATTTTGACTGCCAGATTCCAAATTCTATATAAATACTACGTCTTCTAAATACCCAATATAGTTAGGAATTATTATTATTATTATTATTATTATGTTAGGATATCGTTTAAAAAATGAAGTAACACCTGAAGATGTGACGTGCCAGGCAAGGAGACCAGGACCCAGAATGAAGAGTTCAATCAACAGAGTTTATTAACAAAAAGTAAATTAGTACGCTCAGTACGATGAAAAAGTAGCAACTAAAATATTTGCGAAAAGTAACAACAGAAAATGCAAACAGAAAATCACCAGCTAACTGGGAGAAAAGAAATAAAACAAAGTACAACAGAAAAATGTGATGATGCACAAAACTCACAATACAAGAGGAAAACACACTGGAGAAATGACCCTGTGGCGAGGGGCAGGAGATTTCGGGAAACACAGGCGAAAACACTGAAGCAACCATGGAGAATATTTCAGCACTGAGAACAAAGAGAGTGTGGCTTAAGAAGCCTGCTTGATTAGGCAGCAATGAGCTGCAGGTGTGCTGAGAGCCAGGTGCTCCAGGAGATCACCCGGCCCCTTGGCACTCACACTGCAGGGAGAGGGAGAGAGAAGTTACACAGAGAAACTAAACCGAAGATCAGGACCATAACAGTTGATATGCCAAGGAGGAACAGAAAACACCCACTATCATCAGACACGGTCAATCTGGCTGATGCAGGTGAGCTTTGCTCTGCTGCACTGCTGTGCTGTGCTGCTTTGAGGGACTACACTTGCCTCAGTAAATGGAAATCTGGGCCACTCTTGAAGTTTTACTCTTGACAGAGACTCTGTTGCCAAGCAACCAAGATGCAGCTGCCACCGCACGAAAATGTATCAGTTTTAACCGCAGCAAAGTCTGTGCGGTAATTATGACCGAAATAGGTAGAATGGATCACATTTTGTTTGCCTTCAGTGCAATTTGTATGACAGACATTTGTAGGAAAAGTCAGAGACCAGCAGCACTGTAATCTTTAATCCAACACAGTTAAATGACATATAAATGTGAAAATGATCTAAACGCCCGCCACGGCCTTTCAAGTGTAAGCCTTTGGTCAAATTAGTCTGGCAAAACTCTCAAAGTCCAGTTTGCATGTCTGTGCAGCTGTGAGACACTTCTCACACTGCCTATGTTTGTTGGAGTCTGTGTGAAACACTGACAAGAAGGCTTTGGGATATATTATTTAAATCTATCAAATTTACATAATTCAGGTCTGACAGTGCAAAGGTTTCCATTTATGGTTTGTGTGAAATTCATGAATCATTGAGGACACAGGGTGCCAATGTTGAACTACTACTATTCCTGTGTGCATGTGTGTGTGTGTGTGTGTGTGTGTGTGTGAGTGTGTGTGTGAGTGTTGGGGGGGTTGGCCATGTCAAGATGGCACTTGTGTCAGGAGCAGTAATAACACTACTTTGATGCAGTAAGACAATTTGTTGATGCTTTTGCTAGAAGAAACTGAGAGAGAGAACTTCCTCAGCGCCTCATCATCAACATCTCTCTCTCTCTCTCTCTTTCTTACACACACACACACACACACACACATGCACGCATACACACATGCACACACATATTCCCAGGCAGCTTCTCACTCTGTCACTCTCATCCACTCCTCATTGCTCCAGCCTTCCCCTCCTCTCTTCTCACCCCTGCTTTACTCCTTTTTAAGTCCTTTCCACTCTGTTAATTCCCCACCCGCAGTCCTTCCCTCGCTCCCTCTACGGCTCCACCAACCAGTGTTGTGGCAGCTGTCATGTCACCTCGTTTCACTAAACAAGTGACTCTCCATAATTACCAGGTGGACTAAGTCATAAATCTTACACATGCTGACACCACGGCTGATGAGAACTGAGGTTTGAGCCTGCAAATCAGTCAGTCAGCCAACCTGCTGTCCAAACAAGCAGTTGATTCGTCAATCAATAAGCCAGTCAGTCATGCAGGTTTAGATACAAATGAGGGAACATGGAGTTACACCTTTAATTCAATCAGCTGGCGCTCTGCAAGTCAGACATTTGCCAAAGCCAGTCAATTAATGAGCCAGTAAGAAGGTAATCCGATTTACAAAATACACAGGAATTACACAACACAATACAGCTCGCTATCCATTTGTGTGCTTGGCAGCAAACTATTCAGTGCAGAGGTGGCAAAGCAATTGTTATTACAGGTCCAGTGTGAAAGATATTCTATCTGGAAGAATAGAATTTTAAAAACAGCATAGAATAGAATATGGTAGAAATAGGATATATCATTCGAAACCTAATCACTTAAAATTACGAATTTTTCCATTTTCTTTACCTTAAAGTGAGCCTTTTGTATCTTAAAAAGTAGGAGTTCGCTATGTTGCACCGCCATGTTTCTATATCAGCCCAGACTGGACCAGTTAAACACTAGCTAACCCCAACCCTCTCCTTTTTGAAGGGGAGGATGAGCAGAGGAATTTCAGTCAGGTGTTGGTTTGCAAGGTCACCGCTAGATGTCACTAAATGTTTCACACTGTCAATCCATAAATTCCACTTAAGTGCAGGCTGACTATCTTTAAAATCACAATAAAAATATGAATTAAGTGTGTTGGTTTTTCCTTGCTGCTGTTAAATTCTCTTTATCATAATTTAAGGGCAGCATGGTGACTCAGTGGTTGGCACTGCTGCATCAAGGCAAGAAGGTCTTGGGTTCAATACCTGGCTGGAGATCAGGAACAACATTATACAGAACATAAATCATTTCTAAGCTTCCCTGTATTTGTTTCCTATTTTCCACAATTAAAGCACCAGTCTGCAGGTCCACCAGTCACGCGGGATTTTTTTCTTTACCCATTCAGCCGTTCAGTTGTAGCCAGTCAGCCAGCAGGCCAGACAAACATCATCCCGCCATCCAGTCGTCATCCCTGCTGCCTACCCATTAAACTGGGTCAGTATTAACAAGACCCATGTTGCTGCTTTGGGAGCTTCACCCCTGAAGCTGACTCCCTGTGACAGGAGCTATGTTACATAAGGAAGACGAGGAGACTGTGCAGCCAGCGAGGCATCGCTGATGGATTTGTTTGCTTTTCAGAATGTTTAAGATGCCTCTGCAGTTTAGGCTGCTTACCAGCATGTACGAGTGGGCACATTCAGAAAAAAACATGCATGGAGATCAATATTGAATACTCTTCTGAATACCGTGTTTGGGTCAGTGTGAACATTTAACAGCTTCTTTTGAAAATAGTGTGAATATAGTATTTTTTAAAAAGACAGTAAAAACAAGTTCTTTAAAATTTGTACAGATGCCCATGTTCTACAGAGGATGAATCCTGACTTTCTGTCCGCACAGTTTCAAAGTTTTTTTTGGCTTCTATTTCTTTCACTTATTTTTTTCCCCTTATCATTTCCAAATTTTGAGGAAGTAATTCTACAGATCTGTATAATTTTTTTATATCAATAATTATTTACCATTTGTGTAAAGCCATTATTTGAGGATGTCATTGAATAACTCGTCGCAGAATGAGGACTAACTGTAAACTGTAAATAATGGTTTTTATATTACTGATTTAATGTTTATTGATGCTTTGACAGTGAGTCACACTTTCTTGAACATTGGATATGACTGTAATGATTATTTACACTTTTGCTGAAATGGCTGCACAAGATGGTCTTAAAATAGAACAAGTGACATCTGTGCTTTTATGACAAGAGTGCAGATGCGAAAGATGTCCAGAGGCCAAATTGTCACCTCAGTATTTACGACCACTAGAGGAAATGTCGCATATAAAATTTATGACCGGGCTGAAAAAGAGGTTAACTTTTAAAGTCTCCCGAGTAACACTCAACATTTCTGTTAAAAAAATACAAGTCTAAATTGACGCTTTTCAGTTGCTCCAGATAGAACGCATCTTTCAAAAAGAAGCAAATCTAAGAGAACAGAATGTCAGATCTTAATTCAGTCTGAGCCTAACAGCTTTACTTCAGTACAGCTGGGACTGATAGTGAGAAAAGCAAAACTTGACATGGTAGGACAGAAAATGGAAAGTGAGGAGGAGTATTCAAATGCTGAGACGAAGATGTTTTCCCCTGGTCTGGATTTTGTCTGGTCTGGAAAGTGGCTGAAAAAGGCAGAGACCTGTGAAAGTAAATCAATCTCATCCCGAGCAGAACTCCTCTGATCTGTGATGACGATGATCACTGAGATACTGTGGGAGCGTGAAGGCTCCCAGCCTCCACGGACTCTCTCAGCAGCCCTGACATCTCTTCCCTTTTTCTAATGCAGAGCCCCTTAATGCATACATCTGGACATGTAGACACATTCAGTCTCAGACACAGGGATTTTTTTTTTAAGGGGGGGGGAGTGGGTAGTTAACAAGTACTTTCAGTAAACTATAGGAAGCTTCAAACCTTATTAGACTTGGATGTCTTAATATTAAAATTGGATTTTCTCCAAAAGATGTTTGGATTGATAGGTTATGCAAACCAAAGGCAATATATATCATTTGCCTATACACCAACAATGTGCTCTGAAAAATGCAAAAAACCTTAAAATTTGCCCCACCTCCCTATTATCAGAATTTACCAGAATCCACAGAGAAATTTTGCAATAAAGACATTTCTGATTACATCTACAGTAAATGTACTGTTAGCTTTTCCTCAAGGAAAATGGTCTTTAATTAACAAGGGGGAAAAAAAATCAGACTTGCTCTCCTTGATCAGTTAAAAAATGCCCCCTGAATAAGAGAACAAAACAATGTGTAGGAATCTAACATCGTACAATGGAGAAAATGAGTTAGCTTACAGCAGGCAAAACACATGAATATATGTATATAAAAATGTAAGAATTTGAAGTTGCATGCAGATAAATTCATGTTTGGCAGATGTAAACAGCTGGAAACAGACTCGAAGGAATATCTAATGAGAATGAACTCATAATTTGATCAATAAAATATATGAATATATCTCTTTGCATGTTTTTATGCAGGTTGCAGGCTCCCCAGCATGAATTTTCACAGTGTGGACCAGCGAAAATAAACCAAACACCTCACCTGGTAATTTCCCAAATTAATCGCCCTGCCCAGACTCAACTTGTATAAATCAGTTAGACCACATGCTGCAGATTTTAGTCCGCCGTTGTTCATACATGTTTATCTCTTCTGCAGCGATAAAGAAGAGTCATATAGGAGAGCAGCATGTGCACTATCCTGTACTGTAATAGTTCTTTATTGCTAATTCGGTCTCTTAGTTTCTTTGTCCATGTCTATAAATGAAAACCACTTTGCATTTATTTCTTCCATATTTCTTGTATCCATTGTGCATTCTTCATGCAGCAGCCGAATTCTCATCTCGAAAGTTCACAGTGTGCAAGTAACATATTGATTTCCTCATAACAAACCGTCTTACCCGTATAGCCTCTAAATGTAATATCGATGCACTTTGCCAACATGTGCTGATCTCTGTCACACCTTCAGCCCTTTAAGTATAACAAACTCAGTTTTACACCCTAAAAAATGGTTGTTCCACACTCAACTCTCAACCTCCACTTAACAACCATATTTTAACCTCCCTTAAAAATCCCATAAGCCGCCAAATCTCTTCCCATTGTTTATTCAGATACACACACACAGATTCTTTTGCATGTGAATTTTTTTTTTTTTACTCACAACTAAAGCCTGTAAGCAGGCTTGTTGGTGTCATAATCCTGTTTTTGCCAATCTGTAGAGAAAACACTATACACAATGCAGTGGAGTCTTCCTGTAGTTATTCAAATACCCAATTTACAAACCATCCCTTCAAATATGAAACTTCAATATATTTTTCTATTTAGACAACATTCAAATCTCCACCCGTTATTTTATCACCTGTTGATAGCTATTTATTGTAACACATAAATGCTGCTAGACCCTGTTGCATCATTAGTTTAACATCAAGCACAACACAATTTTTAATTGGGAAAAGACATTTAACTGGAGAGAAAATACAACTACTGCTGTCAGGGCAAGTAAATTATTTTTCCTTCAGCTCTTCCACAATTTTTTTTTGCACAAACTGAGAAAGCAAACTTTTGTTATATTAAGCTGTGTACTTGTATTATTTCAAGTGTTTCCAAAAATGTTACTAAAGAACTCTGATTTTGTTTAAGTTAAAAGTGTGTTTTTTAATTTTGTCTCCTGTCACCAACTTCCAGGGTAACACCAGTAAAAGAGTGAGGAAGGAAAAAGGCAAATGGGACTAAAAGTAACATGGGTACAGTTTAATATGCCACATGCTATTATTTAATATGCTATGTGTTCTGTGAACATTTCTGCCTGAGTCAGTCAGTCAGGTTTTTATCTGCAGTGGTGGCTGTTTAACAATGAAATGAACAAATCCCATTATCTGACGCTACATCACAAGGTCTCTTTCTGCCTCCATCGTTTTGATTAAGAGATTGCTAGTGGCAGAAATTACATAATGTGCATTCAAAAGTAAAGGACTTTTATTTTTGACTAAAACAAGAAAATTCTCTCAGCCAGTGGGCTGTTTCTCATAACTGTTTGGATGTGATACAACCAGAACGAAAGATGCTGCTGTCAAAGTGTGACAGAGGAGGCAGAGCGGAAACAAACAACTTCTGACTTACAAAAATAATAACTCACGACGACTCAGACTAATTCTATTTCACCCACTTTAAAAATAAAGCCAGACATTTACCAAAGGATCTGACTCTTAAAACAAGAATCAAAATCTTCATTCACAAAAAACATAAAACAGTTGCAAAGTGGCAAAGTATAGTAAAAAAGAACTGGAAGAAAAAGAATGGCAAATACGATAAAATAATTTTTAATCACAATTGAGCTTCGTTATCCCTTTCAGAGAGCAATCAGCCAATCGGATTACAACCTGAGCAATCCTGTTATGGTGTGTGCATCTGCTTCTTTTGCATGAGCAGCTGTGGTGTGACCCTATGTGCACTGCGCGTTGACCTTGGAGTCTCCCTTTGCCAGCACTCAGGATGTGACTCCACAAATAACAAACCAAACATTGATTACCGCTAGCACACCACACCACACAGTGCAGAGCAGAAAAAGGACGGGGACAGAGATATTGGCTGCACAGTTAACAGTTATGTCCCCGTCTCTCTCTTTGTCTCTCACTGACTGTCTTGCCCTCTCTGGCTGTGCGCTTTGTTGCACTTTCCATCACTCGCAGGCATCGCAAATACATACTGGTTGGTCAGTCAGTTGTACGTTCTCAGGCTGTTTCGACAGCTCTGTCATAAGGTATTTAAGAGCCACACTGAACCTGTAAAATTGGACCAAAAAAGTAGCGAGGTTCAGCTATTCTTTCTTTTCAGCAGGCCAGCATCGAATCCATGCACATACAGATATGAACCCTTTGCAGTTCAGCTAATCTTATTAGTCTCCAGGATCTGAACTCAATAACTCTCTGCAGCCGTGTGAGGTCAGATAAATACGAATGTGAGCAACAAACCAAATATTTTCCTCTCTTCTTCCAACGATTAACTTGCCTAAAAGAGCTTCTAATCTTAAAATAATCTGTTGGAACAATTTGTCAAAAATACGTGTTTGGGAAAGTGTTACATACGATAGTTTTTGTGACTCACATCAGTGCTTGTTATTTTTTAAGATCCCTAATTTGACTTAGTGGTCAAAAATAATTTTACTTATTCCCCCATATAATGTAAAACAGCAAAGAAATGAGAAAGTTTCGCACACTGTAGCTCCCTTAAATATAATTTATTAGCACATTAAAAAGTGACATTTACAGCCACAGGCTCCTCTTCAGACTTAAACATATGTACAAAAATGCCATTTTTATATAGATATACTCTGGTCACATGATAGTCACATGGTAATGGGCCAGTGAAGTACAAAGCCCCTATTTCACAACGAGTTACAAATCTACACAATTATATACACAAATCTATGCATAATACACAAAAATACAGACATTTTTCAAGGAAGCCAACAAGAGCCCAAGGTATCTGTAGACCTGTACATGCTTCTTTAAGTTTGGTGCCTACAGCAGACTTTCCCAGACTTCCCCTCAAAAATTGAGCCTGCAGACGCACAAGCTTATTGGTCTTGCCTCGTGCCACTGTGTGAGCTTTAGACGGTGTGTATGTGTGTGTGTGCACATGCACATGAACGTGGCTCCACCCTTTGTTACTACAGGCTACAGTTGACAATTAAGCTAAAAAAAAGTGGCGTCAGTGACATTTTACAAATAAACTCAGCATGTCAATGACTCAGGAAACTTGAATAACTTTGGACAGCAGCATGGAGGCATTTTATGGTTTTGGTTCATTTATTTATTTATTTTTTTACGTTTGAAACCTGGTCAACATTTACTACAAATGTTGGAGAGATAACTGCAGCACCTTTTTCCTGTGAAACTTCAGCAGTGTTTTGTAGACTAAAATAACTTTACCAGACATCCCATCAGCATGAGGGTGAGGAGATAATGAATAAATTTTAATTTTTGGGTCAACTGTCCCTTTAAGGCTAGAAATGAAATAGTGGTGCCTCTGCCTTTATACTAAACAAGAAAGTTTTTTTTTTAAAGGAAATCATAAAAATAAGACTACACAATATAGAGACAGTTTCCAACAGAAGGGGTTATATACATACATATAACTCCTCAGTTAAGAGAAAATATGCCCCTATAATTAAGAACATGGTTTGGTCCATCTGATGCTATGTCATGCTTGTGCTTGCATTATCCACCTGCTGTTCTGACTCTGAAAGCGACGCTGCATCTCTTCTCCTCTCTAGCGCACTCGCCTCCTCCACCCGTCTGCAGCTTCCCTCCTCTCTGACGCAGCTTCTTCCATCTCCAGACTCAGCTGTTTCTGTCAGAAGATGCATTGTGTGAAAGGCTGTCCTTGGACATTAAAGTTAAAGCTAGGTGGTAGCTATAATGGCTGTCAACGCCAAACAGTCGGAAGATGGCATGTATTTGGGGTAGGGGGTTTTAGATCATTGTGTCCCCGGCATGAGCAAGACACACAGCAGGCCTGCTTATAGTCATATTTAAACTCCTGCTGGCAGTCATTCCAAGGTCCCCTACAATGTTTACAGAGGCGTCCTCTCTAATTTTAGGAAGGCAGGCATGGCAGTAATGAAAAGTGACACTATCTAGCCAGCACTCTTCTTTGCTGCAGGGCATTTCAAAGCTGTGACTGTAGCAGTAGCCACCCATATGAAAGTCCCGCAACCAAAATTACTGATTATTTCCACATGTACACATGAGCAGCTTGATCACCAGCATGCTGGAGTCTTCTTTTTGTTTTCATGGTGCAGCAGCACAACAGTGGCAGTGGATATGATAGCTGTAGGCACGGTTAGCACTTAAGGGAGGAAGGGTGATACTATGTTAGCACAACCAGCAGCAGTTTCACTGCAGGGTCTGGTAGGTCACAGCTTTCTGGTCACTGCCATCTGCGGGGATTTCCACACATCGATCAGCAAGTGGAAAAGACAGTCATGAGTTATGCATCAGCAAATATGACTCTGTAAAAAAAAATGCATTCAGTGGAAACCCATTGAAACACAGGGAGAATCTTCATCACAGATCAATCTTGATGACACAGAGATATCACATGGTACCTAACAATGAAATTACACTAATGACTCACCAGCCTTTGGCCATCATAGACCAAGATAAACAAATAATCATTTTGGACCAGACAACTTTTTCAAAATAATTTAGTCACAACAGGAAATGTTTTGGGGGGAAAAGTAAAACTTTTATTCTGTACCTTATATAAATGTTAATGATATATCCTTTGATAAACTATATCCAAAACTATGCCATCTTCACATTGGTAAGAATTCAAATGCGAACCATACACCCCTTTAACACCTGGTGTTAAAATGCTATTTGTATTCAGATAAGTTATCCAGATGATAAAAGATCGGATCTGGCCTTTGCATTTACACCTGGTATTTTTAATGCGTTCTCTTTATCCACATTGAGATTGGATCTCTGTCCTCCACAGTGAAACCTGCACACCAGAATTTTCCTACATGAAAAAAAAAACACTCACGACATGCAGAGCATACGGTCAAGTCACTGCTAATGCGATTAAAGGATTTCCTACAGCTGCAGCTTTACATTAAAAGCATTTAACTGGTGAAATGCGAGTTGACTTTTATTTTGAAGTTGACTTATCACAGAAAATATAATGCTTGTAGTTAGCTTGGCTAGCTTAATGCTGTCAATCACCAACGACGTGTTTCTGGAGCACAACAACAGTCATTTTCATGTGTTGACGGATTAATTTTAAATATGTCTGTGAGTAGTTTCATATCCTCTGTGAAAGTAATGGAACAAGAACAGAGTGTAGCTGCCGAGCTTCCTGCAGAAGACAAGTGAGCAAACAAAATTCCTCATTCATTTAAGTTATCAACTTCTCTGCTAAAGTCCAAAATATTTTGAACTAGATGCTTTTGTGTTTAACTTTGACAACTTATCCATTGCTCTGCTGGTCAACTCTCCTTAGTCTTGCTATATTTAAGTAAAATGCCACAGTGTATTCAGCAGCTCTGTGTGATGACTCAGCTGAATGCAAGATGTAATGTTAACGGTGGAGTCTGTTCATTTGACAGTATTGATTGTTTGAAAAGGCAAAATGATGGTGAGGTTGGTACTGCCCACCGAGTACACTGACTAGCACAGGCTGCAGCAAACCTAATGCAAGCAAGTCATAAGGATTGCATTTACACCCACATAAGATCCGAACACAATGCGAGCCAGATAACCGTCAGATGAGGTCTGGCAGAGCCAATCACAAGCCGATCTCGACACATTTACACCCTGTATTACATGCGTTTTTCCTTATCTGGGTAACTTATCTGGATACAGATCATGTTTTAATGCCAAGTGTAAATGGGGTGTTACTGTAATTCTTGGCAGCAACAGTGCTCACCAGTTCCAACATAATTATGTGTTATAGTGTGTATTAACATTGTCTTTACTTTCAGTGAGGAGACTGGGGTGTCATAAGCCATTGGGCAAGAAGCACATCTTCAGTGAGGGTTAATCTGGAAAGATTCGTTCCACTTAATATTTGTTGGCACGAGCCAATAGCCCAACTCACTCCAATATAATTACAAATTTATACTGTACATATTTTTAATCAAAGGTGAACAGCCCATGAGCTATTTTCTCACAGGGAAAATTTCTTCCCATGAGATTACTAAAACTACACAAAACAGCATCCTGTTCCCACGGCGGATCGTAAAAGCAATCAAGAAAGGATCAGATTCAATCAGTGAAAGCAGTGCCAAGACAATGCAAAATAGATGGAAATTTAAACTATCAGTTGAGAAAATCAACATGGAAAAAGTTGTGACAGCTGTCTGTTATTGTAAATTGTTACAATTTTTAAAATAAAAAGCCCTTTCACTATAAAGGATAAGACGTGATTCTTGGTAGAGGCAGAATGGAGAGACAGATTGTCAGCCCCTGCATGCTGAAGGCCCTCAAGAAAGGACAGAAACAGACCCAAAAAAAAAAAGGTTTTAGGTTGTGTAACATTTTACCCCGATAGCATTCATCTTGCCCTATCCTTATGCTCAACTTAACCGCTACCCTAAGGTCAGCTCCACCAAATGACCAATCTTTGTAACATGCTTAATTTCATTTTCAGCTAAACTCTTCTCAATGATTATTCTGTCCTGGTCACAGTTTCATATATTGTTTGAAGAAAAACTGTCTGCAGCTGGTGGTGAGACTCTCTAGGAAAAAAATGTCTTACTTTTCAGTAAAGCACAGAACAATTACATTGGATTACCTGTTAATACGTCAGACCTGATCAGAGTTGAGTTGATCATGTGGGCAGGCTTTCTTTAGGCTTCCAGCACACACTACTGATTGTAAATAAGAATTTGTTCTGAATGACTTGCTTGGTTAAATAAAGTTTAAATAAATAAAAATAAATAAATAAATGAGATTAAATCATATAATCATGTGACTCTACTTGTAATCCAAGTATTATTAGGCCATACAGATATTACTATCCGTGCAACTTTTATTTAATCTTCTATTATTGGTATTTATACCTCCCTAGTCCTTAGAGACAGCGTCAGATTTCAGAAGAACAAATGTGGTTCATGCTGGTTCCCGACAGCCCTGAGGGGAAGAAACAGAGTCAGTGAGGCAGAACTGGACTCTAGAGGACCACTGATATAAAACAATGATACCACCCTGTGATTCTGTCCTTGAAACAAATGGCAGAGACACAACTGTAACCCCCCCGATAGACTGGGAGGCACCTATAATTGAGATGTCGCTCCACAGCCAACATGCCTTTGGGCAAGGTGTGGGAAATGCCAGAAATTCCTCAAAAGACTTAAAATGGCCATTTTTATGTTGTGTAGAAATAACAACACTTGTATCCAGTGTATTGTGTCCTTTAGTACATTAGACCACATACCCACAATTTCCTTTCACAATTTCACTTATTAAATGTACAAATATAGCAGAATATGACAGCGACATTGCAGCCAAACAGATTTCTTTAGATTACAACAATGAAAAAGTCAGTGGTGAAACAAGCACATACACGAGAAAATGCTGTGCGGAAGCTACGATGATGATTAAAAAAAAGAAGAAGCCCACTTTGACAAGAGAAGGCACCTTGCAGTCCTTTGTGATGTATGAACATAGACCACAGGTCACTCCAACAAGCACCATCCCCCTGATTTTCAAAGCATTGCTCTCTTTTTGAACATCCTTGAGAAGTAGAGGAGAGAGAGATGGCAGTGTGGAAAGGAGGCTTGTAAGTAGAAAAAGTAAAAAATAATTAGAAATGATGTAGAAATTTGGGATTAAAAATCTGAGAAGATGATAGATAGATAGATAGATAGATAGATAGATAGATAGATAGATAGATAGATAAAGTCACTTCATCATAGATTACATTAATTGGTCATGTGGTTTTGTGCCACTTGGAATGACCGCTTGAACCAAAAGAAAGTCAGAGGACTCTTTATTAAGATTAAGTGTTTCTTAGCTGCACCCTAACAAACCTATGTAGGCAAATGAGTTTAGTCAGACCATTTGTAATGGTTCGAAATTTTTATTGCAGCAGAACATAGTTTGAGTTTGGCACCTAAGCTCCGACCTCATCACTCCCCTCAGATTTAATTTCTATGCAGAAATTGAGGAGTGATGACAGAAATCTTAAACCCCCGGTCAGAGCTCACAGGTGGATGATGGGTGGTGGAGGGATTGAGAGTTTGAGTGCAGCGCTGGTACGAGTTGGAAGCAATGACAGAGCAGAGTGAGATGCCGGACATCTTGCGGCTTAAATAGGCCGCCAAACTGGGAGGATGTGTGTGATGGGAGATTGTGAAAATGAATCTTTTAAATCTTTTATGGAACTCAGTAACATTAACATCATGCTTTTATCTAAATCTAGGACTTTGTAGTTGTGTTTTGTTGTTGTCGTTAGTTACAGAATGCATAGGTTCAAATGGATGGTCGGTGCCTTCTCCACTAGTTTTTCTGAGAGCAGATGCCCATAGCAACACTGAACATATGAGACAGTATGCTTCACCTCCTGCACACAAAGACACACACAAACATGAAGAAGGCTGACGGTGTGCATCAAATTCAAAATTTGCACCTTTATACATATATGTTCCACATGAGTGAAAACACACAGACACATTTGTTAGCATTCTTTTGAAGATTTTCTAATGATTGTATTACATGGGTGCCTGCCTGAGCCGTAATCACTGAAGGTGGATTTTTTTAATCGTTAATGCTAAACTGTCAAAGCACTACAACTAAAATACTGACATTTTGGGAGGTTCTTCTTGTTTTTTCCACTCATCCTTTCAGCTGCAGGACATTGAGCTCTGATTCATTGTTAATATCCCGAATCAACTGATTAGTTCTTAAAAATATGACCCTATTCACATCAACACACATAAATGCCAAGAATTTAAATTGTAATAATAATGATAATAAAATCTATGCGCATGCTAAATGTGGATCTCCTGTGTTGACTTTTCCTTTCTCTCAGCATAAAACACAAGAGGAGATTAGAAGAAAAACATACTGGCTTTTGCCTCTCTGGCAAGTTCTGTTTTATTTCTAATTCCTGCAGTTATTTCAGAGAGGCTTTTGTTATCTTCTGAGTGTGTGTGCATGTGAGAGTGTGTGTAAGCCAGTTTGAGCACTCCATGTGTTTATGTGTGTCTGTGTGGAGCAGAACAAATGCAGCTCATTCATCATCCCTGTAACCTGCTTGGCTAATGAATCTAACCCTGTCTGCCGCCCAGGGATCGGAGATGTGGTCAGAGGTTTCACCTCCAAGACTGTAAAAAACAGTCAGAAAGGTAAAGGTACTTTATTAGTCACATACAGCATACAGCATATAGCATACAGCATGCAGTGAAATTTGGTCTCTGCCTTTAATCCATCCTTGGGGAGCAGTAGAGGACATACGTGTAATAAGCTCCAGTGTCATGGCAGATTACTGGTAATTGGTCCACAAAATCTGACAACAATTTTGATCTCTCACTCTGAGTTCTGATTGTTTTTTGGAGTCAGCACTTCTGTTATTAGATAAATTTGAATTGTCTTTACTTTCTCGTGCATGACATTGAAATTTTGAGCTATTTTAACCAGGCAGTTAATCTTGTTGTTCAGTAATAAGCCTGAGTCTATACTTTATTTTTTCACTGTTTGCTCTCACCCATCCTCTCTCCTCTCCTCATCCAATTTATCCACTTTCTCTCATTCCTCTCCCGCTCATCTCAGGCACGAAACAGCCACACTGAGACCTCCATTCTAACACCACAAACTCACGCTGCTGCACCCCCACTGCTTGCTTCAGTTTCTCTGTGTAACAAAACGCAGTTGGATAAACACTGATACCTCGCACAGCAGATTTAAGAGGGCATTATCTCAGTAGAAACAGAGCCGAAATAGCATGAATCAAGTGAAGGAGGAGAATCAATCACAGACACTACATGCAGCCGCTCTTCAGCGGCTAAAAAATTCTATCCCAAGGCAAATTCTTTATTTTACCTCTCCCCTAATGCTGCTGTGCTGAACACGCCTGTTCTTACTCTTGGGACCAGGTACTGTTTTTGATTTTGTTTCCACCACAGATAGCACATGTGCAATTTTTAGCTGATTGTTGTGGCAACAGAGTGTGAAACTGCTATGACATCATCTCCATCATGAAATGCTGCAAGCATTAAGACAAAAAACTGCAAAAGACACCCATTACAGGTCTCTAGTGTTTACACTTGACCTTTCAGTGCCTTAGCTCACTTGGAAACTTGACTGAGTAATACCAAAAGAAGCATCAGGTAGATGCTATCCAAAAGCCAATGGAAAAACAGAAAAACTAACACTCCCAAACAAGTTGAATCAAGCTGTACCATGCAGTAAAAATAAGGCAAGAGCAGCATCACTTGGGAAAATAAACCACAAATAGACTCAGCTTCAAGGTTTAACAAACTGTTAAATGCTAAAAAATATAATTACTGTTTTATCTTTATGGTAAATCAAATCAAATCAAACTTTATTTATATAGCACTTCTCATACAACTAAGATGCAACACAAAGTGCTTTACAACAGTTAAAAACATT
>JAQLOL010000006.1:17496447-17517083 GCA_029783665.1 Naso thynnoides
GTAATATATCTGAAAAATGGCAATTTGTCCTAGTTCTATTTTTTTTCATCGTCGCCTAAACTGAAATATATCAAGTGCAGCCTCCTCCACTCAAAGTCATGTTGACAAAACCTGATTCGATTGTGTGGGAGGTGCTGAACTAGATACGTACAGGCAGCAATACTTTAAAATCCAAAAGACGAATATGTATATTAAAACTTATATATATATATATATATGTATATATGAAAGCGTTAAACACATTACGTGAAGTGAAAGCATTGAAAATGTCGCTCTAACAGAAAAACCACAAAATAACTAATAAAAACGCTAGAATTTACTACATATAGCTCTATTCATAAATGTATGTGCATTCATTTAATAGGCACTGTACCAGAGAGGTTAACTCAAAACCCTGTGATCCCTCTTCTTTTCTTTTCCAGCCTTTGTGGTAGCAAATGGATGTAAAAGGAAGCAAAATTGGCAAGAAGAGGCCAAGTCATTCACTGAATGCTTCAGAGGTGAAATGAACATTATTGTATCATTTCAATCCATCAAAAGAAGCACTCCGATGCACCACAAAGTCAATGAAATCTTTCACATCAGCTCTTGTTTTTCAGTGACAGGGCACCACAAGAGACTGATTTGCAGCCCAAACAGTCCCTCAGGATTTAATAAAATATCTGAACTGCAATTTTTATGAAAAGACAAGAAAAGAAAAAAAAACCCAGACAGTTCAGTGAAGGCAAAGTCTGTCAATGTGTTTTTGTCTATGAATGCTGTTTACTGGCAGACTAGAACATCTCATTCATTTATTCAGAAGACAAATCTATTTGGAACAACAAATTTCCTCCGCTGTTTTTTGTTTGTTAAGGTATCTCCGTTGCTTCTTGTATAACTTCTCCCTCTTGTGACCCTTTCTTATCCCCATCTTTTCTCTCCTATGTCCTCACTTGCTCCCACCATTATTTGATCAAAACCAGGAGGGAACAAGCAGTTTCCTAGTTTGTCTGTGCAATAATCAAAAACATCAAGTAAACCAAATCCATCAACCATTTAGACAGGGAGGTGACCGTGGTCATATGGGATTAGGCTGTCACACTCGAGCACATGCGCGTAATAACACGCACACACACATACACCTCCAGTGGTCCAACACAAGACACAAGGTCATGGCATTTTCATGTCAGGACGGGATGAAAATAGAAAGAAGGCCATGAGCTGGACAGACTGAGGCACAATGAGTCAGTGGGCTGATAACATAGACAGACTGAATCAGTGGGCTGAAAGTGGAAGATGGTTTGTGTGGGAGAGAGAGAGAGAGAGAGAGAGAGAGAGCAGAGAGGAAGTCAGAGAGATGATGTTCTCAGGTTTTTAGGGGGTTGGCAGCAGGTGGTGAACACCAGTCCTGCAGGTCACAATGGAAGTCCACAAACTGTTCTTCAACCTCAAACACAGGCTTAAAATAAATAATGTCACTCTGTGTCAATTAGATTAATTCTCATTTTCACACATAGTCGCTTTGCTGTCTTGCAAGTTCTGTATATTTTTTTTACCAGCTTTTTTTATTCACTTTTCTGTGATATGGAAGATGTTTTCAGGAAAAAACAGTATATCTTAAATGGATTTTTCTTATTTTACGCACAGTACAGTTTTAATATTTGGGCTTGCAGTCTCTATGGAAAACTATGGAAATTTGTGTTAAACATTTCTGTATGCGACTGACATACTGCAATGTCCAACAGCTTCAACTGTCACAGCAATATTCAAACGGAGGAGAGGAGAGAGAGTATTGTGTGATCCGTAAGATTTACGGCTTTTCCGTGGGGAAACACTGTCCTCTCATGGCAAATGTTTGAGATGAAAAATAGTCAGTGACATAACAATGGGCCTTGATGCTTACAGGAGGACAGTTCTAGTCTATGGAAACATGTGTTTTACATATATGTCAAATTAAAAAAGACAAATATTAGACAATGATTTTTTCAAGACCAAAACCAACAATTAATAATAGACATTGCTATTCTTTTCCAAAAAAACATTTATACACATGCAGTGGGTGGCATGTGCTTGTAAATGATGAACCAGGATACTGTCATTTATCCCAAACCACATACATTGTTCTCTTATAATAAATAATCACACTATCACCAAATGTGTATTGATTATATGCTAAAAGTAGTCAGCCTTTTTAAAAAAATTTTACTTCATATTTATGAACAATCTATCGAGACTTGTATTTTAATTTGAAACCCAGTTCCAAAAGTCACAGAGTGCATGGCATTAGGAGCCTGAGAAAGTAAACTAATACATTGTTAGTTTTGCTCTTTCAGTAGGATTTGTTGAAAATAAGAAAAATTATAACGGACAAATACCAGCTGCACTCTTTAAGATTTTAGGTTTGCATGAACATTGTGAGCGGCGTTGTTCTGCAGTGCCATAATACAGCATTTCATATGCCTTCCACTCCAGCTGCTGGAAGAGATATTAGCCTATAGGTTTATTTGAAATGCCACTCTGAGTGTAAGACATGGGATAGGCCTATATTTATTTATGTGGTCGCAAGAATTAGAGGGAGATGAAGTAGCAGAAAACCTTAGCTAAGAAAATAGCATAAAGAGTGAGATAGCATCAATAAAGCCCCAGATTTTTGAGGAGTAATTCAGTAGCAGCAGTGGCAGTGGGCCAGAGTCCACCAAAGAAGAAGACTGACCTGACCCTTGTTTATGAATAGAAAGGGCTTTTACAATTGTATGCTGGTCATTCGTGCCTGCCGCCTACAGTTAAATTATTTCAAATTAAAATAACATTAATTTCATGTGTGAGGAAACGCGCCAACCCAGCGACACAGAAGCAAAATAATTATTTACAGTCCATGATCAAATCGAGTCAATTTTTGTTCTATACGATCTTATTGGTGCTCCCGGAAGTCAGAAGTCGCCCCCTGACGTCACTTCCCCACAGCGCGAAAACTGTACTGTCACGTTTTCCGGAACCATAACAACACTGTGAGTTGAGTTGAATGCGTATCATTAATACGAAAACGGATAACTTTGACTGAGACCAGCGAAAAGTATTATTTGTTGCACGGAGGAGCTCTGTGTTGGACAGTAAGTGGCTAACTGTAAACTCGGCAACGTAGCAAGTAGCAAGCTATGGTTAGCTTGCTCAACTGACAGAAAAGTAAGCTAACGATACGTTCACTTTTACTGAGGTGATACGTTCACTGTGCTGCATATTCCGGGAACACGAACAACAACTCAACAACATAAAACGATAATTTTCTATGTTCTGTTGTGTTTGCATTGAATTTAAGAAAATAAAGTTTGCCAAGACCAACGTTAGTATTTGCGTATTTAACTTCATATTAACGTTAAACATACATGTTTTTTTTCCACACCCAGTAAGGTAAATGTCCAGAGTTAATGATGTCACTCAGTTTAAACTGTACTCAAGTGTACTCAAACTTAAATTCAACAAAAAGATCGAATATGGAGTAGATTAACTTGAAACTGACTGAATGATTATACATTATTGTAACGTAGTATTTTTGTATTATATGGCCAAGTTTCCATTCCTTTTAATGACAGACAGGTTTCTATTTCGGGCAACATTACCACCGCTGCACTGTGAGTGTATATAAAGCAATCTGAATAATTGCTACGACCAGTTTTGAAGACTTGTCAATGCACATAAATGGCTGATAAGTGCAACCTGTCAGCAGTCAATTACCGCAATCAGCAGATCAGCTGCCACTGGTCACCACAGTAAACATTTGTCAGAGTAGCTGCAGCTGAACTGAATTTCCTGTATTAAACCCTGATGATGATGATTTTAGTAATATGTTCTCCCTTTTTCTTTCTCTTTCGGAAAGCAAAAAATGTCGAAGATAGACAAGATGAGTATCCTCGGGGTGAGGAGCTTTGGAATTGAGGATAAGGACAAACAAGTCATCACTTTCTTTGATCCCCTGACTGTTCTAGTTGGACCCAATGGAGCAGGGAAAACGGTATGACTACATGATTCACCCAGACCCGAGGTTAACTGTGAAGCATGACCTGGGAAATACACAAGACAGATAACAATAACGCTTTGAGATGACACATCTGCATTGGGGTTTACAGAGGATTCTTTATAAATAAACCATTAGATGTGAAATCGTTCTTGGCAGTTTCGGATGGTAAACTTTTGGTACGGGGTTACAAGTAGATTTAGGTGGATGTTTGGCTGTTTGGCTCTACGTACTGTTCATTCGTGCTGTTGCTCTCTGTTATTGCTGTCCTCTTTAACTTGCCAAACAAGTGACTGAACATGTGAAATTTACTTTTAGCCTTTTTTCATTATGGTTGAGGGAAAAAAAAATTGATAGACCGTAACAACATGATATTTTGTGTGATGATAATGTGTCAGTTCATAGATACCTATTATCAATATGTTATTAAATTCTTAATAAATGTTGCAAATGCAAACTCACCTTTTTGCATAATAGAATTATAAAAATCAGTTGACTTTCCAGTCCACTAGATGGTACTAAGAACTCACTGGTGAGGTAATAAAAAATGCAGTAAAAAAATCTTCAATGGAGACAAATAGACTGAAAAATGCATCATATTGATGAAACAGATGATGCTGGCCGAGTTTTACTTTGGGAAAATGGTTTGCAGTTCAAAAAAATGAGAAAATCGCAATGTATGATTTCGCAATACCCAAAATATTGCATTATCGTAATAATATTGTGTCGTGACTTTGGTGTCATAATAATATCATATCGTGGGGCCTCTGGCGATTCCCACCCCTAATTTTAATACAGCTCAAATTGTGCTTAAATATGTGTGTGATTAGAAATGTCAGACTTCAGCAAACTTTACAGGTAAAAAAAAAAAAAGAAAAAGAACAATGAGCTCCATTTACTCTTTTTCTTTCTTATTTTGTAAGTAGCCACAGCAAAAAATTTAAAACACAATTTGTCAAAAGCATAACTGCAAGTCTCATTTAGTAATTTTTTCACAATATTTATCTTTTCTTTTTTTGCAGACTATTATTGAGTGCCTTAAATATGCAACATCAGGAGAACTTCCTCCTGGATCTAAGGGAGGTGCTTTTGTACATGATCCCAGGGTGAGCGTCTTATATCAGTGTTTGACATCAGAGCATTTTTGTCAAGTCCTGTCAAATGGGGATAACTAAGGCTATCTATGTTAAAGTAAATTTATACCATGTGAATCCCAGGACGCTCATGAGACGGATGTGCGAGCACAGATTCGACTCTTATTCACCGATGTCAACGGAGAGAAAGTGACCATCCATCGCTCCATGTCCTGCACTCAGAAGGCAAAGAACTATACCTTCAAAAGCTTGGAGCAGGTCATTACCAGAATAAAGTAAGCTGAAGCTTGTTTAAAAATTCCTTTTTTCAATATTGAATAAATATCAGTTACTGTTACGTGACCCCTTTCTTTACGTCACTCATCCAGAGATGGCGAAAAGGTGAGCTTATCATCAAAGTGCGGTGAACTGGATCGAGAGATGATTTCCTCGTTGGGCGTGTCGAAGCCTGTGTTGAATCATGTCATCTTTTGTCACCAAGAAGAGTCTAACTGGCCACTTAGTGAGGGCAAAGCACTCAAAGACAAGTTCGACTCCATCTTTGCTGCAACCAAGTATGTTGAGCCTTCTTATTTTTGTCTATTCAACAAAAGCATAACATGACCTTTAGATTAAAAACAAACATAAACCAGAGGAAAATTACCATTAGAAGAGAAACTTTGTATTTGTAACTTTTTGTGTTTCTCCCAGGTACATCAAAGCTCTGGAGACGATGCGTCAGCTGCGTCTCAAACAGAGTCAAACGGTCAGAGAGTGTCAGGTGGAGCTGCGCTACCTGAAGCAGAACAAGGAGAAAGCCCAGCAGATCAGAGAGGCGGTTGCCTCCAAAGAGGCTCAGCTGATGGCCTCTAAAGACAAAGTCCAGGAGATAGAGAACAAGATCGATCCACTGGAGGTTAGTTTATGATTTGTGCTTGTGTGTATGTGGATGGACAGGTTTAAAGAAGTTTGTTTTTTTGCACATTAAGTCTTATAATAAGGATATTTACCATAATATACAATGTTCTACAGCATTACTATGCGGAACAGTGCACTCACAAGAGCTAGAGCTCCTTGCTGAAGTCTCCATTAGCTGCAAAGAGCGGAGGTGAAGGGGCATTTCAAGTGCTTCAGAAATCTGTCAAAAAAGGTTGTTTTAAAAGACAAGACAGTTGCCGAATGTTTAGTGGTGTCCTCCAATGTACCCACACTAAAACATGAAGTTAAACAGTGGCTAGTAAGACGGAAACGGCTGTTTGTTTGTCTCCTGAAGCGGCTCAAAGAACCATTTCCGGGTTAAAAGCTGTTGTCCGACTTCATGTTTTAGTGTCGGTACATGAGAGGACAACACAAAACATTTGGTGGTTGTTTTGTCTTTTAAAATGACCTTTTTTTCTTTTTTAAGTTTTTATTGAAGTTTTAAAGAACATTGGTACAAACATATATAACAAAAAAGAAAAACAAAACAAAAAATACACACAATTCAAAACAGCACAGACTAAACAAAAACACAGCATACCTAAAAAGTTCATAACAACCTAAAGAACCCATGTGGCACAACCAATACAAAAACAAAAGAAAAAGGCCCTCCCACCCACCTGTACATTAAATCATGAACACAGAATATTCATAACGTTAACAAAACTTTTAGCTATCAGTAACTCAAAAGATGCATTCTGTGTCATTATCTTAACCCTCTCTCTATGTTGAGGCCTAACTGGGCTTTTCCAGTTACGGAGGATAACTCTAGCAGTTGAAATAAAGTCTGTAAGGGCCGGAGCACATGCTGATTTAGAAATGTTGGTTAAACACGACCTGTCCCCCAAGAGACAAAGTTGAATTGATTCAGGCACAGGTACACTGAGCCATTCCTGTATAGGCCCACATTGCAGGAATAAAAGTGCCTTCATGCCTTTTACATTTCCAACAAAGATTCTTTTCAAGTAAGCCCATTTTATGAAGACAAACAGGTGTAAAATAATATCGGTGAAGTGAAAACGACCTTTTTTGATGGATTGTCGAAGCACCTGCACCTTCAGCTAGAGGTGATGTCAGCAATGACCTCCAGCTCTCGTGACTGCACAGTTCATCATAGTAATGCTTTAGAACATTGTGTGTGTGATCAGAAGTATACTTAATTAAGATTCAGTGTGAAAGAAATCAAACTTCTCCTTTAGGACAGGACATGGGTGTAGGTGAGAGATTACAGGATCATGGTGTGACAAAGATGATGAAAATTTTATGACTATAATCAGCTAATAAACTGTATTTTGGCCATAGAAGCTTTTCAAATATTTAACAATAACAATGACTTTCTGAGGCCCAGGGACTCCTCTGCATATTGCTCATTTGCACCTTAAACTTGGACCTTGCATATAGATATGGACTTGGCACTTTACTAACTGGTCTCATTAAATTATTCATTCTTGTTTTTATTTCTTAACCATCACCTGTTTATTATCTACTCTGTCTCTGCTGTCTTTTATTAATCATTGCCTGTGTATTCTGTGCTTTCTTTTAATCTTCTGCTTTGGAACACCTGAAATTTTCTATGGGGATAAATAAAGGTTTCAGTTTATCAATTAATCAGTATACTTAAAAAAAGGTTATTGGACAAGTCAACAAACTTATCATGAAATATGGTGTGCCTTAAGTCATGTTGGAAGCTCTGTATGCCTTAAAAGAAGAGATGATGATGATGATGGCATGTCGACTATAACGCCAGCTGCTCTAATGTTTTTTTCAGAATCGACTGACAGATATCGACATGAAACTTGGCAAAGTGATGACGCTGGACAACAACATCAAGGCTTTAGAAAGCAGAAAGAAACAGATGGAAGATGACAACAGGGAACTGGAGGAAACAATGGAGCAGGTGCCATATAAATATGCAATATAAACACGTTATGATGTTAAAGGGGAAATTTCATCAGTGGATGAAGAGTTTTGTATATGAAGGAGAAACAGAAGTGAGTAAATCAAAGATCAGCGTAAACACTGGTTTCATTATCACAGACACTGCTCGGCTTCCACAGATTTCGCTGATGGTGGAGGAAACACATTAGCTCAGATGTTTTGGGAAAAGTGACAAGAGGCTTGAAAGATTATCAAGAATGGATTTTAAAAAAGGAATGAGAAGGGAAATGAAATGTGTGAGCAAAGATAATGAAGTTAAAATGAGGAAAACTTAGCATATCTCCCTTTTTGTCTCTGTTATTGAGTGAAACACCTGCTCAATAATTCTCCAGACTCCGCTCTGTATGAAGTGAAATTGACCTAAATTGGAAACAAATAGAAAACCTGCAGATGGTGAATGAGGTTGTTGTAATTCTGTGAGAACAGGGCGGTTCATCACTGCCTTGTATTGATATAAATGCCTTTTAATGGCTGTTGGAGGTTTCGGCACCTCTGCATCACAGGAGACAGAAATCTCTATGTTCCATCTGTTTGTTGCCTCTCAGTCATGTTTGTGACTGCAGCTGAAGAGTGTTTGTTGATTGAGAAATTGAAACGTGTCAGTAACTGACGGCCCTTGTATAAATGTGCTGTCAGAGGTGATTTGTCAGTGTAATAACATCACTTTGCTAAACATTTGAGATGTTTTGTGAAGTAGTTCCTATTTTGCGCTGTTCAGCAATTAAACACATTTTTAGGTCCCATGCCATCAGTCTTATTTGTTTTCTGTAGTTGCACTAGTACTGTACATTTGATATAGCAGTGATGCTGTGCTTTATGCAGGCAGTGCTGTGTCTTTACTCCAAGTCTTCTTTTAAGATCCATAGGTGCATACTTTTTATTAACCCCTGGTGGAGTCAAACCTCTGACCCTGACCGCTTGCAAAGCTGTACTCATAGCACCTCAGAGCTTCACTGAGCTGTGAACTGTGTGCACGGCAGGTGTTCCAGGGTTCAGACGAGCAGCTGCAGGAGATTTACCAGAACCACCAGAAGACGGTGAGGGAGAAGGAGCGGAGGCTGACAGACTGCCAGAAGGAGCTTGAGAAAGCTGGTCGGGAGTGTCAGAGACTCAACAGAGTCAAGGCTGATCTCCTGGTGGAACAAGGTAAACACACCTGTACACCTGTTAGTCCATGTGTCAGGGGAACTGATAAACCTCAAACAATCCGTTTTGCATGAATTATAAAGCAAATACTCATTTTGTTGCAGTGTATTATCATGTTAGCTTACATCCTTGAGTGCATTTGCTTAAGATCACATTGAAAGCTTGAAACAAGTAGACATTTACAGTACCCCAACCTTGGAGGCCATTCTTTCAAATAAAAAAAGGGAAAAACACAAAAGGTAGGAGGGACTGTTAAATTTCACTAAGACTAAATTAGCTGCTGATGCCCGCCACTATTTTCCAGGTCGTCTTCAGCTCGAAGCTGACCGCCACACTCAAAACATCAAGAACCGCGACACTCAGGTGAAACAGACAAATTATTCTCTGTGCATTTGCTGCATTTGCAGCAGTAAACACACACACTTTGTTTTTTGTTCTAAAAGGATCCACCTACATTTTTTGTTAAATTAAAATAGAATGCAATCATTTGCGAATTAAGATGTTACTGACAACTGTTTTGAGGTAATATCCTTAATACAATCATGTTCAAGTGGTGAGCCTCAACTAATACTTGCTTGTGAATGATTGAGCCTTTCAAGGAGTCTTTCATCTCTTACCAGTGAACCTGTTTACCTGTGGAATGTGTCAGACTTTTTTTCTGTTTTTTTTCCCCAAAACTTTCCCAGTTTTTTGTTGTCTATCCAGACTTGTTTGAAATGTGTTTCTGGCACCAAATTCAGAATAAGTATATATTTACAAAAATCACTGAAGTTAATGACGTAAAGGGTTAATTAAGATGTCAAAAAATATAAGCAAATGATTACTTTTTGTTTTATTTGTTTTATACGGCGTTCCAGTTTATTGGGAACCAGAGTTGTACTTACGTACAGTATCTCCTCTAAGGTTCGCTCTTTGTCAACCTTTCTGGAGATGGAGGGTTACGATCGAACGCCCTTCAGCACTCTGCAGCTTGAAAGCTTTCATCGTCAGGTCACACAAAGACTGGAGCAAGAAAAAGAGACTGTCAGTCAGGTTATGGTAAGAAATGCACATTTTGATTTATGAAAACAGGAAAAAAGTAACAGCACATCTCATCTCCCTGCTGTTACAACATCATATATCAAAGACTTAATGTTGCCATTTTGAATATCATTTATAATCAGTTAAATACCACAGTACAGATCATTTATTTTGATCATAAATGTAGAAATTCTTGATAATCGAAACTTTAAAATATACATATTTTATACACTCTACTATCAGAAGTCCTGTCTGTCCAGATTAATTATTGCTGCCTTGAGATGTTCTCTCATGATGTAAATGGTGAATAATGTTTGCTAAATTGCTCCTAGCTGCAATCTATTAAACATAATCCAGTATCCTAAAATTACTGGATGTGTCCTTTTTGTAATTAGTAGCCATTTATTCACCTGATCTGTAATACTGCCAAAAAATGTCTTACATGCCCACGTACATACCATCATGTTTATTTTGCTTCACTACCAGCCGATTTCTAAACAACTTGAAGGTCACTCTGCCTGCAAAAAGTTTCATCAACTGTCAGTCAGATCACAAATGCACCATTCATGATTGTAATGCAGGAATCCTGTCATTTTTATTCCGTCCACTCAGGCAGACCTCCAGGAGAAGGAGCAGCAGAAGCAGAAGTCCATCGATGAAATGAGAGATAAGAAGACGGGCCTGGAGAGAACCGTGGAGTTAAAGAGAGACCTGCAAGGAAAGAAACAGCAAGAGCTCAGGAACGTCAGGGCAGAGCTGCAGAGGCTGGAAGGGTCATCAAGCCGCCTGCAAGAACTGGAGAGTGAGCTGGCGAAAGTGGTAAGTATGTAAATACAACGGCGACCGTAAGGTTTTCTTAGATGATGTGAATTTGAACAGGTGATAAGCAATGTAACAGTGTGTTATTAAAAAGTACTCATACAGAACATACACTTTGTGTGTGTGTTTGTGTGTGTGTTTTCCTCTGCAGGAGCGTGAGCTTCAGAGCACCATGCAGAGCTCCAACGTGGACGAGCTGAAGGATGAGGTTGTGGAGCTCCAGAAAGAAAAGGCTGAGCTTGACCGCACACAGAGACAGCTCGACAAAGAGATGGAGATGCTCAACACACACACCGCCGCACGCACACAGATGGACATGCTGAAAAGGGAGAAGGTAATGTGCAACCTGGTGTTTAACATTCTCTCCATCTCTGGCATCAGACTTCATCTTCTGTGTCTTTCTCTCTCTTAGTAAGACTGAGTGACCGTTGCTGTTTGGGTAATTTAATCTCCTCTCTGCTTTTTCTCTCCCCTCGTCTTTCTTACCTACTTCTGTCATTTGTCCTTTCTTTGTTTGCTCTCCTCTCATCTTTCCTCTTCCGTTCCTCCAGACGGAGAAGGAGGAGCAGGTACGCAAGATCAAGTCTCGGCACAGTGAGGATCTGGTGTCGTTGCTGGGTCACTTCCCCAACAAAAGAGAGCTGGAGGACTGGATCTATGCCAAGTCAAAGGAAGTCAATGGTACCAGGGACAGACTCACCAAACTCAAGTTAGTGAGATTTTTTAACAAGTAAAGCTCACATATGATTAAAAAAGATGTGACCAAAAATAGCCTTCTTTGGCACTTATTGGTATTACATCTTACTTTTTGTAATCTCAGCAAGGACCTTGCATCAAGTGAGCAGAATAAAAACCACATTGCTGCTGAGGTGCGGAAGAAGGAGCAGCAATTAGCCAACGACAAAGAAAAGTTCTTCAATGTGTGTGGCAGTCAGGATCTGGAGCAGGACTTGGGAAAACTGCAAGAAGACCTGGAGAAGGTTTCTAAACAAAGAGGTGATTGCTCCCAAACGGAAATTAGAAGCTTTTTGGTATAGACAGAAGTGTAGGATAAAGGTGAGATGACTTTTGAAGTGGAGTAAAAAAAAGACAACAAACCAGCCAGGCAAGGCCATGTACCCTGAGATTCAACACTAGATAACAACACAGTGCTGCTGACTTCCTGTTCTCATCCTATAACCTCACCAGAAACTTCATATTAAAGCTCTTTCAGACGTCAGTAGCTCTCATTGAAAACAGCCCCGTAGTGTTGAACATTTATAACTATTTGATTTGAATGTTTCAATATTAAGTGTGAGATTTATTGACTATTTATGCCTGCAAAATCCCAACAATGGGATGAAAAATGTAGCATTAACATTATGGACACCACTTCTTGCTCAACATACCACAGTGAAATGCTTTCCATTTGATGAGAGCTGCGTTTATGAGACCCTACAAAATCACTGATGACATTAATGCTGCACCCACATGAAATCAAGCAGACAGTAGACAGCAAACCAGATTCCATTTGAGTGGAACAGAGCAGTACGGTAAAATTTGATGCCGTCAGAAGTTACGATATTTTAACTTTTGGCCGTCCTCTACAACGGAATATACAACCGGATGTTACGTAGCTCTTTAAATGCATCGTGCAAGGAGAAAACATGTCCGATCGCAAAAATGAAGTTTAATTTTTTTTTTTTTTTAGTTATTTTTTTTTGCAATCAGCACAAAGCTGATTGTCCTCCAAAGTGAAATGTTTTGGGGGGAATTAACTTTTTATTTAAAGTTTGCAACAGAGATTTAAGTGAAAAATGCAATTTACAGCTACATGCAGAACTAAAATAGTTACATAAAATAATAGTCACGAAATAATTTCAATTAATACACTTTTTTCCCTTCCTTGTGAACAATCCAACATCACCATAGTAACACATCATCATGTGTTACGTTTTGCTGTACTTCCATTCCATCGCATTGTTTGTTTTTTCCGGGCCGTTCACAAGGTGTCTCTCACTGTCTACCACCTGCCTGATTCCATGTAAATGCAACGTAAAACAGTACCAGAATTCTGTTTAAACCTTGTAACAACCTTTCTGAGGTGTGCAGTTTTTATATTAGTAGTGCTCATCTCTGTACTAGGAATGAAACAACTCAACAGCTGATTACTGTGTAAAAGACACAGATGATGTAACACTTGAAGTCAAGTTTTTGCTTATTTGTATCTTAAAGTGCAGTCCTAATTTTTTTTTATTTTCCTCTGCCCGTGTTTTTGTAGCCATGCTTGCTGGAGCCACAGCAGTGTACACGCAGTTCATCAGTCAGCTGACAGAAGAGCGAGAGCCCTGCTGTCCCGTGTGCCAGCGAACGTTCCCCTCTGAGTCTGATCTGCAGGAAGTTATCAGTGACATGCAGTCCAAACTCCGCCTGGTGCCAGACAAGCTGAAAAACACTGAGCAGGACCTGAAGAGGAAAGAGAGGAAGAGAGATGACATGGTGGCTCTCAGACCTATCAGGTATGGAGAAAGCTGACTATGTCAAGACAGAGATCGTGTGATTGTGTAACAAGTCAGTATGCTTCGAACAAACTGCTTGTCAGATTGTTGTGACAAAGTACACCAAGTTCAAAAAAGAATTAATAGTGACAAAAGCGGACTGTTGCCTTTGTTTGGCCAAAACAGTCCAGAGGTGTTAAATACAGCACAGGATAAAACAAGCACACTCTGAGGTAATGGCCAGACATGTCAGGTGTGATCGGGACTGTCTAACTTCTGTTGTTACAACACAGATTTTAAATCTGTTTCACAGAACAAGAAGATATCAGTAGTTGTGGTTTCCCATTTAAGAGTCTTGCATTTGTGATGATGAACTCATGATCATCACAATTTAAAACTGTAAAATAAACAAATCACTGGTGATGCACTCAATAATAAAAAACAGTAGGCTTTCTTTTCACCCTAAAAATAGATATTCAGCTTTAATCTGCTGTATTCATTTAAGCAGTTCGGCATTTAGGGATGATGAGTTCCCTCCAGCCCGCTGAAGATTGTTGAACTGAATTGGTGTCATGAAAATAAATAAATGACCATGAAATAAACGTGAAGGACAAATAAAAAAATTGATATCTCAAAAACCAAAGCTGTGTTTGGCATATTTAAAAATCTGTGTCTCCTGTTCTTTTTTCCCCCCAGAGTATATTTTCATAACCTCTTCTCTGACAAATAGAGAGTCTGTTTTAACATTTTTTTCTGTTTTTCTTGGTAAAATGACAATACAAATGAACCACTACTTCTCCTTTCCCCATGTTTGTTCAAAAGAGCACAGGAGTTAACACATGTTCCCCACTAGATGGAGCTAGTTGTTCATGCTCGAGATGTTACTTCTTCCTCTCTGTATGTCTTTTCATGACCTGAGCTGAACCTCACAGTGGGGGCAGGGGAATAATTTACACAAGTGAGGGGGAATTAATATACAAGGCAGAAAACCTGTTAAAATTACAGAGGAAAGCTAATTTAGTTTTACGTTCATTTGATTGACATCCCCAAACATGCCATAAATCAAATCACTGTGGGCTTTGTTTTGTGAGCGCGTAATCCCACAGTAGAACGACCACTTACATTTTTGACATACTACAACATTAAGGGGGAGAATTTCTAGAACAGAATTACAAAGACGTTTGATAAGAAACCCAAAGCCTGTAAGTGTTTATCAGAGGACCACAGAGTTTAAGTTAACTTGAAATTTTCAAATAGGAATTTTTTTTTATCTCCTAATTTAATGAATACTTTTCCAAACAGACTTGGCTGCTGTTTTAAGTAGAAACAATGTCCATGAAGTCTGTCTCTGTAATGCAATAAAACATACTGTGAACATAAATAACACTTTATAATGCTTTATAGGTGGTTATGTTGCCTATAACTAAGATTATACAGCATTATAGGCACATTAAACCACATTGTAAGTATATTCATAATACAATAAAAATAAATGCTTTAAGTAAAGAGTTACTGAAAGTTTTATTGAAGGTTTTGTAAAGTTAAACTGAAATGTCTCCTCTTACCGTTTACCTTTTATCGTTCATTTCTCCATTTACCTTCATTTTGTTACTCCGTTGTAACTAATTATGGTTCACCCTCAGACATCAAATTATCCATCAAATAATTCTTTAATCTTTTATGTTCCCCTCTCATGCCATCCAGGCAGTCCATCGTCCAGTTTGAGGAAAAGGAGTTGCCTGAGTTGAGAAACCGCCTGCAGACTGTGAACAGGGAAATCGAGAGGCTTAAGGGTGATGTGGAGGAGCAGGAGACTCTGCTTGGTACCCTGATGTCAGAGGAGGAAACAGCCAAGGCCTGCCTGCAGGACATATCTCTCATGGACAGATACCTGGTACTATCCTGCTGTCTGTCTTTGTCTTTCGGACCATTGTGCTCTCTTTCTATCTTGTACATTTTGACCAGTCTGGCTGACTTTTTTTTCTCTCTTCTTTTTCTCTGATTTTCTTATTTAAATTGCTACAACATCGAACAAAAGGAGCTGATTTTTATTTTTATTTTTTGTCCCAGATGGACCTTAAAGAGGTCGAGAGGAAAATTGTTCAGCATGCAGCCAAACTCCAGGGAGTAGACTTGACCAGAACCATCCAGCAAGTCAGTCAGGAGAAACAAGAAACTCAGCACAAGCTAGACACCAGTAAGACAATATCATGTACCCACTCAAAGGGAAATTCCAGTTTCCCACATCCTTGGTCTTGTGTTATAGTTTGTCACCACTGTTTTTTGTTTGTTTGTTTGTTTTGGGTTTTTTTTTTTTTGTTTGTTTTTTTTAAATACTCGTTTTGATTTTAATTGCTGAGCAGTCAGAGATATCACACAAGTCAGTATGTAGGGCAACAGATTTAAACAGGTAATCTTAGACTTAATTATCACAATCTCCTAATTTGAAGTAAGATTAAATGTGACCACAGACAAAATATTCATTATAAGACTGCTTAATAGGACCAGGTGTTACAGTCCCATTGATTTTTTTTGCAGCATTTTATTTGCTCAGAATATCAAAGTTTTTATTACAATTTAAATTTTAGTGAGAATTCTGAAAGAATTGTTTGTCCTAATTTCTAATCATATCCCTGTCATTTTGCCATGTTGTTACCATGTGGCAACTGAAAAAAACAAGTAGAAACCAAAACTAAAACTTAAGATTTTCAAATCACCACCTAAAGCAGGCTCTGGGAGGGGTGGGGTGGGACGATTTCACAGCAAAAATAAACATGTTAACAGCCCGGAGCTCGAAATAGTTTTTGTGTCCAAAGCTATTTTTTTCTGTTCATGAAACCTCTATTGGATATGAATGTTTAAGTAAGGATAATTAAGGCCATGACCACTTTCAGTGACGACCAGCCTCTGGATTTCTGCTTTAAAAGTAAGCTGAAAGCCATGCATACCCCCCACAACTGATCTAACAGCCTGTGGTGGACTTTAAAAAACAAATACTTGAAAGTTCACTGTTATAAGTTTCATTAAAAGGTTTCACATTGTTGACTCCACATCAGGAGTCAGATGAAAGAGGGCATTGAACCAAAGCATCTGTGTGTGGGTTTTTTTTGTTGTTGTTGTTGTTGTTTTTTGTCTTTGCCAGTATGTCTGTAACTTTTTGCATCCTTGCAGCCTCCAGCAAGATGGAACTGAAACGTAAGCTGATCCAGGACCAGCAGGATCAGATTCAGTCGCTGAAAAGTTCTGTGAACGAGACGAGAGCAGAGAAACTCCAGCTGAGCAGCGACATGCAGAAACAGCAGCAGCTGGAGGAGCAGTCTGTTGAGTTCACCACTGAAATAAAGGCCTTGACCAGAGACATCAGGGTACTTTTTTTTTTTGTTTGTTTGTTTAAATAAGCTACATCTTGTAAGGTGTTGCTGTGGAGGCGCTTCGTTATTACTGATGCAGGACACAGTATTTTTGGAGTATTTAAATTTTTTCATATTTTAAAATTCAAGTGTGCTCTATAAAAATTTGCCATGATGACCCTGTTACTCTCACTTTATATTTAACCAGGAAGCGAAAGAGCAGCTGTCCCCTTTGTCTGCTGCTCTGGAGAAGCTGCAACAAGAAAAGCAGGAGCTGGTGGAGCACAAGAGGCAGAAGCAGGAAGAGGGACAGGAGAAGGTAGACACATTCTCACTCTTGTCTTGCATTTCCTGGACTGAAAACTCAAATTTAGTGATAAATGGTTGCCAAAGTAGATTATATCCTCCTCTTCTTTTCTCTCTGTCTCTTTCCTTTTCTGGTGTCACTCCAACTTAAAGGTGGAATCGGTAGCATTCGTTCATTGCCGTTTGTAAACACAACATTCAAACTGGGCCCCTCCTCCTGGCTCAACGCACCAGAAGTATCGTAACTTAGCTTGTACTACGTGCACTGCAGTACCACTTACCTAACGTTACACAGCAAGCTACATAGGAAAATTACATTTCTTTAATGGAGAGGTCAATAATTTAGCAAGCTAACAAGCTAACCGCGACCAGTGTTTATCACCAGCCTGTCCATCACAAAGTAGCCCAACTCTGCATCGCTCTTCCCAGACTTTCTTTCAGTGCTCCAAAACAGCTGAAAGCCAAACCGAGACTCACTCTCACTCTGGAACAAGTTTTATCTGCTTGCTCACTAGGGGTATTTTTCCTTTTCTTTGCACTACATCCACATTTGTAACTTTCTCCTGTCTGGATGGCATCCAGTTGCTGTGCTCCGCTGCTCTCAACCTCAACTGCGCGCCATCATTGGCTGGGGGAAAAACACCCCTCCCCACCCAGTCTCATCCAGAGTCAGCCAAAACATCAAAATACAGGCAGAGGGCGGTGTGTCTCCATATACAGTCACCACCACTGATTGAGCAGTATTCCTTTTGTATATGTTTATATATTTTTTTAATAAAATCCTGCTGACTCCACCTGTAAGATGGGCCTTTTCTGTGATTCCTGTTATTTTCCATTTCCTCTGCCTTACATACAACCGATGGATATATTTGATAGTGAAACACGTATTAAACAGGGAGTCAGCATTGAGTGTACATCCTATATGTTCATAGTAGACACTATTACTTTTGTCACATATGTAGTTTATATGTACTCGTCAGTTATTGGGTACTTTTAAGGAGAATTTTTGTGATTTATTGTTATGAATTTCTGAGTTGTTTGCATTCATGGGGGAATTGGATTATTGATTTGTTCACTTATTTTTTATTTTTCAATCATTCATATTCCTTTTTTTTTGTTTGTTTCAGTAGGTGCTTACTAGCCAATGATCACCTGACTCTTTAAATAGCACACTTGTGTTTTATCATGTCATTCCTTTGATGAAGACTGTGAGGTTGAAACACGTTGGCATAGGCCTTCCATGAGTGTTGTTGCGTTGCCTTTTTAGGAAGAACGAAGGGATCCCTGTCGCGCTTGGGTATCATTACCTTTATTTTGCTCTCATGCTCTGCCCAATCATCAGTCCTAATCAACCCACTCATTCCCCTTCCAGTCAGCACAGAGAATCAGTTGGTCATGAGAGCAGCCATGTTGTCAAGGTTCAGGATTGGACGCACGTTCAGTAGCCTATCCCCCTCCTCCACGTCCGGAGAGAGAGAGCGGTGGTCGAGCGAGCGACCTAATTTATTTGCAATTATTTCAGAACGAGGAGCCCTCTTTGAAAAGAACAGAGCCACAAGATCCGGCTCCCTTTAGAGAGCCGTAATTCCCATCACTACTATCCATGTTAGAATAAAGGATCTCTAATCTTACAAGCATAGTGCCTCGGATCCTGTCTTTGTTATTCTCTCTCCACTACAAGCCTTATCCCTTAAGAACACCTGTTTGTATTTTTGACTGTTTGAGCCAGCACTGTGGGTTTTTAGACACAGTGCAACACTTTCAAAATTTTTTCCTTATTGTTTTTAAAAACCCTACACAGTTCGTCATTAAAAAGCTCAGCTAAATAACAGTTAAGTCACTCTACCTGATAATGAATGTCTTCCTGATGAAGTCAGATTTTGAGAGCGTGCTCCCGAAACATTTCTATTAAAATACAGAAAAGGGGGTTGCGTGAATAAAAGCATCTATGTGTGATGAAACTTAGCTAACATATATTACCACTTTGTCACCAACAGATCAATGCCATTAAAGAGCGAGTGAAGGCGATCACCAGCTTGGAAAGAGAAATCACCAAATACGTCGAAGACGGCAAAGATGAATACAAAGAGGTAACGTGTTTTCACTGTCATACTTGATGCATGTGTGTTTGTGATCTCTCTATAGATCATGCTGTATGAAAGGTAAAATGTATGCTGTCTTCATTCGCTCTTTGCAGAACTTCATCACTGGCTTGGCTTTCAAGTAACAATGTGTAGCCTGACGGTTACTCATGGCTTCAATAACACAACTTAACAATGCATGTTAATTTGTAAAACCTCAAAACAGAAGCTTTAGTAAAACCGGGTCATATTTTACAGAGAAAATGTCCTCTGGTTTTCCCTCTGATGTCCTGCGACTGCCATATCTGTCTGCAGCCTTTTATTTTAGGGACGTTGCCCCCGACAACTACTGGCTTCTGCAGCTGCAGCTTTGGTCTGCAGGCAGCCTACATGTTGCTGTCAGGAACCCGTTGTGAATCACAGAGTTAAGGCAGAGCAGCAGTAGGACATCAGAGGGAAAACAAGAGGACATTTTCTCCATAAAATATGACTCGTTTTTTTTAAAACTGCTATTTTGTGCGACATATTAACGAGCATTGTTCAGTTTTATTTTTCGAAGCCACTTTGCATTGCTCTCAAGTTACATGTTGTTGCTTTAATTGTTTTGAATTGTTCCAAAGTGGTGTTGTGCTGTTGTTGCAGCAAAAAGAGTCTGAGCTTCAAGAAACCAACACTCAGCTCCATGAAGCTGAGAAGAATAAAGAGAAGATCAACAAGGAGATGGGAAACATTCGTCAGGACATAGACACTCAAAAGGTGCAGCTTGTTCACTCTTTGTCTCACTTTCATCCTTTTTAAATGGAGTTTTTAGTTCAATCCACTGCTGTGGGTTGAGACAAATAAGTTGTCGTCTTTAAATATCTGTTGATGTTGCAGCCAGTTTTGTATCAGTTTGAAAATAGGGTTGTGAATTTCATTAGACCTGAGTATCCTGGAACAGTCTTACCCACTTACAAGATTTATGGAGCAGCGTGGTCATCTCAAACTGTCAAATCAAATTTATTTATAGACTCACCTTCTGTCTTGTTGTTTAAATCAGTGATGATTAACATCTTGACACCTTCTCAGCTTGTCTTTTATTCTTTGATGCCCATGTTTTCTTTGGCCATCTAGTCACATCACAGCTATATGTGATCTGTGAAACTAAGAACCTTTAGTCCTTTGTTTGCAAAACAGTTTTGTTAATAGTTTATATGTTTTGTCCTGTTTATATTTTCTAAGGTTCAAGAGCGCTGGTTGCAAGACAACCTGACCTTGAGGAAGCGTGTTGAGGAACTGAAGGAGGTTGAGGCGAAAAGTGAAGCTCTCCTGAAAGAAATGGGCAACATGCAGGTCTTGCAGCTACGCCAGTAAGAAAACTACACTGTAATAAATGATCTGTTATACCATGGTCTGGGTGAATACTCGATTCTGATTGGCTGCAGGGTGTCCGTTAAAAAGTGTTATAGGACACCTAT
>JAQLOL010000006.1:17522408-17554962 GCA_029783665.1 Naso thynnoides
CACCTGTGGTCTTTTGCTGCATGTCATTCCCCCTCTCTCTGTCCTGTTTTTATATACACACACACACACACACACATTTTAAATTTATAGCTGTTCTTAAATCATTCTGTGTTTAGTTTAATTTCTTAAGCTCCAGAAAAAAGCTCCTTGGAAACTCAGCATCTGTCTTTCAAGGAAGTGACCCCGTTTGAAGTGAAATAATCAAACAGCAATCAGAGAGAGTAGTGACGACATTGGTGGGATTACATGCAGCAGTTGATTGTCTTTGTGTAGGCGAGCAAAGACAATGCAGTAAGACACGTCAGTAGTCATGAAGTTGAACTTTCTCTCATCTTTTCTTATCACAACGCACTACCGAGTGTTGTGGTCAATATATGATTAGCGTGCAGGGTGTAACTCCAGTGCAGAGTTTGCAGGAAATATACATTTTCTTTGAATTTAACAACCCTCACAGCAGCGTCACATTCGTTCATCATATGTTGTAATGCATTTAAGTGCTAATACATTTAGGCAATGAGGCAGTTATTCAACTGAGAGGGAAAAAGAAGGCATCTTATAAAAAGCTGTACCTACAAATATTTGGCATTTAAAAATGACAAATATTTGCTGGTTTAAGCTTCGTCAGTGTGCTGCTGCCCTTCCTGATTCTAAATTACGGCAAACTCAATGTCATTGATCTTTGAGCTAATCATATAAAGCATCACCTTTTAACTAATTAAAATTAATCTTAGGCTCTGGGAAGTTCAAATAGCTTTTTTTTTGTTTGTTTTTTTTTTACACTATTTGCTATTATTACGACACACCAAGTTGATTGCTTAAAATAATATGGTTAGTATTTTTTTTAGCTGTAACCATAATACATATCAAAAGTGAGGAGAATTTTAAATATTTAAAGATATCAGATTTTCAGCAATCACGCTGGGTATACAATAAGTGATATTAAAATCAAAGTAAGTGTGAAAATGAACTTCCTTTTTATAAAGAAGTCTCAAGAAAGTAAATCCTCCCATTGCAATGCATTGCAATAAAGTCTTCCTGGCACAAGACTTATCACAAAAAATTGGGTTCGTTTCCCAGAAGCATGACTGCGCTACTATCATTGGCATCATTGCAGTGTGGCATGAGTTTTGCATCCACATTGCTGATTGCAGTGATTAGTAATTGTAGAATTATCAGCAGGGTAGCAAAGCCTGACAGTGCACATGTGAAAATGAATAAGAAGTGCTTTAAAGGAGTTTCAGTTCAATCAAAAAATGACTACGAATAGAGAACCAATAGGTTGCTGTTTTTGTTTAAGAGTAATGGTACACAGAATTCAAAGTTTGATATTTACTTCAATTATTGGGTTGCTGCTTAGAATGTTTTCCGGTATGTGGGAGGAATTGAAAGAATGCAGAAAACAACATTCGTGCCATTCAGCGCAAGAGCTTGAGCAACCATCATAAGCTAACCTGCATGCTGCAGCTCCAGTGTAGTCATGAGGCAAAATTATTGTTCTTGGATATGCATTATGGATGAATCTGACGGAGACGCTAAGTGAGGTGAAAAGGCATAAGTGTGCCTTGATGAGGAAGTGTGAGCTCACCGTCTCAGATACTATCTGAGAGGGGAGCAGCAGCGTCATTTACCCATACATGTGGGTTAGTTCAGGCATCAGTCCCTGCACAGTTATCAAGATTGAAGGCCTTTGCAGACAAAATATGCAGGTCACAGTTTCAATTTGAATACTCGGAAAAGGCTCTCATGGTGAGATGTTTTGATTTTGGAATAGAATATGAAACCTCTCCTATCAGACTAAGCGACTAATTTGGATTTGCATGATAGGTCAAAACTGTGACAATGTTGTGACTATCAAATACCTAACTGTTTAATTTCATTATCATCAAAAAATGACGCAGACGGAACCTTTTTTTTCTTGTGTGTGTGTGTGTGTGTTGTTATCGTTTTCTTTTTTGTTTTTTAATTTGGTAGACATTGCACATTAAGCTCCATTGACTTTTAAAAACACTCATTGAAATGATGCAAGATTATAGTTGGGGTAGGCAGTTTGCTTTTGTTGTCTGTGGGCAACAATTCCGTAATAACCCTTCAGCAAATTGTATTTCAGGTGGTCTGAAAGAACAGTACTGCTCCTCTCCTTGGCTCTGGATTCAGACTTTAGAAAATAAAGACCTCAATGGAAACTTTTCAGCCAATCACGGGTCATTTCAGAGAGCTCGTGTTCCTATTTGCTGCTCTACGAAGGCGCACGTGCGTTCACATCCCCTCAGCTAGTGTAAGCGATATACAGTGTTGGACAACCTGAGAGGAAAAGTTGCTCTTCTAGCTGTCGCGACAACTGCACACACAGCAAAGCAACCTAACGAAAGGAGAAGTGACATTAAGACAATCATCTCAACAAGAGAGCAGCATCAAACGAAATAAAACGCAAACCAAGTGAAAGGCAGAACTGAAAAGCAAAAATAGGGAGAGGATGGGGCATTGGAGTTACTTCATTATGAGTGTCATGCTACAGCTGGCTCAAATTCCAGATGTTGTCTTCCTCAGCTTAAACTTAACTACAAAACCAGCCGTCTCACATTGTTAATGTATTTGTCAAATAAATGGCAGTAATCGAAAGAAATCTTTAAAATTATCACTTTCTGTTATCAAAAAGCATGTAAAAGGGATTTTCAAATGTATTCAAGGATCTGCAAACAAGCCAAAACAAAAACCAAAAGCATACTATGTAGCATTATATAGTAACTACTATATATGTTAAAGCTGTCCAGGTGACTCCGAAAACATTTTTAACAGCAAAACTGACTGTTGCAGCAAATCCACAACAAACCTCAAGCTCTCCGTTTAGTTCATTTAAGAAGTTAAAAAAAAAATGTTTTACTGGACCCAATTCAGTAAAAACAGTTTTGTTTTTATACCAATGTGAAGCTTTCTATGCATTTCACATGGTACTGAAACAGAATCCATGTTAGAATTGATACTCAAGCACATGTTAGGAATCAGAAGTATCATGAAACAGGCTACCAGGTTATTGGGTCACAGATGGAGAGCAGTCACTGTAGGTTTGTGAACCGCTTGTTGTCTGATGAAACAGCCATCTGGTTTTTGCAGCAAACTGGTTATGAAACCAATTTCTGATATGTAACCACACACACACTCAACCCTTCGATTAAACAATTAAATGTTGCAAAGAGCTGTTTGTACAGTACAGATAACAGAAGATAGATTTTTAGTGTGTCACAGGAGCATTGTGCTAGATTCGCTTGACTGGGGTTTTTTTGTTTGTTTTTGTTTTGTTTTTTTTCAACCCTGCTTTTACTTTATTGGTCCTTCACTACATTGTTAATGATTAGATATTCAAATAATAAAAATGTCTCATTAAGCAGGTTTTAACAACATCTCGAAATAGTGTAACCTTAATTATTAATGTAAGCATTTTTATTTTAATGATGCTTTAGGTTGGAGGTCTTGTGTACAATTTACATTAGTTCTCTCAAAATCTCTCTCTCTCTCTCTCTCTCTCTCTTTTTACTCTTTCTCTTTCATATCCAAGCAAAATGTGAAATTTCCCAAATCAAATCAGTTAAAATCAGGAATGTAATTGAAATGTGACCTTTTGAATTTGAATCGAATCAATTTTGTGAAAGCTAGAGAAATGCTCCGTAAATTACAGTTACACAAATTCACAGCTGGATGCTGCCACGAACAACCACTGCCGGTCAGTGAGTGACAACTGTTTCATCTTTCATTACAACAATGGCAGAGTAAACAATAGAGATGCTGTCACCAATACAACATTCTGCAAGTAACATACTCAGTGTGATGAGCTTGCAAGTATATGAATTGCTAGAGCAGCCTCCGAAGTTAATGACTATCCCTCCAATGCAGCTCTGCAAGAAAACATCAAGGTTCAAGGATCTTTATTATCCCTGAGGGACAATTAACTGTACAGCCAGCGGTGATCACACAACTATCCTACAAAAAACAGCAATAAATAATCTAGTAACAACAATAAATGTGTAAATGCCAATCTGTGTTACATTGTCCAAGAAAAAACAGAGAGAATTCTCTACTAAATAGACCAATACCCACTTGATTTAAGTGACTCAGACTGCTGAAGCCTCATATTAACTTCTGATAGAGTATTGAAAATATTCCTGCACAGAACAAAAACTTCACATTTTTCCCTCCTCATGTACGTTATGCAATATGTAGAAGGAGATCCTTTTTTAATAGCCAGTATGAACGAGAGGAGTGGTTAAAAAAAATGTAATCCTTATTCAATACTAACCCTAAGTCTAAGAGGGGGGAATACTTTTTGGCCTTATCAATAATATGCTGTATCTAAAATATAAAATCATTTAATGCTTTTAATTAGGTCCAAGTCATGTTAATTTCTTGTTCCTTTGATAGCCATGCAGTAGGAAGTCATAAACCATGACTTGACAACATAAGATAAAGTTGGTCAGATGGATGGATAATGACGACTCCACTCTCATTTCTCTTCTTCCTTTCTTCACGATGCGTCTCTTTATTCGCCATACATGGGCTTCGAAGAAGCAGCGTTGTACTGTTATCACTCTGGAGCTCACAAACCACATTATAGCTTCTCATCAGTTTGCCAGATTATCGACAAAATGTTTCTTGGTATGCCGGAAAGCGACTTATCCTTCATATCTTAAATCAACATATGTCGTTGCCATGCAACAGTATTGCATGGATACACTAAATTAAATGTTGTTGCTATAATTCTGTAGCAAATTTTATTTTGTCAACATGTACATTTATTTTGGTAGATGTGTTTATTTTGTACTTGGTAAAAGTAACGGCATAAATACGCCAGTACAGATACAGGAAATACTTACCATTTCAGGCAAAGTGTGCTGTGACTCTTTTAAAATGTTTACACTATTCAAATAGTTTCCACTATTTGGTACTTATAACTCACAATTAACACTTGGCTGTTGTCTCAAGTTTGTCAGCCAATCAAAATTGAAACCAGACTCTGGTAAAGTAAGATGTCCAACAAAACAATGTCTGCCAGTGTCTCCCTTTTGGGAATGAAGAAATCATATCTGGTCCTCTTTGGGTTTGTAGCTTTTATTTCTTTCTGTTTTCCACAGGACCATCATGAAATTCCACAGCATGAAGATGGATGAGATCAACAAGATTATCAGAGACCTGTGGCGCAGTACCTACAGGGGTCAAGGTGCATCTCACTCACAAATAAAAAGTTGGTCAGAACTGTACATAGTTCTCCCTGTCGCAGGGTTTCAACACTCTCTCTTCTCTAACTCTCTCCAGATATTGAATATGTGGAGATCAGGTCCGATGTTGATGAAAACTCATCTGCTGGAGTGAGGCGAAGGGTTTACAACTACAGAGTTGTTATGGTGAAGGGAGACACAGCTTTGGATATGAGAGGACGCTGCAGTGCTGGTCAGAAGGTACCAGAAAATACTTTCTGTGTTAGCACATACACTGTGTTCCATACAGGTCTGGGATTTGCGATATAAAATACAATTCTTTTCAGTGAAACATGATGTAAGCTGCCACACAACACCAGAAGAAACACATATCAGGGATTGAATATCTAGTTAGTGGGGTTTTTTTTATTTATGCCAGTTGATAATTTCATTGATTTCCAGGTGTTAGCATCCCTGATCATCCGTCTTGCTCTGGCTGAGACCTTCTGTCTGAACTGTGGGATCCTGGCCCTGGATGAGCCCACCACCAACCTGGACCGAGACAACATTGAGTCACTGGCACACGCCCTCGTAGAGTCAGTACACACACACACACATACACACAGTCAGTACATTTACATGCACAGTTAAGTTGAGCTGCGGTTACAGCTTGATTAGGCCATTTAATTAGACTGCTGTCCTTGTCCCAGTATGCATGCGCTGAGGAAAAATCGACTTACTGTTCGACTCCGCTACGTTAGGCAGCGATACACCCTGTTCAGCTGGTTGCTATTGGACCTTCTCTTCTGCTAGTCAAGCAAGCTACAAACAAGTTAGCAAGCAGCTAGTGAAATCCATGTTAAATCAGCGCTGTACTCTTTAAATTTATGCTTTACTTTTGCTACAAATTCTTTGCAGGCTTCCCCTCACGCTTATTGGATTTTTATTTTCTTCCCAGCCTACTTCTATAAATTTATGCTGTTTGAGTTCCGGGTCAAAGATTGACGCAAGGTCTGTTGATCATGCACAGATGCTTAGGCCACTGGGGGTCCGGTTGAGGCATATGCATGCAGGAGTAATTCGACTTCCAATCCCATTATCTGGGACTTTGAGAAATTTAAAGTACGATTTCAGTCAGACTGAAATGTTAACATGCATTTTAAAAGTCTGGTTTCAGTCGGACTAACGCGATAAATTCATTTTCTCTAGTCATGTAAACGTGCTGAGTGTTTTTACCCGTAAACTTTTGGAGCCCCTCGTTGACTTGATGCATTATCCAACCTCTAACTTTGACTGATGCCGTATTTATAAGCCATAACCCCAGTTCTTACCTATCAAAAGCTGTAGCCATAAAACCGATCAATCTGCAATCTCAGAACAGAAAGTAGTGACGGTCGACCTAAATGTGGGTTTAAAAAGTGGGTCATTCACTTGTAAGGGCCTTACAAGAGTAGACGCACAAAATATACACACAGACTGTGCAGCTGTGCTGTGACTGTACACTAATGTGAAGCTTCACCCACATTTGCAGCTTTGCTTTGGCTTTAATGCCATTATTAGACTAACAGAAGCTCTGCAACAGCAAAATGCAAAAGGCTGCTTTGATGTGCTGTAGGTTAGATGATTTCAAACAGACCAGGAAGTCCAAGACAGTTTGCTGGAGCCCTCTGCAGCAGCCTCCTTCTGGTCTCTGAGTGCTGTTATAATTTTGAACCTACCCATCACTTAAAAGTGCTAAATGTAACATTTTAGTACAAACTGAGTAGCAGAAGTACTGCAGGTTTTGGGTTTATGTCTAGTTTAAACTAAGCCATGACTGCACAAGATTGTTTGGCAGATTTTTGCCTGGATAGCAGTAATTGATGTTATGAGATGGGAAGAATACATGCATGTAGGATAACAAAAGATAAGACAGATTGATTACTAGCTTCCTGGCTAGTTCAGGTTACCTGAAATGGTATACACATTTAGCGTTTTTCTATTCCCATTACTTAGCAAACAATGTAAAATTTGGCTTTTTTTCTTCTCTCGCCTACTCGTCCCAGAATCATTAAGAGCCGCTCTCGCCAGCGCAACTTCCAGCTGCTGGTCATCACCCACGACGAGGATTTTGTGGAGTTGCTCGGGCGATCCAGCTACATCGAGCACTTCTACCGCATCCGTAAGAACCACGACCAGAACTCAGAGATCACAAAGTGCAGCATCAACTCCCTCTCATCCTATCTTCACTGAGCAGACAAATGACTCTTTGAACTCGTGTTCTTCCATCTATTCCAGTTGGGCGAAGTTAATGTTCAGTTGATTTAGGTTAAAACAATAATAAAAATTTCAAGGTTTTTCAAGAGTGATTAAAATCCACTTTGAAGTCACTACTTCTGTTTACTAGTTACAAGGTTAACTGGCAAATATCCTTAATGCAGTATGTCTTATTTTATCACATCATGACACAGTAGAAAAAAATTGTCATGTCTTTCACTGTTTCTCTTGTTGTGCTTAAAAAACGGGGCAATATTGTAGTTATATTTTCTTTGCTACTTTGTGAGCTCATATTGTTCTGTCATTAAATTTCTTGTGAATGATGTTGGCTGTTTCTCTTTTTCAAAATACTTGAAGACCCCATGGATTCGATTCAGGGAAACGTAGCTCAATTTTGGTGATGCTGCTGATTAACCACAGTGTAATCAAACACATCTTATCTCTCAAACACTGCAGACTCACTGCATTTTTTTTCTTTTCTTTTCTTTTTTTTTTTGGTAAAAGGGGGGAAAAGCGTGGTAAATGCGTGGGCAAAGCAAGTATAAATCTGGCGTTCGCAGGCAGGACCTCAGAACAAGCCAATCAGTTCAAGAGCTTCTTGAAATAGCTTCCTCCACAGGTCGACAGCTACACCAGTTTTCAACATGCAGATGAGGATGCTCCTGCTTGTACCTGCTGTGGTACTGCTGGTCAGTGTAGTTGCTGCTGTTGCTACTACCACTCATCCTAGACTCAACCTGAACCTAAAACTTATTGCCGATCGGGCTGTGAAATTCAGTCAGTCTGTCAACGAGGTAAGAGTTTATTTCATAAACACAACAGTTTTCTTGCTAAAGTTCTTTTTGTAATAACATATTGGTGCCTTATTTTGTTTTTTTCTGTCAGGCACTGCAAAAGTTCTTTGTGGAGGATTTGTCAGACCTGGCTACAGGCCAGAACAAATGCCAGGTGAGTTGAGTGTTATGTCCTCATAGTTAAAGTGCTGATATTTAAACAATTTTTTAAAGTATACATGTTGCAGTTGTTTTCTGATAGACACCAAATATTAACTGCAAAGACAAAATGCATTGAGCACAGCCATGGCCAATTTGCATATTTTTACGTTACATTTACAGTTTTTTAAAGCTAATATATTCTTGCTTATGTTCCATACAGGGTGCTTTCTTTTGCAAAGTTCGTGAAATCCTGAATCAAACGGCAGACTTTGGGAAAACAAAGGAGGAAGTGGAGCTTTTGAGACACTTGGATGTGTACATCGATGGCAATTATGTAAGAATTTCCTTTGGCATCCCTTTTGTCCCTCATGCTAACCAGAGTTAAACACGAACTGTACTTTTAGATCGACAAAGCAAAGGCAGAGCAATGTAGAGAGACTTGGTAGAACACTGAACCAACATAATTCTTTGTCTTTCAGGGAAACTGTACCGAGTTGCTTAAGACTGTGACACCTTCAAAGAACCGCAAACCATTTACCGAAGTTGTGAAATACCTGCACGAATGTGTCAGGGTCAGAAACACATATGACTGAGTGCCCCACAGACCTGCAGCCCGACTGACAGTAAATCACTTTAGTCCTTAAATGTTTGTTTTTTTTTTCCACCCCTGTAAAAGAACTTAATTTTTTTGTTTTCAAAAGCAGTTAGTTGTAGCAAGTTATTGGGGATATGATTTGAGAGTTCATGTATATATATATATATATATATTTTTCTAATCAAATGGGTCAACTAAATTGTTTTAGGATTTTTTTTTAATTAGGTTATCGAGTGATTTATTTTATTTTATTTCATTTAGGCAAATACAAAAAATGATTTCTGTTGAGTTATCTTTAAGCAGATAAATTTCAGCAAAGCCAGCACAGTTCAATACCACAAAGTACAACACAATGTTTTTTACCTTAATCTAGCTGGTTATTTGTTTCTTTGTTTTTGTTTTTTCAGCACAGCTGTAGCGTCTTGGGTCAGGGCCCTGATCTGGGCTCAAACAACTTTCCAAGTAGAAATTTCACCTTGAAAGTTGCTCTGACTCAAATCTGAGCTCTAACGAATGTGCCTGCTAAATATTTATTTTGTTATTTTATTTAACACCATTTAATGAGGCTGTTCTATGACATATTTATTGTAATCCTGTCTTTCAGCATTGACTAATGTGTTTACAGAAATAAATCTTATCAGCAGTGAACAAAGTGTGTGTGGAAAGTTTTTTTTTTCATTCAGCACAAAGAATAGATAATGGGTGTGGAAATGCAGCCAGAAGGCCCCCTAGTGGGTCAATACACCCATTAGAATAAGTCTGTGTTTCCCCGAACATCATAAAGTTACACAGTTGAATTCTGTTGCTTTGTTGTGCATTCTTCACTAAGGTGACAAAAAGAATATTTGGAAACCATGTGTAGAAGCAGATTTCTACCAGAGTAGTAATTGATTTTTAACAATATTTGATCACCACAGTCCTTTTACACTTGAACTTGTCAGCTGCAAACATGTTACCCTCTCAAATTGTGGTTCAGAATAGGCAGGCCCAAATCTCCACAAATGAGGTCAAACAGAATGAGGAGATTTCACCACAGACGATAGCAGAGCTTGGCCCATGGATGATTGAAGAAGATAAACAACATTCATTCTAATTTACTGCTGATTTTTTGGAATAATAAAAAGCTGGTTGCTAAACGGCAAACATGGAGTTTGAAACATTTACCTGACTATTCGGTAAATGATCCTAAAACCTTAAACAATCCAAAATTATAATGAATTCAAAAGGATTATAGTAAGATTCTTGCTGCAAAGAAAATTGAAAAAAGAAACTGTCGAGTGGTTGTGTGAACTCTCTAACCTGAGATCAGTTGATCATTTACTTTTCAATTGAACCACACTATAAATGTATTTTCTTATTTAAGTGTGCACAGAAATAGCAATGCAGAAACGTTTAGAAGTTCAAATGATCGCTCAAAAATTAATGATTCTGTAAATCATTCAGCCCCCACAGAGCCCTGTTTTGGTGGAGTGCACTCAACCAATCGGTGCACCTCAGAAATACATTTGTAGACGCTCTCTGCTCGGCTGTGCTGAGCTGGTTCCCTCTCTGACTCCGGAGCTCTCTGAGAGAAACATTCTTCACCACTCTTTTCCCCCTTGCCTTGGACAATGTACCCGTCACTCAGTGACTTGATGCAATGTGAGAGCTATGGGGAGGCTTGCTCTTGGTGGTGGCTGGGTCTCTGTGTGGCGTACAGCGGTGTGTGTATGTGTGTGTGTGCGTGCCACTGAACCGTGGCTATCTCATTACTAAATCAAGAGAATCACTCTCCTTTTCAACATTGCTTTTTATAGAACTGTTGGAATATTCCCAATACTTCTCATAACCGTCCCTCTCCTGCTTTTCTTGAAGGACAGCAAAGGACAAATGAACTCAAATCAGTCTGACATTGTGTAATGAGAAGATCAAACCTATGAATGCTGAGTGAGTTGCTATACTGCATATAAACTACAGATGGATGAACAGCGGATACTTGTGTAAAAGTTGCAGTGAATTGATATAAAATATTGCCAAAAAAAGTCCTGCATTTGCAGTCTTATTTAAAGGACCATACCGGTCTATTTTTGACTTCTCACCATTTGCAGAGATCGCCCTTATCTTCTACAAATGTTAAAATATGACAACGTGTATACATTAGGGTATCTCAGACTGCATTTCTAAACCTCATTCACTGCCATTCATGTTGAAACAGATTATAGAAACACTATAGGACACGTGAAAGTTGCTTGGTGTAAGTAATTCACCCTTCTAAAGAGAACGTCTGTGTTTTTTTGGTCCAAATCACTCAGCCAGCAAGAGAGAAAGAGGGAGGCTGCGAGCTATCGAGCCAAAAGTTATTTTGCCAGGAAAAATAGTTCCTTACAAGTGCTGCCTTCCAAGCTCGAATATTAGCATGAAGAAGGGTTTTGACACCGATGTTCTTTGTAACTAACGTTGTCACACATTTTCAGGTACTTTCTGTAACGTTTAATGATTATGGACAAAATGTGAACAAATGCGAAATCTCATAGATAAAATTATTTTGGGAAAAGTCTGTGGGGTTTATGTGACCTATGTTGCCGATATTGACTAAGGGTAAACGACATGTAGTTACACTGGTATGGTCCTTTAAGAAAAGCTTTTATTACCAAGAATTTATCATGCTACAGACTGCCCTCCCTCACTGTTCTAGGCTGCTATTATGTTGTATGATTTTATTGAAATTCCTCGTGAATTAAGAAGCATTTTAATGTTATAGTAGATCGAGAGAAAACAGATAAAATTTTAGGGCTGCAGTTAACGATTGTTTTTCATCATCGATGAATCTGCTGATATTGTTATTCCATGAAATGTCAAAACAGTGTGAAAAATGCTCATCTCCATTTCCACAAGCCCACTGTGACGTCTTCAGATTGCTTCTTTTGTTCAAGCAACAGCCCCAAACACAAAAACTATTCATTTATTACCAGAAATGACACAGAAAAGCTCCAAATCCTCACATTTAAGAGACTAAACCAGCAGTTCTTTTAACTTTTTCATTTGAAAAATAAACTGAAAACAACATGCATGTAAGGCACAGTAGGTGAGGTTGGCCCAATGTGGCGGCGCGCTGAGCCGCAGTGGCTCGGGAAACAACCCTCTACGCTAACCTCACAATTTTGTTGTATAATTTATTGTACAAAGACAATTAAAAGCTGCTTTACCTTTACCTGAAACACATAATCGATTCTTAAAATAGTTGGTGATGAATTTTCTATCCACTGATTAATGGATTAATTGTTACAGCTCTAAATTTTAGGAAAAGAATCATAAAAATCATAAAAGGATCGTATTTTTCAACTTCAAAAAAACATAAATGCCTCAAAATTGCACTTCAGTTTACCTTTGTAGGCTAAATGATGCATCCTCCTGGGAAGTGTTTGCTGAAAGTATGTTCAGTACAACCCCAGGCCCAAAATAGTCAGCCTGCTGTGAAAACCAGTAATGAAACTGACTGTTCAGGTCACATTCAAAAGAGCAGCTCCCTCCTGAGGGACTCTTGGTACTGAATCAAACTGCTTAACATAAGCTTCTTTGGAAAGCACTCCTTTCTGTAGTCATGTAATTTGGTTTTGTGGCTAATCCAGTTGACTTTGTCAGCACTATGATTTTTTTTTTAGAAAGCATCAGATAGATTTGTGGTGATGTGTTTTTTCCCGACATCATCTTGCAGAAAGATCACTCATGAACGATCTGCTACGACCTCAAAAATTCAACATTTCTTTAGAGGAATTTGTGTCACCAGCAGTGCAGTATCATGTGGGCTCATCACAGGGTAAATTAATTGTCTGGGATTTGTTTGGATCTGTCATCATGGCTACCAATCTGAACCCCCGTGTGGGAATGTTTGCAAGTATGCAGATGAGCTTAAATTACCCAAGGCGCTCAAACCTGACCTGTTATTCAACTGTATCACAGCAGCTCTGTTCTTCCGGCCTGCTTTCCTGCTGTCCCCTGCAGGAACCTCTACAACACGAGTTCAGATCTTTGCTCACTGACCAGCATCATCTAAACATAAATCTCTTGGTTTTTAAAAAGGCAGCCTGATCAGCATCGTTTTATTAAAAATACCATTTTGTTAGGTTTCCCTGTTGATCTGTACACACAGACATCTGCACTCAGCACTGGCTGCCTTTGCTGCTTCTCTATTGTGTTGCTGGTCGATTAGCCTCGGGGCTGTCTTCAGGGCCTGGGGCCGGTGGGAGGGTACAGGGGGGCTGCATCTGCCAGGGGACCTCCTCCAGGGATCCCTCTGTGGCCTGGCTTGGTTTTCATGTCTGTCTTCAAAAGCGCAGCCCCATGGAGAGAAAAGGGGTGAAGGGAAGACGCCGTGTGCCCTCCGTCAGGTCTGGGGTGACAGAGCATGTCAACATCTAGTCGCTTTTCACTTCCTCGTCTGGTTTTTTTTTTACCCTTGAGGATTTCAGCTGTGCAGAGTGTACACTGCTATCAACAGATATGTTCCCATCCAGTGTTATTACTTTGTAAGCAATCTTTTTTTCAGTCATATCACTTGATTTTTGGGGGCAACCTCTGACCTATTTTGTTTGCAGCAGAATTATTATTCAGTGAGCGTTAATTATTTATGTTAGTCCAGTATGACCAAAGAGAAAATACGCTCAAGCTTTTGAGATAATTTGTCCATGGAAAATTTTAAGAAGCCGCCCTCTTGGTCAACAAAATGCACAACTAACTGAATGCAAATCAAGATTATGTAACAAATTTAGTGGCTGTAAATATGCTGTACCTCTTAGTCCTTGTCATTAGTTTGGTTCCTCATGCACATAATAATTCGGGTCCTAAGTTTACACATGTAGTGAGTTGTTCTCCTCTGCTGCCATTTTAAAGTCTTTGAGTTTTGACATATTTTCTTGCTTTGCGTTGGAGAAGAGATATTGAACTAAGTGGCAGCAATACACCAAGGTTGGGTCTACTTTTTTATCAATAAAATAAAGAAATAGAAAAAGGAAAACCTCTAAGCATGTAGTTTTTTTTTAGAAAAATTTAAAAAATTTCATTACACTTTACATGACTGAAGCCAAATAGAAGAGCCTCACTGGTATTCAGAACACAAGGAATAAAGAGCTAATTAACAAGGTGAATGAACGGACGTGCTTTGGATCGGATGATGTCCCTCCTGTGCAGGAGTGCGCGGACTCCTCATACGTCCTCTCCTCTTGGCTGTGAGTCCTCTGGGTGCTCCTGCTGTCACAGGAGTTTAGTGTCAGAGTGTTTGGGCCGGCAGGGACGCACTCACCTTGACATGATCAAGTTGGAAATGAAAAGAACTAAATCCAGACAGTCAGGATGACAGGCATGTGGACCGTTTAGGGATTCAGTCTTTTCTTTACTATGACCCTCTTTTTTCTTTTCACTCTCATGTCATTTTCTCTGCCTTTCCTCCTTCCATCCATATTGTCTTTCTTCCTTCCTGGTTTCATCCATTTGTTTCCCTTTCCTCAGTCTTTCCTTTCTTCCTCATTGTCATTCCTTCCATGTCACTCTATTTATTGTCTCTTTTTCTCTCATCCTCTCCGTGTCTGTGATCACTCCCCTCCCTTCTCTTCTTCAACTCATGCCTCCCTCTAACAATTCTTTCCTTCTTCTCTATCCTCCTCTCTTCCCCATTTCCTCTGTCTCACTACAAGACAGATACATTTTCTTAGAGAGGATTATTATGTTCAGTAGACTGTATGGTGATTATATGTTCATATACTCTAATGTGAGTTTGTGCGCAGGCCTGCGCCTGACCAGCTAAGTGCTTTGTAGAAAAAAAATCACGCCACAGTGAGTTATTTCTGACTGGGTTAATCTTATTTCTCTGGGCACTTTGATAATGGAGAATACTTGAATAATGAATGGGGTGTATAATACTGTTCTTCGGGCCCGCTGAATGAATTAAACAAGTGCCTTTAAGTGAATTTCTCAGAGTGTCTCTAATATAGCACCCTGCGCCTCTCCTTTTCAGTCATTTCAATTCCATGCTCTTATTTTGTAAGTTTTGAATCGGAGCAAATAATAATAATAATAAAATTACAATTCAGCTGTGAAGAAAAACAAATAAATTGCTTCCATATGCTAAAATATGGACCATGCAATTTATCATGAATGGAGGGTCCTCTTCATGTGTGTGTGTGTGTGTTTGTGTGTAGATCTCATGAGTCTCTGCATAATGCATCATGTGTTAGTTAGCAGACAGTTTGACCTCACACACAGACTGAGACTCTAAATGTTTCCCCGTCACAGAAGCTCACCGTTTTCTCTCTTCAGAGTTGATGTAGTGAAACAACAGATTAATGATCTGATGAAGAGGAGCGTGTTGAAATGACAGAATATAGAAGAATGTTTTTTTTGAAACCAATAATTTATTGATTTGGTTTATTGACTGTATGTGAGTAGAAGTGAGAAAGGCGAATGCTTTTGTTCCAAAATTCACGCAGTTCAGAATGCAATGAGAAAAAGTCACAAAATGTTTTCTAATTAATCAAAATGCTCAGTGATTGTAGGTCATTTTCATTCTTTCATATTTTCTGTTCCATCATATGCTGATTATGTATTCTATTAACTGATTTAGGCTACTGTGGCCTTATAACTAATCACATTCACTCATTCACTCTTTTACACAATTCTCAGAAATTAATGTTTTTTTATAAGGGGGCCTGATCCTTTTTATGATTATGAAAACCTAGAATAAGAATATGAAATACAACACATTTTTACACAGCCTATTGAACTCCCCACAGTATATGAAACAGCTCCACAATATAAAACCAGCAGAGCTCCACCTCGGGCCAGCGCAAACATTTAAATACTGCTGCATTTACTGTATCAGTAATAATTATTCACTTGGAATAATATAACATCAACTGAGATCATACCTTTTAAACTTTGTGTTAATTTGCTGATAATACTTAAGTAGGCCTATCACTTTTTATTTTAAATCTTAAGTACATTTTTGAATGGACCTCTGTGTACAGGAGTTTTTTTGCACAGTGGTATTATTTATACTTTAGTAAAGAATCTAAATACTTCCTCCATTTTTGATATGAGAGGCAAAATGGGGAGATTTGAGGTATTGCAGTGAAGCAGTTAGTCAGCTAATTGATGACTCCTTTGAAGAAAAACAGATCAATAACAAATTTTATGATCATTTGATAATTTTTCAAATTTTGCCATTTCAAATGTGGGATTATCCTGCTTTTCTGTCTTACAGTAAAGTGATGTAACAGGAGCCACAGATGGCAGCATCTTCTTATACACCTTTTAGAAGACATCCACCAGCCTGGCCTCAAGTTTCCAGAGAGTAACCAGATCTAGCTGTGTGCGCATATGTGTGCGTGCGTCCATACTCTTGCTGCACCCAGGTGTGTGTGTGTGTGTGTCTTCAGCTGTAGGTCGGTCCTGAGCTGGTTTGGCTTCTGATGATAATAGAAGGTGACTAATAGAGAGAGCAGAGGTAGCTGTCTCCCTTCGCTCTGGTCACATTTGTTGCTGCTGGCAGGAGATGAATTATTGAGTTTGGGGTGTTTGGGGCTCCCAGGCCTCCCATCGCATTCCCTCACTGTGCTCCCAAGGATGACAGCCACCCTGTGTGTGTTTGTGTGTGTGTGTGTTAGAGAAAGACCGTGTGTGTATCTATGCGAATGCATACTTCAGCAATTAAACGGAACCTCATTCTGTCAAAAATGGTCTTTCCTGCATGAAAACATCTCAAGCAAACACACACATCTTCATTTCTCCTGCACCAATCATCCTCTCTCTCTCTCTTCACTTTGTCACAAACATCAACTGAACTCTTTAGCATCTTTTTATCTGTTTTTTCACATGTAGGCTATTTTAATTTTTTTAAGAAAACTAATCAATTTGCGTAAGATGTGAGTCAAACTCCATTTCATGTCAAATATAATGAACAAACGGGCCCAACACACCTCTTTTATTGCACGAGAAAACGCAATATACCTTTCAGCTGCTGCTGAATAATTGAAGTGCCCTCAGTCGCCACATGCCGCAAACGCTCACACGCCTTCAGCTCAACTTACCGCACAGCGAGCGCGTTATGATATCAATACGGGGTATTACAAAGATCAATTATTCACGCAGCGACGCTCCTTTTTTTTAACCTCCCATTCACGTCAGAAACACCTCATTCAGCGCCGAATGGGGCGTTTAAGGGCCTAGGCATAGTTCTTAGACCGTTTATTAATTTGTTTTTAATAAGAAAACTTCATCTGATTGTAAAATAAAATAAATCATAATGATTGTGACACAGTTTTAAAAGGAGGTAGGCTAACATCCCCCCCCCCCCCACAAAAAAGAAAAAAAAAATCACATAAAATTAGAGTAACAGTGAAGTAGCTATAGTGTTATTAATTAGCTCTCAGCATCAAAGAGAATATTTATAAGAGCCACAAACGTTTCCGTGTAATTGCAAAGTATCGATCCCCTTGCTGACAAAAACCCGCCGACTGTCTCAGAGGGAAAATCACACAACCGGAGGTCATGTTGGCTGTGGAAGGACTCTGGTGGAAGCTTTTCATGTTTTATTTTTATTTAATTTATCTATTTTAGTTCATTATTTATTAATTTATTTCTTGTGTGTGTGTTATTTGGGGGGTGGGGTGAGGGGTGTTTGGTTTATAAGAGTGCGCCCATGGCTATGCGCTGATTTTTACGCAGAGAAAAATCGGAAATGGTGCGTAAAGTTGAATTTTAGCAGCGTGAATAAAGGAGGCCTAAAGTGGATTTGGTGACGTATTTATGTGGAGCAATTTAAATGCAATAAAAAGTCACACTTAGGCCCATTTTGATCGAACATAATAGCGCATGACCTATTTTAGGCTTATATAAATGGTAAAACAGATGCTCCTGTCTGCTAAAATGAAAATAAAATAAATAGGCTATTAAAAACTATAGCAGCCCTTCGCAATATATCACAATAAAGGGAAATACTCACTATTCAAACAATAAAAAACCACACTTAAATTTCCCGTTTTCCGTTCATTTGTTGTCTCTCTCGAGTCACCAGAGCTCCCAGTCAGACTTCTCCTCCCAACCAACACCCCCAGTGTCTTCGTTTTATACCAATATATAATTAATACTTCATCGTCATTACTTAATTATTTCAAACCTCATGCACAACACAACCCGGCGACACGAGAGCATCTATAATTAAAAACTGCACTAATTATAGAGAGGAAAGGGGCCATTAGCAGCGTGAAGAGGAGGCACGTTGCGCGCTGCGCGGTGTGAAAATTACTGTGAAAATGGAGGCCTTTTTATTTTCAGTGGCTCTTATATCATGTACGACAATACATATTTAATCCCAGCAGAGGTTTGGGGATTTATAAATAAAACAGTCGGGCAAGTTCCCATAAAACAAACAAGGATTTTATCGTCCATTGAATAGATGGGAAATTTATAACCTTGGAGATATATATATATATATATGGGTTTTTAAAAGTCTGATGAAACAATCTAGCATTTATAAGCCTTAATTAAAATAACAGGCTACATCTAAATAGAACACAGAAATGAAGTCGCTGCCTCAGATTTTTTTTTTTTTTTTTTTTTTTTTTTTTTTAGAAAATAACCAATAATTTATTAAGTTTAAACTTCACACAATTTTTTCAAGTGAGATCAATAGTGAGGAAAAAATAAATAAATACTCAAATTAGGTGATGTAAGCCTAAACACTGTATATATCCAGACTGTGTAAAATAGCCTGTAGCTCACTTGTAATGCTCCAAAAACATGTTCACATCAAAATACTAAGTAGCAGCAGCCAAAGTCACACGGATGTGCCTCATATATGACGGTGTCATTTCCATTGTTTAAATAATTCAAGATAAACAGACTCAGTGCGTCATACCTTGTGAAAGTATTACGGTAATTAGGTTATTCATATTTGTGCGTAAATGGCTGTCACACTGTTCACAAAGAGGGCAGATTCGTTTGCAGGGGAAAAAATAAGTAGTTTCAAAAGGTTGTAACCTTTTTTTGACCCCCCTCATCATCAGTCGGAATAATAATAATAATAATAATAATAATAATAATAATAATAATAATAATAATAGGTGAACACACAGTTTAAGATATGTTGGTGTACGTCTGCACATGTGAGCCAGTGACGTGGAGGATAAACTCTGATCTCAAACAACATCACAAAACAAAACAATAACCTTTCCACGAAATCTCTTCTCATCAATTTAACGTCTCTGACAATTAAACAACCCATCAGTGTCGCCTCCAGACTCCGTGTCATGGTTTAAAAAAAGTGAGTTTACATCCCTGAATGTGACAAACTGTCAGAGTGGACTGACTGAAATATTTAGTGTGCGCAAGATACATGATTAACAACATCAAAATCAGCTGCCTCCGTTCAGAGAAATACACGACATGAGCCACAAAAAGTTAAATAAGTGACTAAACTGCGTAAAAACGGTCAGAAAACGCTGACAATAACAGAACACAGTCATTAAATCCATCCAGTATAGAGCTGCTTCTGTTGACTTCCTTCAAGCTTAAAAATGCCTGGCAAGCGCCACACAAACATTATGTGTACAAAAATCTCTAGGTTACATGTTTACAGCGGGAAATTCAGGCCGTGTACATCTGTAAGTTTTATGACTATAATTAAAAATTTCAAAGAAGAAGGTAAGTTTTCCACAGATCATCAGGCTGCTGCCTGTACCAGACTTTTTCTTTTCTCGCCACAGCGACGCACTGCATTAAGGGAAACTTAAGTATTTTATTTCTCTAACACAACTGAGTTTAAGTCGATACTTAAGTTGGAGAGAAAGGTTCGTACAGGAATGAAAATCTGTTTTTCCTTTTTTCCTGAACTTTTATGCTGTCATGTCCCCTGAACACGGTCCGACCCCGACCACAAATAATTAAAAAAAGAGATTAAACCGCGCGAAACGGCAGAAAACAAAGACAAAAATGTAAAAGTCATAAATGCCAATTCTGTCATTAACTCTGCTTAATCGTTCAAGTTTATTTCTCCTCTTAAATATCCCGATAAGTGCCCCCCCTCTCCCCAGATCATTTCTTCACGAAACAAAAGAGTACTTGAAGCCGACAGAAGTCTGAGGATGTCTGTCGTGGGAAGGGGAAAAACCTGATGTCTCACCTGAGAGGAGTTTAGGTGCAGGGCCTGGCGCGGCGTGGCGTCCTGTGTTTGCGTGCTTGTGCAGGTGTGAGGTAGCAGTGCTGCGTCGCCGCTGCCGGCAGGTTGCAGGTAAGGCACGTCTCCGTTGGGTCCTGTGGCCGTGGGCCCTGACTGATTATTACTACTACTGTTACCCACAGGGAGGGGGTCTGAGTGTCCGTGTGTCCCAGGGCCCACGGGTCCGTTGGTCAGAGGCTGAGGCGGGCACAGGGGCCGATGGGGTCCCAGGTGGGGCCGTGTGGGGTGAAGGCTGGGGTTAGGGGAGGGGAGGGAGTTCGCGGTGGGGCCGTTGGGGAGGGAGGGGCGCACCTGTCCCCCGGAGGAATTCTGTCTCATCTATAAAAAGAAAAGACGAGAAAACCACAATTAAGACGTATTTATAGCTTAAAATTACAAACCGCAAGTTGTGAGTCACAAACAAACGTTTAACTGACTTTTTCATTGTTACCTGCCAATGTTGAAACTTGTATTATGTGCCAAACCAGACCGGTTTAACATCCACACATGCAACAGTACATGATGAAAGGGCTGGCTTAAGTCAGCTCTCAATACTACCGTGTTTACACACTCCGGATTAGTGAGTTTATTTAGTCGGGCATCATGAGTTAAGCCTACAATAACCCAGAACAAATGAGCGTGGAATCATAATCTTTACTGAATCATGCACACGTTTATGGAAATAAATATGCAAATTTTACTGTTCTGTATTACACAACAAATTGACTGTGATTTGTTCATATTTTTAGTCGTTTTTTGAACTAATCTTGTTGCGCAAGCACAAGAGCTGTCAGCGTGAACATGTTGTTCATGATTGATTTAAAGGCAGCAATTAACTCTACTATTACATGCTGCATTTTGTCCCCTTGATGCACCCTTAGTCAAGTCACCGCAGCTGTTTCCTGCTTAATACTGGCAGAAGAAAGACTACAATACGCTTCTGAACACCTCCTTTTTTCTTTATTTGCCTTTCCCCCGAGCTTCAGACAAGAAGATATGTATCATTCTTTCGACTGCGTGTGCAGTAACAAAGAAGAAACGGGCAGAGCTCACCCAGCGCTAATTAGCTTAGCTCAAACACTGGCAGTCAATGGGAAGTGCTAGCCTTCTTCTGCTTAAGTTCTTCAGATAAACTTTCCAACAACTTTAAGCAGTCCTGTGGGATTGTTGTGACTTATTTTTTTGACTCAGATTAGCATTTTATGTAATTTTAGAGTCAAATATATGGCAGAAGTAAACTGCAGGGCACATGCGCAAACCATAATGGATGTGCTTGTAAGTAGGTCAACAAAACAAAACGTTTGTCAAAACTTTTAAATTACATAAAGTGCTAATCTGGGTCTTAAAATAACAAACTGTGGGTAATAGACAAGTCACAACAAGCACACAGGACCATTTGGAGTTGTTGGAAAGTTTAACTGATGACTTCAGGTGGTGGCAGGCTAGCACTTCCCATTGACTACCAGTGTTTGAGCTAAGCTAATTAGCGGTGGGCGAGCTCTGCCCCTCACCTCCTTGTTACTGCACCAGACTTGCGCAAGAGACGCACTCTGGTTCATATTTAATTGTCAATCAAATTACAGCTGTAGGAATAGCTTTACAGTGTTAATATGGACTTAAAAACTGTTGCAAAACGCAAAATAATAGAATTTTCAACATGCGCTAAATCGCATTTTTAAAAAGTTAAATTGTTTGACAGCCCTAGCAAGCACCCATGAGTGAATACATGCTGACTCATCACACCTATGTCATTGAATAGGACTTGTTTGAACTTTTAGGGCCAACTGAGTGAATGATCAAGACAAAGAAGCTCATTTTAAAATCCAACTGATTTAGTCTAGCCTGTACCTTTAGCAGCCCATCGAACAAGTGCTACGTGTAGTGGCGAGTAGTTTAATACAGATCTAATGTGTGTGTGTGACACATTACATATAAATATTTTTTTACCTGGTGCTGGTGCTGCTGCATCATGGCGAACTGAGCCTCCAGCTGCCCCAACATCTGGAGCTGCGGTGGCTTCAGGCTGGCCCGGTTACTCCGCAACTGCTCTAGCAGCTGGAGACACAGCAGCAAAAACCCCGAGTTCACATAAAGTGGAGATCACAAATTGAGTAAAAAAAAAATATGAGATATGAGATGTCACAAACCTGTAATTTCTGCTGGGAGAGGTACCAGTTGGGAACTGGCTGCTGTGCAGAGTTACTGGCCCATGAATCACCCTAAAAGTTCGTGATATGTAAAAATTTATATCAGGTTTTTTAAGGTGGAGAGATTACAGTACAGTAAAATGCACAATTATAACTGTGTGGTAGTGTTAGAGGAAAGGGGAGCAGGACTAGAGGCCAAACAGCGCCGTCACTGTTGTATTTACCTTGGAAGGGCTGGAGGCTCTCCTCCTCTTCGCTGGGCAGGACTGGTCCTCCACTTGGCCCAGCGCGCCCACGTGAGGGGGCAGAGACTGACCTGAACCCCCACCCTCTGCACTGTGATTGGGCTTACAAGCCTGGAGGGGAGGGGGGGGTGGCGGGGGAGCACAGGCAGAGGCGGAGGTGAGCAAGAGAGACGCAGAGAGGAAAACAGCAGAGACGTGAACGGAGGGAAAAAACAAAAGGAGGAAAGAAAGAGTGATGCAAACGGGGGGAAATAAGCGTCAAAAACAGCAAACGGAGGGTGAAAAAAAATCAAACGTAGGGAAGCAAACGGGCGAGAAGAAAATGGAAGAAAACAAAATCCGGAAGGAGGAGGAGGTCAAAGAGCAAAGCAAGGGATGGAGAATAAGAAAAAGAGAGAAAAGGAGAGCAATACTGTGATTTTGTGTTGGCGCTTTAACAAACAAGCAGGACACGTAGAGCAAAACATTTCTGTGTATCTGACTGTGTTACTTCATAGGGCAACAACAGCCCAGGGGCAGTTCTCCTGTTTAGAGGAACGCTGGTGGAAAAATCATCACTAACTGCTTCTTATCCACACCTGCAGCACTCCACATGTCATAATGACTCCTGCACGGCAAATTCAGTATTTTCCTTTTTGCTCTTTCACACAATACAAAGCAGCTGTTTAAGGGCACGGTAGCGCAAGTCAACCTTTAAAGGAAAAGGTCACAACATGTTTCACACACGGACAGTCTTAGTTTTACCTCAGGGGGAGGGGGGGGGGGGGGGCCTAAGAGCCAGATGTGACGGCCAGAGATGGGGTTCAACTACACCTCACAGTAACATTAGCTTGCCTGCTTTGGTTATGGCTGCCTTTAAAATTAATATTCTGAGCAGCCTTGAGTGACTGTCTGCTGGACTGTAAGTCCTTCATCTACTGTAGAACGTTTTCATGAAAGGGGAGAAAACAGACCCCAGAACTTAATTTAAAGTAAGTAAAGTATTTTCAATTCGGACCAAAATTCAAAAATACCAGCACACAGATTTGCTGAGTAAGGATTAGTACTGTACGGTATACCAGTACTAAAAAAAGTACCATGGTACCAAAGTATTCAAAAATACTGCATTTAGACAAAACAATACCTATTTTTTTGGTATTTTAATGTGAATGCCTTGTTATTGGAGCTTTGTGCAAAGACAACAATGGAACTTTAATTTTTTATTTTTTTTTTGGGCTAATACCAATATTAGCCTATAATATGAGGTTATGGTGTGTCAAACTAATAAGGGCTTCTGCTAGCATGACATTTTCAGTACCAGAATCTTTCTAGCAATTTGTTTTGTTCTAAAAGTTTGTTGTTTTTTTAAATAAAGAACATAAAAGACATTTTAGAGTGTTTCACCAAAGTTTTATAAATTCATTTTGGTACCGGCATCAAACAAAAATTTTGGTAAGGATATCTGATGAGCAAGGAACTCTGTTAGTTCTGTATACTGCAGTGCAGTGAAGGTATTTTGTATTGTGTCCTTTCTCTACGTACATTACTTTTCTATAATTGTGTCTTTTATTGTATTTATATTGTACATACTCTCCTCTTTAAATATTAGAGATGGTAAAGCCAAATTAAGAATTTCGTGACTATTTATTATTTAGTCATAACTAGAATGTATTTTGTATTTTGATCTTTTTCACATATTCCTTGTTTGATTTGTATCTATGTTACTTCTGGTTAATAGTATTCATACTGTACTTTCCCTTTCATATTACAGATGGTACAGCCAAATTATGTATTTTGTAATTGCATGTTATTATTTATTATTTGCTTTTATCTTGATGTATTTTGTATATCTTTTTCACGGATTACATCATAATAAGTATTTCAATGTTATTTATGGTAAATGATCTTCATACTGTACGCACTCTCCCTTCAGTATTAAAGATGCTACAGTTACGTCATGTACTTTGTTATTGTATCGCATTTTTCAGTCGTAGGTCCGAACTTCTAGATTCTGTTGTGTAATGCCTTTTTTTTTCTTTTTCTTTTTTTTCTTGGTTGTGGCGTCTTGCTGTTGTATAATGTCAAATACTTTCTTTGTTGTTGTTTTCTTTTTGAGGTTTCTGTTTGTATGTATATGTGTACAAAATAAAAACGTAAATATAGAAAGTGGAAGAAAAAAAACCCCTTAGTATTAAACTCACCTGATGTCAATCAAAAGTAGATCAAATCTGATGACGCCACATGTGAAACCTATCGTTCGGGCCTTCTGTTTCTAGCCTAAATAGAATTTTAAATAATTATTGTACTTATACTAGTTTGTGCTGGTGTTGTTGAATTTTTGGTCACCTGAGATTTATCCGGCACCGGCGGGCTCCTGGAAGAAGCACTGCTGTGCAGGGAGTGTTTCCATTTTTAAATCTATTTTTATATGCTGCATTAAAAAAAATGCTTCACTCTTTTACAATATAACCTGATGAATTTTGCTTATTACTAATTAAGTTAAAGATTCGAAGTCACATCTGACCCAATGACAACTATCAATCCAAATCGTCCCTGATCCAAACACATTCACACCGACAGGATCATACAGTGAACTGACTCAACGACTAAAATTCAATAAAAACAACATTATCCAAAGCTATGAAGTCAATAACAACACCGATCACACACACAAACATGGACACAACAGAACTACTTGCAGCTACTGTGTGATGGGCATGAATGAGTGAGACGGTAATGAAACACTAGAGGGCGTTGCTGGGGCTTTTGAGAGCAGCTGCGGGGCATCTAAGGTCAACTACCAAAAGAGGGGGAGGCAGACGGACAGAGCCAATGGGATGCCTGGGTTTGCTCTACGGCAGCACGACCTCACCGATCACACAGGAGCAGGGTGTGAAGCCAAAAAGGGCCGAACATCAATGAGTGTGAGCATTAGAAACCTTATGCAGCCACTTGATTTTCAGAATAAGAGCACTTTGATCTCTGCAGGAAGGAAATCTGTCCCAGTCTCAACCAAAGCAGATTAAGAGGAAACAGCAGTGTGGTGCAGGTTCAGCAAGTTTGACACTTAAGACTGGATTAATAAATCAAATTTAAGGCGGTAAAATCCTGAATAGCACAATAGATTTACAACAGGAGGAGAAATTGAGCAGGAAAGAATTAACAGAAGCCTGCAAATGTGCTTAGTTGATTTAGTTTTTGGTTTATTTGGGTCGCTTTTCCATTACACGGTACCGGCTCTACTTTACTCGCCGTTGGCATCAGGTACTTATCTGGAAGTTGTTTACAAGGTGGTTCTCATGATAGTACCACCTTCTGATTGGTCAGCTTACTCCTAAATTCCACCAGATCCGAGTGCGGTCCTTCTCTGCTCCGACACGGCAGCCAAGCTGATTCGTTTCAACTCCGGTCAGTGTGTGTGCTTCCACTGACTCCGCCGCATTGCGAATAACGCCATCGCAGCTCCGGCAATCCGGAGCCTCCGTAGCAGATACGCAAGGCTTCTTTTTTTGCCGGATGCTGAAGCACAACACACCGCTTCAGCGCAGAACAGATCAAATGGGACATGCAGCATTAAAACATCCGGGTAATTTTAAAAATGACACACTCAGCGCTGGTGCCGGATCATATTTCACCAAACTTTAATTACAAAACATTAATATGTGCGGAGCAATACCTGAAGTCAACAGATCAAAGGTTTTTTTAGAGGCTGTAATCACTTGAGTCCATAATTACAACAAAACCTCGTGGACTCGGAACCCTGCTATCCGGTCGTGCCGGTGGGTGTTGACGGCCGACGGAGCACGAAGCAAAACCACAGCGGAGCAATTCCGGAACACACACGCCATCGGTGGAATCCCTAAGTTCAGCCCTGTTCGACCAATCACGGGTCTGCGGTGTTTCAGGTCACCTTTTAGTACGTGCTCAGCTTTTTTGGAACCTGGACGGAGCTGGTACCAAAAAAGTAAGACACCAGTTGCTTTTGCTCAATGGAAAACCAGAAAGCTTGAGTAGAGCTGAGTAGAATAGAGTCAGGACCATGTAGCGGAAAAGCGACTTTTCACTGAGCATGATGGGTGAAGCCGAGTGACTACTGTGCTGTGGAGAAGGAAGGGGATTGCAGGAGAAGGTAACACTTGGCTGGACCTCTCCTCATTCAAAACAGATGCCGTGAAGCAGCCATATTACATTTGAAATAGAGAATGGTGCATTCAGTTTGCTACTGTGCAGCAGAAGTAGAGCACTCACTATAAAGTCAAGGTCTCCAATCGGAGTGTAACAGTGTAATGTTTCGAATGACGTTGGCTTCTTCAGACATCTGCGTTCACACACGGTGCGGAAGGGGGCGTTGAGCTCAAGTGTTACCCGTCAGTATGTACAACAGTGCATGCGCATGTGTTGGCCTGGCTGTGTGCACATTAACGACTGTGTATTTGAGTGCCTGTGTGTCTGAGTGTGCACTCAGTCAAAGGGAGGGAGGAGGAGGAGGAGGAGGAGGGAGTGGGGAGTGGGGAGTGGGGGGGGGGGAGGGAGACGGGAGGTGTAAGTTGCTTCTATCTGGTCTCTCACCTGCTGTGGTGCACTGCTCAGGCCTCCCTGCCTGGAGGTTAGCTCAGCTGGGATTGGCAGACTCCATGCCTCCTCAATAAGAGGGAGCATTTTACTTTTACCCTGTAGGCTACTGAGCTGGGGGTTACTCAACTGAGCCTAGGGGAATGGAAAACGACGTGAAAAAACAAAAAAAATAAAAAAATAAAAAAAATAAGAAAACACAAGGCTTGCTTTTTGTTGTTGAGGAGAAAAAAAAGAAAAGAAAAAAGAAAACGATGACCTCAAAACAAGGAAATGATCAGCAATGGCAAATAGGTAGAGGTTATAACACAAGTGAAGCTAGCTTGGAAACTGACAGCAGTATGCTAACTTCTGTCATGGCTGGCTAACACACCTGCATCATGTACAGCATCGACCACACAAGGAGGCAGCACGACTTGAATGACATTCGGTCACATTAATCCCAAACACAGTCACAGTTCCATTAAAAACGGGCCACTGAGCTCGTCTTAATGAAATGAATTTATGCTAACAGAACTGTAATGTAACATGCCTTCATGCGTATGTAAAGGAAAATGACATTGCTTGGATAAAAGTGTAGATGGATAAATCGCACATGAGATACGGGGACCGTTATAACCCCAGGTTGAGCCTGCTAGCGTTAGCTTCAGCTTGAATCAATCTATCTTATCAGAAATACACAATCCTTTAAATAAACAGAATGAGTGCGAGGGTGCCACCATGTTTTGTCTGTCTTCCCCTTGCGTCATGTTTAAGTTGCAAAATGTCAGATCTTTAAAGAATGGAAGGTGCAAACTCAGATCTTCAGATTTTTTTCTTTGCGCCTAACAGGATTCACTAATCGCATCCCTGTGGAATAAGACGCACACTTATTCAGCACAGTTGCAGCTGCACAAGGATGCTAACACAGAGCGAAAGGGAGGAGAGGGAGATGATGGTAGTACAGAGGAAACTGTGAGAAACCCCATCCCCTGCTCTCTCTCAAACAGCGGAAGCGAATTTTCCAGATTTGCCCAATCGGAACGAGTTTGGAGTTCTGTCTATGCGGCTGTTTTGTCAAGATTTTGCGCAGCTCTTCTGCACATAATACAAATTTGAGTGCACCTAACAGGTTTTTTCTGTGAGATCGGTTCGTGAATCACAACAGCACAAGCTTAAAAAAAACAAAAAACCTTTACAATTAGGAATGTCCTGACTAATCCAGGTACCTGCCACATACATCAGATGTGTTTCAGAAACATTTGTCTGTTTGCGTAAGAGGTAAAGCTCGTCAGTAAGTCAAGGCGTTTTCGGACCACAGGAACCTTTCCATAGTTCTAGGAACTTCGTTACAAGGACCTCCTGTGTTATTGCATCTGCACCGCAGGGACTGCAAACTGTTATCGTTCCTAGAAGTACGCTTGGATGAACTTTTTTCAGTTCCAACTTCACAATAGGTACTTTCAAAGCACATGAGAAACTAGTGACGCAAGTGTAAGTTGAGTGGTCAACCTCAGTAAGCAGCGCCGACACACAAAACAAAGCAGGGTTTGTAACAAGGCTGTCGTTGTATCTCCTGAGATTTAATGCCGTTCTGCACGAGATCCATGGAGCATTATCGCCACATACTAGACAAAAGCGAGGAGCAATAATGCAGCAGCCTTCGTTTGTTACTGATGATGTTGTAAATCGTGTAGACGTGACGTCAGTACGTGAACTGCTGCAGCTTACGTAGGGGGTTCCTGTTGGCGGCATAAATGCCGAATGAAAAAGTCCTTAAAGGTGTTTAGTTCCCCAGTAGGGATGGGCATGATTAATCAATGATCAATAATTGATTGTTAGGTATTTGTCGATTACAAGAAATTTGGATCAATCAAACGTAAGCACCAAATACAGGTTGTGTTGTGTCGTGTGAGTCTTGAAGAAACGCAACAAATTTCACTATATGGCAGCAATGAAACATTTTACCACCAGGCGGCGATATTTAACTAGTTTTAGGAGACTAAAGAAACGAAGATATGTTCGTAGATATTAGCCGTAAACATGAGGAGGTCAAGGCGAAGTTTGCCGTGGGATGATTTTGAACTTAAAAATGATGAAGTTTGTTGTAAACACTGAAGTCTTGTACAAGTACAACACGACAACAACCCCAAAGAGGTACAACGTGAACGACGTACATTCGTCCCCCATTAACGTCAACGCATCCTCAGCCTGCCATCGCCGTCTTAGCATCTGAAGCACTTAATCAAGTTATTAACGTTAGATATGTTCGTGCGTGTGTTGTGTCTAAGAGTGTCGTAGCGTTGGCTCATTAATATGTCAGAGTCTCAAGCTCGGCTGCTTTCATGCTACATTCCTCACATATCTGTTTTTTGTTTGAGTTAGAAAGCTGAACACTGACCGTCCTGTTAAAGGTCATTTTTGTTAGACTAAGTTCTCCTTGGAATAAATATTTAACTGAGGAAAGACGCACTGTATTTTCCAGCCATAGGCTTTTTTTTTTTTTAAGTTGATTTAATCCATAACTGATGCTTAATTTTCCTGATGACTGATCAAGGAAATTTCTTCAAATCCCCACTCCCCAGTGGAAAGTTCCTCTCTCAAGAGTTCCTAGGTCCGAAAAACGCCTTAAGTCATCACATCTGGCCCACTGAGCTCTCTTAAGAAACTGCAAGTCATCAGCGAAGGGGAAAAGTGACTCACCCTGCGCACAAAAGCCTCAATTGGTGGTGTGTGAAATGTTGCGGTCTTGACATTTTCACATAAAAATTTTCCTCCAGCACGAGACCAATCTGTTCCGGTTTGTACAACCAATTAGAAAATTTTAACGAAAAAATGAAATTTGGTGAGGGACTGAAAAGTTCGCTCCCAGCTGTGACCGAAAATGAGCAGGTCTACCTTGACCTGAGGTGGGAACACGGTGGGTGAGACAAAGTCTACATTGTGCAACCCTGTGTTGACCCTTCATTACAATGGTCCCCTTTAAAACGGCTGGAAACATGGACTATCTCGCTAAATAAGTTCCTGGAATCCTGACCGTAACTCATTCAAGCACCAGAAAACACAATAAAAAACATTAAAAGCTGTGATGCAAGATTAATGTTCTTAATTTTGCAGGCGCACCACAACCTCTCGGCCTTCGAACTCCTGCATAATGTTACATTTTCTTCATATATGGGATCATCAAACTGAAGCCGCATTAAACAGCCTGCTTCAAAATCATCGCTCCACCCACCTGCAGGCATTTGATGCGATGTGCTAGCGCGGTGGTGTTGGTGCAGCCCTTGCTGCGCGTGGCGTTGATGTAGCACTTGATGGCGTCGTGCGGCTGGTTGCAGGACTCATACAGCGTGCCCAGATCCATCCAGGCAGCGGCGTGGCTGTGGTCCAGCTGCACGGCGCAGATGTAGGCCTGCAGAGCGTCCATGGGCTGGTTCTGCTGCTGGTACAACACCCTGAACAAGGGGAGAGGTGAGGAGGGAGGAAACGGGATCAGGAAGCAGCAGCATCGCTCCAAAACGTCCATTCAGAAGCCATCAGGTGACAGCAGTGGCTTATTATTTCCTGAAACCAGCGCCTCTTACCCTATAGAGCACCAGGTATCCGCACTGGCCTCTGATTTGTCTATGGATTGCCGATAGGAGATGAAGGCGTCCTGGACCTTCCCAATACTAGAGTAGCACCTGCAGGAGATACAGAAAACAAATAAATATAAAATGTGTCCCAAAATCAATAAATAAAAAGCTTCTTTCTACACGTTCTTCATACTTTTCCAGACTGAAGTGGCATAAATATTTAGGATAGCAACTCTGTTTGCATTTTCAGTCAGGCTAGGGTTATTTCAAGGACAAGAGCATTACCAAAAGGAACTTTGGGGAAAAAAAACTGGGGCTATCAACTGATTAAGATATTTAATCGCCATTAATCGCAAGATTGCCCATAGTTAACTCGTGATTAATCGCAATTTTATCAGTTTTAATCAGTTCTGAAGTTCCTTAAAGAGATGTTTTTAGTTTTTTAGTTTGCAAATGCATGTTTACTAATATGGTCTCTGTTTGTTAACGATCCAGCATGGTCTGATTTTGGCAAGAGGGGGGAGAAACTAAAAGGCATGCCAACGAAAAGGCATGAAATTCCCCACTTTTCAAAGCCTATTAGGACTTTAAGTCATTTTCCACACTTAATTTGAGACTGTGCAGATCAGAGCTGGAGCGTGTAAACAGGCAAATTGGAACAATATCTGTGAAATTTCCACAGTTACTCCATCACGCAGAGGAAATTCCAGGAGAAAAATATCGATTTCACAACTTCCTTGTTTATATTTCCCAAGCACCGCAAATATGCCATGACAGTTTGCTTTGTATTGCTAAATTTCTACCAGAACAGTCAAAATAACACCATTCAAGGAATCTCAGATACTCTCAAATACGATCCAGACACTTCAGATTCCCGACAAAGCTTAACTTCGTCCTCTTTGGCTGCCAGCTGTGTATGACGTACCTGCCAAGGAAGTACCAGGACTGTCCGGAGTTGGGGTCGGCCTCCAGAGATTTCTGCAGACACTGGATGGCATAGCTGTCCCTGCTGGCTCTGTCCCCGAGCTGTTCCACTGTGTGATGCATCCAGCCTGGAAAAACGCCACAGTCATGGCTCATTCACTGTATCTCCCAGACAGAGACAGAGTTTTTTTAAGTGCCGTTCTGAGCACAAAAACCCAACGACAACAGGGCTGGGTACCGTCAGGAATTGCACAATTCAATTCGATTTTGATTATCTGGTCACAATTCAATCTGACTCTGATCCAACACGCTTTGACAGTGATTCAGTAATATGCACAGATGACAGAAACACCCAGATAATTCATTTAGTGCCCTGTGATATCTGTTAAATAACAGAGTGTGCATTATGTGTTCTGGTTTAGAACAAACTGACCCCAAAATGTCAAACAGCAGATGTTGTTTGGTCAAGTAGGGCCTCCGTACAACATGAATCACACTGCAGCGGCGCCCACAATAACCACACAGGAGCGGGGCTTCATTTCAAAGGAAATAACTGATTTCACAATTTTCTTTATCAATATTGACTTGGGGAAAAAATGTATGGATGATGAATCTATTTTTCTAAACAAGGGGTGTGTGGGGAAGGCTTTGCATGGGAATTTACATTTTCATTTTCTAAGATTCAAAACTGATTTCCAAATTTAAAAAAAAAAAAAAAGATTTTTAATCACCAAAAATAGCCTATACATATAATCAATATAAATGATGAATATCTTAGACAGTCACTGATAGATAAACTTGATACAACTTGAACTTGTTATTGAATTTACTGACAATTTAAAAACTCCTGAAACTTTTTCTTGAAAAGTTGTTATTTGTGCAAGTTTAGCACAAACAAATGTAAACTTTAGTTTGAAGTTTGTCTTTGTGTGTTTGCATTTTAGCATTTTACAGTTTAATATGTGCAAAAAAC
>JAQLOL010000006.1:17564873-17584274 GCA_029783665.1 Naso thynnoides
TATTTTATTTTTATTTATTTTTTTTTCGATAAACGACATAGCGCTACAAAACAGAACAAAATGCACCAGTAGTAGAGGACTTAAATGAGAGGTTTTTTGATCAACTTTCAGAGGGAATCTCTGTATGGAGACGTGTTTTCAGAAAGCTCACCAAAACCTTGTAAAAATGAAACAAAGCATACTGAAGAGACTGCATCGACCTTTAGATCGTAAAACTGAACTTGCACGCAAGGAAGACTACAACCTCAAAAAATGCAGCTCAAAACACGAAAATACTGTAAGAATTTCACCTGACAGTAATGCAGTTTTACTCAAAGGGGTAAGATGCTCTTAGTAGTGAGAGGCTTTCTCTGATTTTCCGTTGGGAGCTGCAGTGAAAAATTTAGAGGCACTGCAAAGAAAAGTAAAATCTGTGAATATAACTAAAACTTCCAAAAGTTTCCCCACTTAGGGTTTCAACTTGTACTGTGCGTAAACTCTGTCCTTGTTTCTGGGTGGATATATGTTACTAATGATAACACACGAAGACATGTTACACACTAAGTGCCAGTGTGATGGGTCATACCGAATTGTCCTCATCTTTAGCCTCTTCCTCCTCTGGCTCTGTTGTAACAGAGGGCGTCTTGGGTTTGTACCAGGAAATCTGCAGCACACGACCTTTGAACTTTGCCCCCTGGTTAGCTGCCTAAAAAACAAAGCAAGACAAATGCGCGTTAAACTAACAGCTTTCACTGATTTCGTTTCAGCAAAATTTAAAAAAGAGTCATGTGACTTACGTTCTCTGCTTCGCTTCGTGTTTTAAAGGTCATGACGACACTGGTGGCATCTTGGTCTCTCACATCCTCAATCTCACCAAATTTCTAGACAAAAAAACAATTTAAAAACCAGTAAGTTTCAGTGAAAATTGTTGATAATCAAGTTCAAAATCAGTGCAACTTTTGTCCCTCATCTTTAATCTTTTAGAACTAAATAATACAAAAAAAAGCATAAGGCAGTTTGCAGCTCTCACCACAAAGTGTGGCATTAGCTCCTCCTTCTCCTCTTGGGTGACCCCCTGAATGATCAAAGCTCTTGGTCTGTGGTCGACCACCATGCGGTTCACGGCCCCGCCGCGACCCATCATGTCTCGGTTTCGGCCCCTGCCTCGGCCCATGTGCATCGAGCCGGACTCCAGCGCCATCTTCCCTCGGCCACGACCTCGACCTGCTGGGGGCCGGATCAGACCCAACCGAGTCGCCTAAAAGAGGACAGATCGGGAGATTTAGTCTTTTAATATTTCAACTGGCTGGCTGCTGCTTTTTTCCTCTAATGCACACACAGAGCAATACACGGACATAGCCTGGCTGTGTTAAAAAAAAACATTAAGCACAGATGTTAAAAACAGAGTGTGCCTTGATGCTGCACTGTTGTGTTTGTAATGTGAAGTCAGATTGACCAAACATATTTATCCTGTGTCAGGAAAAAACAGACAAAAAAAACAGCATGACAAAACAAACAGAGCACAGGAAAGAAATCACACAGTTTCCCTATCGCAGCTTCAACACTGTCTACATTGGCTCTCGTCCTCAGTCACTCCCTGCCCTTTACATTCGCTGTCACTCCTCCATTTTTAAAGTGACATCTTGCTTCCTAACCACTCAACAACCTCACCACCACTCTGGCCTCCATTTGTCCCTCCCTCACTTTTCCCTCTAATTGTCATCCTGCGATTTTCTTACAAGGCCCAGCGGCTCAAACTTTAATGAGATGGGGCTCCATCAGCACAGGACCTGCGTCTGATTTGGCTTCGTTAGCGGCTGCTCCTCTGGGCTTGCTTAAGTGGCTGCAGTTTAATGTGCTGAAGGAGGCTTGGGTTTGGATGGATGGGGAAGGATATGCATTTTTAACAACTAAGCTAATTTAGGACCCAGAGGGGAGCAGGGGGGGCATGTCAGGCAGGGTGTTGCTAACAAAAGCTATGTTCTTGTTAGGCTGATCTTGTGACACAGCCGACCTCGTCCGTGTTTGTGCGTGCTGTTATCTCAGAGAGGAAAGGAAGATGTGGGCCAACTCCGAGCTGACTAACAGCCCTGGATGATGTAGCTTAGAGCAAAACTTTTCACTGACAGACAAAAAAACCCCCCAAAACAGAAATCAAGTCGTTTGTAGAAGAGTAGCTTCAGCAAACAGACTATTTGGTTATCAACTCAGGGCCTGTGTCCACATAGCGTTTTTTTCTAAACGCTATTTTTTAAAATAGATTTTTAAATTCTATTCAGTTATGTATTTATTTCAGAAATTGTCTGAAATTCAAGTTGCAACCTATGAGAAATTACTGACAAGCTATGATCTATGTTAAGGATAAGTTCTATTTTATTTAAGGCCAGACTGATACACCGCGCTGCTGATATTGAACTGTTGCAGATACATCGGTATCGGCATATATGTTCTCTGCTGCAAAAGCTTGGACTAGTAATTTAAAATGGTGTAATCACATAGCTTGTCCAGCAGAGGGCGGTTCCTTATTCACTCATAATAAGTTAAGTGTTAACTGTTCCGTGCACTGATGTTTGGAATGAAGTTTGTCAAATATCCCGCCTTCATTACGTATCTTTGTCACACATATTTGCTAACCACTTTAAAAATATTACATGCAGATTATCATCGATATACCGGATATTGAATTTTCTTACTCCGTGATATCATTATTGGTGTCGGCCCCAAAAATACTGTATTGGTTGGGCCCTAATTTTATTAGCTAAGTTTGAAAAACTTCCCATAGGCATAGACTATATCACAGCAACTGTGCACAAAACTAAATTTATCTTTCATCTAAAACTTACACATTGTTTGAGTTATTATAAGTCAAATAATTAAAGTCTATAGAGGACGTCTCAATCCCACTGCAGTGTGTTGCAATTCAAACTGTATTCAAATCTCAAAGTGCTGCTTGTTAAACTACTGTAAATGAATATGTACCGGCATTGCAAATCATTACATAAATTTTAATATTTAAGTGTTTTAAAAGCTCCTATTCATTTCCACTGAATCTATAACTCAACTACTACATTACAGTCAATGAGTTTTCATTTGATTATCAAGTTCTCTATTAACATGTGATTTAGCAACAGTGCTTAGAATAGAAACACATAAAGCATCCTCTTATAAACACTTGTTTCTATTAGGATTTCCTGTTGATACACATGAACTTTATCAAGATAATAATAAAAAACAGAACTGACAGTTTTATATGTCTTTTTTGTTCCTCTCTGGAGGTCAAAGTGTTACTTTATTCATTTTATTGGTCGCAATTTACACATGGCTCAAATACTATTGGCCTCTGCCTTCTGCTTTTTCATTTCAAGCCTGTAGAAAGGATTCAAAGGTTTATGTTCCTTTGTTCTTTTCTGCTTCTATATAATCAGACAATGCTGACTTAACTCTGTGACTAAAATCTTATCTGCCGACTTCCTCAAGGCATTTTTCTAAGTATCACATCCTCAAATTCAGCCCTCAAGAACAAAGAACTATGCTGATGATGCAAAATGCTGGCAATGTCTATCGCTCTGTGTGGTGTATCAGATCAGTGGTCTGTGGCTGCGTACTCTGTCTATGTGTGTGTGTGTTTGTTTACTACCTCGACTTGTAGCTGTCCCAGTTTTCTCTTGAGGTCTGTCGTGTCCTCTCCAGAGCTCATCTTCTTGTGAAAATCCAGCTCAGCGTCCAGTAATTCCTTCTGAGCCTTGTCACACATCATAAAAAGTAAGAAACATCTTACTCAGTAAATATTAAAGAAGTCCTACAGTGCCACTGTAGTATGCAAAAAAAATGACTCTATATATGAGCTTAGTTTAAGAATGAGGTTGAAAACAGATATAAATCAACTTTTGTGCACTTGTCTTTTAAGATCAACAGGTAACAATAAATGTGAGCTGCATATTAAGGGTTAAAATCTACCCACAAAAGGGCCAAAGCTTACATCAGTCTTTGTCTTGGGCTGGTTGTGGTTGGGTTTTGCGCTGGCGACCTGGGAGGCGGGGCTAGGGTTCATCTCGTTCTGCAGCTGTGAGATCTTGTCCGTCAGCTCCTTGAGGGTCTTCATGATGTTGGCTCTCTCCTCAGGTTTCATCCCTCGGTTCTTCTCAAGGCGGTTTATCAATACCTGGAAGGAGGATGCGCAGTGAGAGAGAAGGTGTTAAAAACTGGAAAAGAAAAGGTAAAGATGAGAGAAAGGAGGAATGTTGGGGCCGGTCTTACCTTCTGGCACTCGATCTGCGTCTGTAGCATCTCCTGCTTTTTCTTTCTCATGTCCTGCTGGAGTTTTAATGCTTCCTGCATGACAAAAAGTCAATCAATTAAATACATTTACTGAGGTGGAAAAAAAGACTATTTGCTGTGAGTGGACATTTTGTTTCTGAATGGTGGCCCCAGAGAGAAACAAATGGCCAATCCCAGCTCTGCTATTCTCGTACTAGTCAAAATATGTATTAAAAAATTAAACAACATGCCTGTTTCTTCTTGAGGACTTCCTGTGCTTCTAGTGCTTTTCCTGTTTTCCCAAGGCTCTTTGAAGAGGACTTAAGGGGTGTGGATGAGTAGGGGCCCTTCTGGGTGTTTGTCAGCGCAGGCGCCGTCTAAAAGAGAGTGACAAATTCAGGTGATTAGAATGAGCTTGTGGACAGCTGCAATAGACAAAACACTAACTTCAGCAATTTTATAGTAAAATTAGCTCGTATAAGCTGGTTTTTTAAATGTGGGTAAACCTTCCAAAACAGTTGGTGCATCTTTCCCCATTGCCAGAAGACAAGTTTGCCTTTCTGTTTTTTTTCCTTATATGTCACAATCAGCAGACCTTTCCTTTAGCACCGCCGTGAAGTTCACATTTTTAAGTTGTGGTGAAATATTCTGAAAACTTTTCAATCGACCTCAGTAAAATCTAGTAAAGACATTCGTGTTCACTGAGGACGAAATGTCATACCTAAACCTTTAATGCAGTAGAAGCATCATGTTGACATTTAATTCTATCTGATAATTTAGTTTATGATCAGTGTGTCAGATACGTAATAACAGACTGGACCTATTAGACTCAGCTGTACTTAGTTTAGAGGTAATTAGCAAATGCAAGCATGCTAATTAGGGAAATTAAAATGGTGCAAATTACACCTGCTCAACAACAGAATGTTGGTAATAGCACTGTGAGCATGTTAGCATGTTCATGTTAGCAAATGTTCTTGATATTCCAAGACTTTTAAAATAAAAAATGTACTAGAAAATGCCGTTTCACCGAGGACTGCTTCAACTGACACTCTCACACATGCGGAAACTAAAACGTACAGTGACAGCGTCTGTGTTTGTAGTCATGCTGCCTGGCTTGGTTGTAGCTGCTGGCAGGCGATGTTTGGGCACAGTTTTGTTCAACACGTAGGCGGCTGCATTGTGCTGCTTAATCCCCTGCAGGTGAGAAACAAGAGGGAGAAAAAAATAGTAAATATAAATGTTCAGAAACTCAGTAAGATGTAGGGATCAGCATGAAAAGACCAAGTGAATGTTCTTAATGTTTTAGCTTTTTATGCTAACCTTGTGCATGTTGCTGTGCTGCGGCCCCTGACTGGGTACTGATCCGGCAGCCTGGTTCCCAGAGCTCTGCTCCTGCGGCTGGAGTCCTGTGGCGTTGGTGCCCGGCTCGCGGTGCCAGTACACACGAATGAAGCGGTTGTTGAGAACAGCCTCGGTGCTGGAAATGGCGCGTCTGGCCTCGTCGTTCTTTGTGTATTGAATCAACGCCGCCTCCGGGTCTCCACCAAATACCACCTGGAGAGAGCGAGTGTTAGGTATGTGTATCTGATGAAACAAATCCCTCTGCAAAGCTGACCTTCAAAAACGTGCTACTGAACATTGAGCTTTATTGTTGTTTTTTCTTTGTTTTGTTTTTTTTACACAATTTAAAACATTTTAATAAAAACTGTAATTATCAAATCTCATAAGAGACTCACAGCGCTGCACTTTATCAATCATATCTCTAATTCTCACGGTTCAAATTCTTTTCCCACTACTAACCATCTTGTCCAAACTTATCAACACTGATCCCTTCAACAATAAAAACTGAGGCCCTTACAGGTTTCCTTAGTGCAAAGCAGCAAATGATGCATTTTACCTGAATATTGACGATGGTTCCAAACTTGCTGAAGTGTTCGTTGAGTTTAGTGATATTGTTCAGCTCACGTGGGATCTTGCGCACCTCCAACTTGGTGTTCACATAGTGATACCTCTTGGGAAAAGTGCTCTTATGTTGGTTGTTAAAGCTCGGCCTAAGACAGGAAGAAACATCAATGCTGAGTTTGTTTTAGAAAGAAATCATTTAAAAAGGCAGACATGCTGATCAACATTTTAGGGAAGACTGTTAATAATGATAGGCAGTGAAATGGAACCCTGATTGATGACCTGAGGTTCAAGTTTCTACCTTCATACTAAAGTTCCCACAAGCCCACACAGTTGACTTGACCACATTTCAACCAGCTTGACACCTAAGATGGATTAGAAGTAGAGCCTTTGCATTTGTGTGCATCAGCTTCCCACAAGTAAGACAAAAGATCAGCTCCGGAGCTGAGTCACCCTGGCTTGAAACGAAGCTTCCTTAGCGGTAACAGGAAATAGAGGGCAGCACTATTTTGTCTGATCAAATTTCAACTGGCCAGCTAGTTTCTTCAAATGTCTTCACAAAAAAAGAACCTGCTCGGTGGCGGTATTAAATGTCTACGATCAGTCTGAGGTAATCTGAAGCATTGACAGCATTTTAAGAGAACTAATGGCAGCGATGCAAAGGCTCAATTTGAAATAAATTCTCTAGTTCCTGTATGGATTTCTATTTTTTTTGCTACAAAAATTATTTGTCAAGCCAAGCTCCAGTTTCTTTTCTTTCCAGTGTTTTATTGCCATGGTGAATGATGACAGAACGACTTCTAGCACATAAGCGTGATACAGTACAGATAACATGCAATTCAAATTTACACAATTGTTTTAATTGGCAAGACCTTTCAAATATGCGCGTGTTTTTGAAACCTTACTTCTCCATCCATGGTTTTTTAGCTGCCGGTCCCTCTGCTATGCTGGGCCCCATGGTTCTCTTCCTGCTGTCCTGATCTGTGTTGAAACGGGAGACGTTGCTTCCAGGGGTGCTGGCTGCAGTGGCGGGCTCTGTCTGAATCACTATGTTGGCAGCTGGAGGATGTAAACACGGACAGAAACACAAAGAAACAGATTTTAGTGTTTACATTAATATCTTCTAGTTATTATTTAGTTACACAAGCATCCACACTTCTCCAGTCAAATCACTTCAATCCAGTAGTGCCCACTGTTCAGGACTAGCTTGCAGCAGAGTGTGAGTACTAAGAAGACAAATATTGGTTACCTCTGGAGCCTTGTCCTTCGTTGGAGGTGAGGCCAATGAGGTTGGAGCGCTGGGTCTGCACCCTGGGAATGAACTGACGGTACTGGTTACGACCAGCTGCAGTCAGGCCCGGGGATTCAGGGTTATAGCCCTCTTGATCATAGTTATCTAATAAAAACAAAAGCACATACAAACCCTTTTTTCAGTAAATAATGTGGTGAAAAAAAGAAACTAAATACAAAAGATTAACAAAGAAGCTGAATTGAAATTACAATGTCAACCAAGCAGACCGGCATACATAAATAAATTAGATAAAAACTCAAATAAATGTACTTTGCGGTATTTAGTGACATATAGAGTACATAGCATGCTGGTACATGACATAATAAATTAAAAAAATAAATAAATAAAAAAAGTTAATATGGAAAGCTGACAGAAGATGAGAAATAAAATGAAAATTCTTTTCCTTAGCCACAATCGGCAGCCACAAAGGCAAGTTCTACCAAAATGGGGCCTTTCACTTGTGATTTTGTCTAAATGAGTTGAATTAAGGTCAAAAACCTGAGTTTGTTATTAACTGAAAAAAAATAAAAGAAAGACCCACTCCATTTAAACTAAGCCTCAGATTTTCTGTACAGCTGCAAAATTATTCATGAGCTGAATTATGGAAAAAAGCACTCAAAAGATGTGGCAGAGTTCACGTTAATGTCTCATAGCAACTTTGACTCTTAGGTTGATAAACAGTGCTACCTTCTGGTCAACAGCTGTTACTGCAGCCTGAAAAGATATATGTGCATCATTTACTGCACATCATACACAAACCAACTTAAAACAATAGAAAACAGAAGCACAGGGCATTTTAAGTATAAAAAAGCACCGACAGCTTTGCCACTATGACCTTTGACTTTATAAAGCTCTATGTGCTAGAAAGAAGTGAACACAAGAAAAAAAAACTCAGAGCAGGAGCCATGGCAATGTTGCCTCCAATCTCACAGTCCCAATCTGAACAGGAAAAGCATCACTGCTTACACTCAGACTGGACATATTGGGGCCGAAGAGACACAGATGAGGACGAGGAAGGAGGAGGTGGAGGAGGAGGAGGAAGAGTAGGCGGCAACCCCACACCAGGCGGTCCGATAGGAGGAGAAGAAGTGATTGCCGACTGGTGGTTGGGGGTGTCAATGCCACTGGTTGCTATCAGTGGGGGTCCTAAGGGAGACACAAGCCCAAGCTAATGTCTCAGGTATATGGCAGGTATGACAGTGAGTCTTTGGTTTGAATTGATTAAACTTTTTTTTACGCCATACAGGTCGCTTTAATATGAAAGTGAAGGTGGCAGGAAGTGAAAACAACTGTTTAATGCCACACTTTATCCTTATGTTTAACAATATATTTTGCATTCAAGTCATGGGAAATCAGAAAAAAACAATTTTACAGTAAGAACATCATTTAAGAACCAGTGCAATCAGTCAGGTTACTGGTTAACTCATATACAAGCACCAAGAACAAAACAAGGTTTTAACAAATATTAGTATTATAAGCATGTGGAGCAAAGAAGTAAATACATTATTAAGAAATGTCGTCAGATGCTGTCAGTGGTGGTCACGATAAATCATCATAACGGCACCAAAGATTGAAGTCAAAACTTCAGTATCTGACATAATGTGAAATATGGTCCCAGGCTCTTTCTTTTATGAGTTATATCCTTGAATAACATACAGAAAAAAGGCATTACAGAACATGATGCGTCACAGTGAAGCTGACCTTTTACTTTCGGGATTTTAATGTCATCACTTTATCAAGTTGTCCTTTTAGGCACTTAGGTGACATTTTTGTCATAATTAGTTTATGAATTATTAAGTAATAACCAAAAACCTGTTTTGTAAGGTCACAGTAACTTTAAACTTTTTAGTACAAAAATCTAATCAATTCGTGCCCGAGTCCAAGTGACATTTGGGCCTAATTTGAAGAAATTCCCTGGAGAGATTCCAAAGATATTGCATCCAGGAGAATGGGACCTACGGTGGATGGACAGTCTGAAAACAGCTGTCACCAGCACGGTCATAAAAAGGCCGTGGAAATACTTACATCCAACGGCGCAGCATAGGAGATTTCTAGAGGTTGCCGGTGCTACTCACCAGTCATGGGGAAGACGCCTGGTGGTGGTGGCTGTCCATAGGGTGGCATCGAAGGCATCCTGAGAGGAGGGGGTGGCTCAGTGATGGGGGGCATGGGCAGGCCGGCGGGGGGCATAACAGGTGGGGGTGGGAACGGAATCATGCCCGGTAGACTGACATCATCAACGATGAGAGGGTCGTTGCCGTGGTCGAATGGACAAAGGTCGCCACGGACGCAAAATCCCTTTTCTGTGAAAGGGGGAGAAACAGACATCAAAGTTTTGAATTTTCATATATAAGAAGTTCAGGGCGGCAAAAACAAACATTCTCTACGCAAGACCTACAAATGTTCAAGGTACTTTTTCTTTAGATACGCCTGGGTGTCAATTTGTAACCCGCTGCAATCCTTCTGAGGGTTTTTTGGCCCCAATAAGTATAACAGAATAAAAACAAAAAAAGAAAGCTGATAACAAATAAATAAGACGATAGACTGCCACAGTTCAAAGTAGCTAACACCCACAGACCATGTATTCACCCTGCAGTCTCATTAGGTAACGGGGTCTCTGGTGGCTGTATTTGAGCACAGTGATAGATGGTCGTGTGCAACAGGGACAGGGTGTAAATTTAAACCCTCAAGTGTCTCTGCAGAAGAGAGGGAGTGCTAAACTGTGGTCATTAGTGAGAACACTAAAGCAGGCAACAACAAAGCAAACCAAACTCAAAGGAAGATAACAGTAGAGTTTACATGAAAGTCAGATCAAACTAAAGAATGACCACCTCATATACTGAATAAATAAGAAAAAAACTGATAAAAAGCAGAAACTTCATGACAGGAAGTAAAGAGGATTCACTCCGCTCCTACCATCGTAATCCCTGCAACGCTGTTTGCCTGAAGCGCCCTTGTTGCTAAACGGCTTGCCCACACCATCTTGCCTCTGGGTACCATAGTAGCCAGACCAGCTGTCCGTAGTGCTATCCGGCAGGTGAGCTGGCGTTGCTATGGGAACGCCTCCCGCCCCTGAGACTCCAGCAGACGACGAGGAAGAAGAGGAAAAGGGGTGTGGAGGTGTGGGCAGGGGCAAGAGAGGTGATGGGTGCTGCTGCTGCTGCTGCTGCTGAGAGCCGGACGTGGTGGAAGAGTTGTAGCAGTCGGTGTCCTTCCGTTCCAACTCAAACTTTGACTTAAAGTCTGCAAAAGACAAGCAGAAACAGAGGCATTTTAACGAGACATGGACAAGTATTACAGCAGACTAGTGGCAGATATTCAAACCGTGTATGTTTCAAGTTTTTTTTCAAAAAAACAGCTACTTCTTTCATCATGCCAAACACTTAGAGAAGTAGATTAACCTTGCAAGTGATAAGGCCAGATCCAGTTTGTCTTGTCGAGTCCCCAGTGATATGATTGCAAAGTTGTCCACATTGTTTGTTATCGTAAGCAACTCCCCAAAACACAGGCCAAAAATCCAAAGCAAAATAAAAGAAAAGGATACAGCCAAAACTTTTTTTTAGTCTCTCAACAAGCCAAAGCACACCCACGATCTTTGTAGCTGCACCTCTAATGCACAGTCCAGCTGCGCTGACAGGAGCATCAGGAACTTCTGCACTCCTCTGTGCTCCCCTGTGCTCCCCTGTGCTGTTTTTATTGGCTGTGGGTGGGGTGGAGTGATGTGAAGGGAGTTTCTCACCTCTGCCTCCTCTGTGCTCCCTGTCCCTGCTCTTTCCTCGACTGCCGCTTCGGCTCCGGCTGCGGCTCCGGCTGCGGCTGTAGCTTCTCCCGCGGGGGCTGCCCCTGCGACGCTCGTGGCGCTCCCGCTCGCGGTGGGAGTCGCTGCCGCTTTTCCCGTGCCGATCGAAGTCGCGGCGCTTGCGCTCGTCTCGCCTCCTGTCCTCACGGCTTCTGTGTGGGTAATGAGTTAGAGGAAATATATTTGAATTAATGCAAGAGTCCAACAGACAGTTCTAGGAAGTGTTGCTTGTAAATACTCATAGCAGTGGACACCTAACGATATGCATGATGATGAAGTATAATCTTAGAATGCTGCTGTAAGACTGTTAAGTTATTGTGAAAGGACAAAATCCCAAACAGAGAGGCACGCCTCTCTCGGTCTCCGTGGGAATTAGACACCTCCCTGTGTGTTTTGGTACAAATATCCAATTTGCATAACAACTGCTTGACAAGTAAACAAGTGAAGACTGCGAGCATGTCGACACGGGGAGCCTTGCTTGAAGTACAAATTATAAAAGACGGTTTTATTGGAAACAGCTCCCTAGAGCGTTTAGACTGTGTTCTGACCTTGTGGATAAACATGCAACTGTTTGTGACAAAGCATTATGTTCAAATATTCAATTACAAGCTGCAATGTCATCAGTTTCTCTTCAGTCTCATGTGCACGGAGGCTTTTGTTGCAATGGACAAATAATTATTTGGAATTAATACACGGGACACAGACTTGATGTGGTTAAGTGTGTTTATTTATTTTTACTGCTACACTCCATCTTTGTAGTTTGTGGTTGCATGCAATCTTCACTGTGTATATGTTAAGGTTTTTTTTATGATATTATTATATATTTTAATGCAGGTTTTAGAAGAGTTATTTAAATCTTTTTAACTACGTTATCTTTGATACACACAGATTTAGTTTTATGAGACAAGTAAAAACACCCATTAGGTTGCTCTGCTGCGCTGCACTGCTTTGGGTAAACTGTATTTTAAATTAGAACACATGGATCATATTTTCATCTGTATCTATTAATATCTGCATTAGAATCTATTTTAGTGACCTTGATTTACCACACTGAAGAGAGAGTCAGACTTTTATTTGAGAGAAGTTGTTATTAGAAAGAGGTTTTACTTTTTCTAAGTATATTCATATTTTACTAAAATGCCTTCCATCTTTCTTTTTTGCTCCAAGGACCTGCGTAAAATTGCTGCAGCCTGCTGTTGTTAAAACCTCAGCACTTTCTATGTTACATTAAAACTATCACAATATTTCTAGGGGCGTAAATTCCTCTCCTTCCCTGAAAAGCTTTCAGAGTTCAAATTCTACAGGACATGTTAATTTTTTTTATTAGAAGCTTTTACACACTTTAAGCATGGGGAAATGAAAATGATCAGATTGAACAAACTGGTCCCAAATAACACTATTTCTGCCACAAAGACAGAGTAGATGTTGAGTGTGGTATGATAATGTTGTTAATGCACACATTAAGCAAACTAAACACTTTAATTGTTGTTTTGAATGACAGTATCACTGTTATTGTCCTGTCTGTTATCGACATGTTTAAATCTCCACACGACTGGACACTGCAAAATGATAAGCTTTTATCCACAGTAAGAGGCCGAGGCGCTGTGTCTTGGAAATTTCCGCGTGACACTAAATGTCTCGCAACTCAGAATATCCCTGAAGCTGCAGTCATACCTGGACTCGTTAAAGTCGGAGCGGTTTCTCAGAGGACTTCTCCTCCGCCTGTTTTCTCTCTCTTCCTCTGGGGTGTCAGCCTGGAGGGAAAAACAGTTACACAAAGAAGATTTAAAAATACAAACAGTCTAGAGAGAACAGTTTTGAGTCAGTATACCTGAAAAAGTGCAGTTTACTCCATCACACGATGAGATATTTACAAATTCTTTAATTCAAAGACCCATACAGAAACACAATGATCTTTTTAGTGTTGTGTCTTGCCTTTTTTCCCACAAAATGCCTTTCTAAGCTGATTTTCAAAGACAAATTATTCATTATCAGTTCAAACATTGTCAATAAATGTCACACTAGCTCTTCTTACCTCCACAACATCAGATTTGACTGCGGGCAGTTTGACCTCCTCTTTCGGAGCCTCCTTGGCTGCAGGTATTCCCAGGTAGTTCTTGGTTGTCAGACATTCAAAAAGTTTTTCAACAAATCCCATCGTCTCTGCATTGACAAAATGAATATTATGAATACATTTAGTCTTTCGCTCGAAATATGTGCAGTCTTGCACAGAAAGCAAACAGCCGCTCAGACATGAAATGACAGAATTCCTCCTGAATCACACCACACTAAATGTTTCTTTGCTCCTTGCTGCGCTTAATACATCCAAAGTCCAATAAACAACAAATTGAAGAGAACAGCAACGGCTTTGGGATTAAACGGGGAAAAGCTGTTTAACAAAATTACATTACAGACCAAAAAAATGACAAAAATGAAGAAGAAAATGTAATACACAACAAAACCTACAGTCACCAAAGGAGCTAATTTGAGCCACTTATTCAGCTGCAATATTTAAGTAGGCCTATGTAGTTCTATAGACATTAGACTCAGTAACGTCCTTTGTGGCCTTGAGCTGTTCTCTTGTTTGCTCGCTGCATGGTTTCACTTTCAGGGAATTTTAACTTCAATCAGCAGCCGTTTTAGACTAAAAATTAAGGTGCTGCTACAAGGACACAGAACTGAACAACAGTTTTAGAAACCGTGAAATCTCAACAAGTGATTCCATAAAAAACATGTGTTCATAACTAATCCAGTCAAACTCCTGTAAACACATTGTTGTTCTTTTCTGACAGTGAGTACACTGTCTAATTCAAAGAGTTCAATAAAATTCACTCATGGAAGGAAAGAGAGCATGACTCAACTAAAGCTGAACATGTAAATGCTTACGCCCTTTCAAATGCTCTGACACACCCTCTGGTGGCCATATCGGGGACCAACAAGTGGTGAATGGTGATTACACCTTATACAGCTGTAGCATCGCTGAATCGACAATAAAACTTACATTTATAGTCTGGAAGGAATTTTAAAAGACACCATTAATTTTGTGCATTTTAGCGATTTCTTCAAACATAAATCTGACGGTGCAATAACCTGATGCCTGCTTCAATACAAACTACATGCAGCGTCTGACCAGCTAAACATAGCTACACCATGACAGTTACCTAAAGGTCGAAGTCAATACGCCTCGTCCATTAGACTAATTTTTTGTTTGTGAATGAACCTTTTTCTTTTAAATATCTCAATTGGCTTGAATTTATGATAAGCATTTTTACATAAAATTCTCTTTCTAATCTACATATCCTGTTATCCTTTATTAACCTCTATAAAGGCATCAGCTGGAATTTCCGAGAGGGTTTGTGACGTAACATGACACAAAGTCTTTATGGTCTGTTTGATGTATGAAGAGCATAAATTAACTGCTTTTCCCTTGTTAATTAAATGAAAATAATATCTGCTGGAGGATATCAAGGAAGACATTAAAAAAAAAGAACATTGCTGGAATCACAATTATTAGCACAGATGCTTTGTGTGGAGTTTGTACCTTTTTGTAAGAAGACATCAAGCTGATCAGCACAAAGTGCTTTCAACTCTTTTTCCGGTTTGTCCTTCTTCACAAGAGCCACCACATAGTTGGCTAACGCAGAGGGGTCAGCATCACATCTGAAGATTAAAATACATGGAGTTCAGAACTTAAGCTGCACGGAATCCTTCTCAAACTACACAAAAAGAAACTGAGCTTCTGCCAAAACATGTAGTGACTGAAACAGAGGAGACAAAAGGTTGGCAACAATCCGGACAGAAAGAACAGAAATTGCATTTATAATACAAGGAGGGTTGAGCCATCCAGGAGGACGATAGCTGATTGTTGAGTCCGTCTTTCTACAGAATCGCTCAGCCAACCTTTAAACCAACTGCAATATACTAAATGTCAGTAAGTTCTGCAGTCCAGTGGTGTTCAACTATGCATGCATGTAAAACTTTACTCAAAAAAAAAAACAACAAAACAACCCTAAACAACATATAATTATATTGTGTAACATCATAATCAGCACCAAGTGAGAAGAAAAACTTTTTAAAAAAGCTTCCAAAGTTTTACAACAAAGGATACCCACCATATGATCTATTTTACAAAACCTTTACAGTAAAGCTGCAAGAATTAATTGAATAATCGATCAATAAAAAACTAATCACCAACTATTTTGATAATCTATCAATTGTTTCAGTCATTTTTCAACTTAAAAAGTACAAAACTGCTGGTTTAGCCTCTTAATGAGAGGATTTGCTGCTTTTCTGGGTCATTTATGAAAATAAATGAGGAGTCTTGGTGTTTAGGCTGCTGTTTGGGCAAAAGAAGCAATCTGAAGAGACCGCATTTGTCTCCGGGAAATTAAGAGGAGCATTTTTAGCACTCTTCTGACATTTTATGGAATAAACGATTAATCGGTTAGTCATAAAAATAATCGGCAGAATAACTGAAAATGAAAATAATTGTTAGTTGCAGACCTACTTCCCAGGCTCAAATCACACCAAATGTCCACTCAGCCTGCAAGTGGTGGGGTTATTACGACAGCGCTGAGGACACACCAAGCCCAAGGAAAGCTCTCTGACAGCTCCAAGCTAATATATAACTAACGGTATCACTAAATACAATAGGTTATAAAGTGGGAAAAACTATTATCTCTCAAAACCACCTTGACTTCCATTTGACCTCAAAAACCATTTCAATCAAAGTATGTGATCAAATAACAACCATAAATACTTATTAGACAAACAACTTGCCATCACACATTTGAGACTGAAATAAACAGGTAAAGCAATCAGAGCTTCCAGAAGGAATTTGTCAAACAGGAGACTGAATACAGAAATATCAGTGAGAACTCCCGCGAGGTTAACAAAGCCACTTTATTAGGATTCAGCTGGTTTCCACATGAAACAGAAATGCTCAGAGAGCAGAACCCTGGCAGCACTTGAGCATGTGAATCAGTGACTGTTACTGCATCACCCAAACACTGTGTGACTGTGTGTCTGTGTGTGTGTGTGTGTGCGTGCGTGTGTCTACACATCAACCCCTCTGGAATCACTTTGTTACATATTAAAACCCAGCAGAGTTTTAGGTTGTGCCTGTTGTTCAAAAAGCATTTGTGTCCTCTTAAAATCCCTAAACGATTCCAAAGAACACAAGAGTGTGTGTAACTATGGTAACTCGAAAAATAAACACTTATTATTGTTAAACCTTATGTTAACAACAAACAAACTCAATACTTGTTGACTATTTGAATCACACGTAACGTTAGCAAATTAACGTACAAGTTAGGCTATCCATGGCAGCTTAAAGGCTTGCTACAGAGCTGTGATAAAGTAAAATTATCGTGGGCCAACTACGTGCCAAATACCTCGAAATAACAAGGTTACAAACATCCCATGTCGTGCCCCACTTAGTTTTTTAGCGCAAGATAGATAACGAGGAGTCCCACTGTCTCTCTTTGCTAAATAAAGCCAGCTAGAGGCATTAGAGGTTAGCTAACTCGTGCAAGAATTTGCCATCAGATTCTAGCAAGTCCTCCATTGATGCATGGCTAACCCACTGGCTAGCTAGCTAACGAAGCTACGTAGCATGCGAGCTAAATGTCATTTCAATTCAACACTCACATAGGCTCCAGGAGTTTTGCCAGCCACGACTTCAAAGCTTCAACATTCTCTATGATCATCGTGGAAAACACTGTAACACGGTCTATAAAATGAAAATGCGTTTTGATAATCCTACTTTCATCGTCAATAAATTTATAAGCTTTAAGGCCGTATGTCTCACTTCACTGGCAGGTCGGACAAAGCGCTTTACGGCATGGCAACACAAGTTCAGTTGTCGTAACACCGGCCAGACGCATGGACGATATGTACTGTCTTTATTCACTCGCGATTCTTGTGATTAAACTGTATCAGCGCCCCTACAGTTGTGTACCAAATATGTACGATTAACCACATCACTCCTGCACTATCAACTTCATAGCTTATTCGTTAGTAATCTAACAATACGACAACTGAGAGGGTCTACGGACTTCATTACCCAGAAAACCACGCGGGACGGGAAGCTGACTGTTGGTGTCATCAGCCAGGCACCGGTGGCGTGGGTCTCCCTTGTCAAACTGGAAACTATCTCTACTGTTTCTTTTTTCTAAACAAAGGAATAGTAAATAGCTCGCAGTTTGGGTCGAAATGACGGTAGGTTTAATGCTCTCATTATGTACTATAGTTAATGCTGGTTTGTAGGCAGTGGATACGTTATGTCTCATTAACTTACTTTAGCTGTTAGCCAAGTTAGCTAACAGAAGCTAGTGTCGAGCCAGCCGCAGAAAAAGGTTCGTTAAGAAATCTGACTCAGCTGTACCAGAGGTTACAGCTGTTTTCTTGTTTAACGTGTTTTAAACAGCGTCTCTATTTTATTTTATTTTATTGTACTCTAATATGTTCAAATTTACTGCATTATCTAACAGTAACAGTTTACTTAAAGTATGTATTTGTTGCAGTGTAACAGTTATTCTCTATATTCAGTTCACGTGCAGCTGTCACTTTACTGGCCTCTCTTGAATAAACTGTCATCCTGCTCGTCGTTGTTTTCCAGGAGCGGAAGGGAACAGCGAAGTTGGACTTTTTGAGAAAGATTGAGCAAGAAATCCAGGAGAAATGGGAGAGGGAGAAAGTGTTTCAGCAGGATGCACCAGCAACAGTTGGGGAAAGTACAAAGTGAGTATCTGCTGTCATGGCATGATGTAGGACTTTGTACCACTTCCAATAACTGTTGAACTTTTTTCACAAATGAAGAGTATATTTGAATGCAGTCTGTGAAGGGAGCAGTTAACATTGCTTGACTTCTAAATGTCAGATCATTTTCTGCAGCTGTACATCTTTCTCCATCTGATATTTTCATGGTGCAACAACAAGCATTTGATGTTCCTAATCACTACAGTAGGAGTTGTGTTGTGTGTTGGGGTTTTTTTTGTGTTTTGAGGTTGAGAAAAAAATCCAGAGTAATCCTTCAACACTATTTTTGCCAAGTTCACATAAATGTTGCTCTGGTAAAAAAAAAAAAACAAACTGGGTTTCAAATCAGAGTTTTTCTAATACCGATCCTAGAATCTGTAAAAAGCTGCCGATACCACCAAAAAATGCTGGTATCAGTAGCGGCGAGTACACCAATCTGTAAACCAATTAGATACCATGTTATTTATCAGCCTCAAAACGGTACCCAACTACTTTCCAATTAGCTCAGGTAGCTCTGTCTGGCCTTATTTTTTTACCATTGTGCTGCTGCTCTTGTTATGCTGCTGTGTTGACTTAAATTTCTGCCACTAGAGATCAATAGAGGCATATCTATCTCATCTCAATCTCAAAACTAAAATCAGTTTTTCTTTGCCGCTGTGCTTTCCGTGGCAACTACTATTTTTAAGAGCAACAAAGAAGAGTGGACAGAGCTGAGAGAGCTAGCAAAATGTCGATATTCAGCAATATTTTGCACTGGAAAGTCAAAGGAGATATGTAAGGATCTGCAAGTTTGGATATTGGAATCGGTATCAGGAAGGAAAAAAGGGATATTGGAACATCTCTATTTCAAATACACATTTTGATTAATGGTTTCATTTGCTTTCCAGAAAAAACAAGTACTTTGTCTCCTTCCCCTACCCTTACATGAACGGACGGTTGCACCTGGGCCACACGTTCAGCTTGTCAAAGTGTGAGGTAGGTGTTCTTACAGAAGCACACGGAGATAGATGCTGAGAAATCAGCTTCTCCAGTCTTCATCTCTGACAGATACCTGAGAGGCAAATACACCCAAATAATCACTTGTCTTAAGTTTCTGCTGTTCAATTTTTGTCTCGTAGTTTGCTGTTGGTTATCAGGCTCTGAAAGGTAAGAAGTGCCTCTTCCCGTTCGGGCTGCACTGCACAGGAATGCCAATCAAAGTAAGTATCTTTTTTTTTTTTTTTTTCAGTCTGTCACATTAGCCCTGTATGTGGTTTCAGTAGCATACAGAGTTAGGAGGTTACTTCAGGTTTAATCTTTCGAACATAATCCTCCAATTTTTCATTCAGCAAACGCAAAATGCAAGTTGTCACAAACAGCTTTTTTTTTTTTCCTTAACCTCACTAATTAAAAGAAAATGCCAAGTGGTAGTCCT
>JAQLOL010000006.1:17614645-17643698 GCA_029783665.1 Naso thynnoides
GTAAAAGATCTAACTATTCAACTACTGGCACTGTCTGACATAGGTCTGTATTAGGCTCCAGTGTTTTCTGAGCAGCCCTGGAAGGATAAATCTTTCTGCAGCTCTGCTTGTCTCTGCCTACTGGGGGTTGTTAGCGAGAGGGATCTGCCTGAAGCAGAGCTGCCTTCGGGCGCTGTGTAACACCCCCACCCCACGCAATGACCAAGTGTTATTGCTTCAGCATCAATAGCTCTAAATTGGGTTGGTAAATTGGAAATCTATTTGCATTGCAAGCCAAATACAACCTCAAAATGTCCCACATACTCTTTTTAAACTTTAATCAATATTTACACAGACATTTTTACTAATGGAGCTGCTATTTTAACTGCTTCTTCCAAAGTTGTGGCCGTCATTACAAGGTACATTTTACAACCACCACTCCAACAACTTTCTGAAGCACCCATTAAAGTCAGTGGCCAGTGCCCAAAAGGCATCATGCTTGGTTTCACAGGGTCAGTTCATGTCAACTTTTTCTTAATTTTGAGCAAGCTGACCCTTTAATCATCTAATTTAATTTTTTAGCTTATTTAAAGGGCCATACCAGGCTATTTTTGACTTCTCACCATTAGCTGAGATTGGCCTTATCTTTTACAAATGTTGTTAAAATTCGACCATGTTTATACTTAAGTAGATCTCAGATTGCATTTTTAAATCCCATTCATTGCCTTTCTTATTGAAACAGCTAAAGAAAACCACTGTAGACACACGAGGTAATTCACCTTTCTTAAGAGAACATCTGCTTTTAGCTGGTCAAAAATCGCTAAAGGGGGGGACGGAGGGGTGGGAAGAAGCCTGAAAAGGTAGTTCCTCACAAGTGCTGCCTTCCTTGCTCTAATATTAGCATGAAGAAGGAATTTAACACACATTCTTTTTAAACAACGTCACACATTTTCAGGTTCTTTCTGTAATGTTTATCAAAAGTGGAAAAAAATGCAGAGGGTAAACCAGCTTTATTGTCATTGTACAATGAAATTGCATAGTTAGAGTGGAGGGTTAGTCCTGAGCCACTGCCATATTGAGGCAACCTAACCTGATGTGCCTAACATGCATGTTTTAATGGTGGGAGGAAACCCATGCACACACACGGAGAACACGTGAACTCAACACAGAAAGGTCCTACCCCAGTCAGGTATCGAACCTGGAACCCTCTTGATATTAGACGGGCAGACCTGGATGTGAACCCAGGACCTTCTTGCTGTGAGGCAATAGTGTTAACCACTAAGCAACCATGCTGCCTGATGCAGAAACAAACAAACAAACACAATATCTCATAGATAAAACTATTTTGGGAAAAATGCGTACGATTTCTATAACTCATATATCCGATGTTGACAAAGGAAAATGGCATGTCAATGCCAGTTACCCTAGTATGGTCCTTTAATTATCTCTCTTGTGTAGTTTTATTTTATGGAGGATAAAAGAGCTCCAAATATCAAATGAATGCAACCTTCGGCATAGAGTTAAATGGCAAACATATCTACACTCGGTACATTTACCATATCACCACAAACACACATACACACACATACAGAGCCGGGCCTTACGTCATCTCAAATACACCTCTATGCCTGAACCATTAGGGGGCAGTGTTGCTTCAATTCTGCCCCCCCTCTATCTGTTGTCTGTTCCCACAGCTGCTCAGTGGAGTGAAATCAGTCTTAAGTGCCGATCTTGGGTCAGAGTTGGGATCTCCACAGCAGCAGCGGAGGTCAAGATCTGGAACAGTGATGCCCATCCCAGTCAGCATTTGGACAGGGACCATAAAACGTCTCTGCTGATGTTCTTTCCTGCTGTTTCAGCATGAAGACGACTCTCCCCACAGATGCATCAGGTGTAGCGCACTGGCTGTTATCGACAACAGCCCCTCAGGGAGGTGTGTGTGTGTGTGTGTATGTGGGTGGGAGTGGAAATGTGTGTGTTACATGCAGATGAGTCTAGCAAGGCTCTTCCCATGACTGTGCTCGTTACTGACTGTTACTGGCACAGAGGAAAAACCATTAAGAGATAAAACAGAAAACACAGCACCAGGGAAAAATAGATCATACATTTTCAAGTTGCACGTGACTGAATAACAACGAGCAAAAAGTGTTTGTGCTTTCCAAAACTACAGGCTGGCTTTTCCATAATTTGTTTATATGTATTTCACATCCATCCTCCTTCCCCTCTTCATTTCTCCATCCAGCAGATACGTCGCCTCTGCCTCCCGCATGTGTTTCCTCTCCACTGTCTTTTTCATAACTCATTTCCCCTACAAAGCATCATCTCTTCGCTTCACCTTTCTTTCATTGCTCTCTTTTATTTATTTCTCTACTTCGTCTGTCCCTGACTCATGCCAGTGTGTGTTTGTGAAAAAAGAGAGGAAAGCGAGAAAGAGAGAGGTGTGGGGAGACCTGCTAAGCTGGAGCAGTCGTCCCCCTTGGTACTTCTATCCAGGACAACAAGCACCACCTGGGGTTTACATAACATACACACTTCCTCGCAGACTCTCTTCATATCACTTTCTCTCTGATACTCTTGTTTCATCCTTGCCCTTCCCATGTCTCTCTGTGATTTTCATTCCGTCCTCCTCTCTCGCACACATCATCATCCGTGAAGGAGGATGGTGGTGGTGGTGGTGGAGGGGGGGTATTCGGCTGCTGGTTAGCTTGCAGCAAGAAGCTTTGGCAATTTAAACAGCAGTCTGTGTGCTCTGTTTCCAAGTGGAGTTGTGTGTGTGATGATGGGAGCTTGGAATCCGCTGCCACTGCTTCGCTCCTCAGACTAAGCCGGCAGTTTTATAGATTTTCTTTTTTCCGTAGACAGACGGGAGGAGGAACTCACTGTGGGAATGATTTGACTTGAAAAACCACTGTCATACACTGGGATCATAATGCTCGAGGTTTGCCTGTTTTATGTAGGTTTTGTTCCTCAGCAGGAAATTCCTTGGATGACAAGAAAAGGGAGGATCGTTTTTCACTATATAAGCTGGGAGGTCATTTATCACTTACAGTTTCCAGAGCTAGAAAGCATGGCGGATGCCTTTTTTCCCCTCCAGCATTAATCAAAATAAACAAATATGGGCTATATTTACAATTTGGTTATGGGTTGCATGAACTTAAGTCTGAATGATGATTAATTCAGTCACAGCAATACATTACTTATATCAATATTATTATTGGTTATGGTTCATTTGAACACCCCATCCACAGGTGATGAATGGGCTTTTGTAAAATTAAATTTTAAAAAACAAGTTTTATATAATGAAGCAGAACCCCAAATGTGAAAGGAATTTAATTTCAAAGTTCAATTTCAATTAGAGGTACATTTCAACTTCAAAGGAGCTCTGATGTGACTACATTTATGAGCTGAGCTGAAGCAATATGAGGCAAGAAACAGAGGTCGAAAGAGGTCAGATAGTTTATGAGGTTCTTCGCAGGAAAAAAAGGTTTTTATTGTGCAAGAAGAGCAGTCTCAAAAACCAGAGAATGTGTGCCTCAGTCTGAGAAAAGAGCACTAGGATGTGCCAAAAAAGGATAATAAAACTGGATTATTTCTTAATTATCTGCCTGAAATTTCTCAACGTCTGGCACTCAAGGTAATTGGAAAAATATAAAACACAAAATGGAGTGTAGCGAAGACAACCCAGAGCATCCTCAAGCAACAGTGAGTAATAAAAGCCTCCATAAAAAAACAAAACAAAATGCCTCTCTGTTAAATGTCGAGAATGTCGCTCATTCTTGTTTGAGCGCACCAAAGCAGGCAGATACTATATCAGTCGTTTTCTCGATTTATTCTTGCCCTCCTGCCTGGATCCTTTTAACACTCACAGTTGTGCCAGGATGTTGATTTATACATCTCTTGCTCTTCTTTCGGAGGTGTAATTTTCCACCATTTCCTCACTTCTCTTTGAGCTCCTGTGGAGTTCCAATAGAGAAAACCAAATGCTCAAAGCACCGCAGGTTTTTGAATCTTCCCCTTGTAAAATGCATATTCTGATGTGAGCATGGATTATGAAATGATAGGTCTTTGGGCAGCAAAGTCTAAAATGCCTCCCTCTACTCGAACTGTTTGCTCTCTGCAAACTTGAATTACCCATATGGTGTGATGTCAGTACAGAGCTCTCATCCTAAACGTCCAACAGAAAACCTGAGGGGATAAACACTCGCTTTGAAGGTGTCATGACGGCTACTTCCTTGTGACAACTTCAAAGTGAATGTTTAGGTCATTCCTTCGGTGTGCCAGAAGGACTTTTTGCTATTTCACTGTGCAATGAGAAATCCAAAAAACTGTCCCTTGACACAGTAACTCTTGCTCACAGGATCCCCTTGAACCCAAGGGCACCTGCTCTGTGCCTGGTAGGCCCGTTCAAAAATCCATCCATGAATGTGAGAGGCACATATCTGAAGCCGTGAGCAAAATAAATGTGGTTCTGATGATTCATCATTTCCCACTTGACACATTTACATCTTTAGCACACTCTCTGCAAGCTGTGATGTTTTTGATTGTTTTGCGTGATGAATTAATAGTTTTAAACAATTTCAGAGAGCCAGGTAGATGTCTGCATAGCAATACTCCTCGCCATGCACAGACACCGTAAAAAACTATCTATATATGGTTTAATAAGCAGCAAAATGAAATATAGTGTTTACATGCCTCCCCAGTCACCATGATGCAAACATAATATCTTTAAAATGAGTGAACCAGATTTCTTCCTCCATCATTCCTACGAGACCAAGAGTTTTTCGTCCTGTGAAGTGAGTCCAAGATCCCACAACACAGATGAGGAGATGTGTGATGTGGACTGAATATGTCCTCAAGGAAAACGTAGACCCAAGTCCTTCATACATGGTGGACCTATGTATTTTTGGGGAGGGGGGCATTTTGGGAAATACACTTATGCTGTTAAGGTAAGATAGGTGATGCATTTTATTTCTAATTCCAATGAAAGTGTATTAAAAAATGTCAATTAAATTCATTATGTTTGGTAAATTTTTTCTAGTTGTTGGTCGCCCTTAATCCATAACACAAAATAAATCAATTCTAAATACCATGTGCACAATGTAAAAGTTTTTAGTATTTTTTAAGCTTGTATCTACATATTTTTTGGGCAAAATTGAGAATGTCTTCATTTATTGTCGTGATAATTTTCATATTTGGAAAAAACAAACAAACAAACCCCCCAGTCCTCTCCAATAGAAGTAGAGGACTTATGAAATATTTTGTTGCAACACATAACACAGCACAGAGTGTTAGAAACTGTCATCACAAGCAAGACCTTACGTTGTCCTAGGAGATTTACTGCTCATTATCCACGCTATTTACTGCTAGCTGATGTGACCTAGGAGAGTTGATAGCATGCAGCTCTGGCAGAATGATGTTTCACTTTAAGATCTACCCTGCAATTTCTCCATACAGTCCACTGGGCAACTAGAGAAGACTGCTTGCTTGAAAAGGTCAAGTATGCTGCATTGTCTTGGACAAATAAAAGTGAAAAACAATCTCTAGTAAAAACGTATAACCTTTGCTATGGCATAAGGCATCTTTTTGAGCTTGCAAGCCAGCTTAGTGTCTTTACATGATCCTCCGGGGGAATTAAGGAATTCAGGCTGTGAAATTAGTTTAAAAGTAACAAAAACCAATGACTTTTGCATTTAATTCACCTTATACACTGTATATTACTACTTATCATTTTAATTACCTGCAAGTCCCCAAGCCTGCCTGAAACAAATATGCTGATATGTTGTCCATTCTGTCTGTTGATTTCATCACAAAGGAGTCTTATCATTCTGTTTAGATTTTTCTGGTATGAGACACAGAGATGTGCATTTGTTATGCTGCCACCCATAATCATGCTTTCGTGTGAGCAAACCCCTCCAGGCCATTTTTTATTTTATTTTTTATTTTTTTATCAGTCAGTCCTGTCACATTAGTTCCCTATACTGTATGTCTTCCATAAGTCTTTCCATACAGATACAACCAATCATATGACCTCTATGTGTATGTATTTCATGAATGTGTATGTAGGCTGCCTCATAACTGTCATGAGGGTTGTTACAGGCTGACATGTGTTGCATAATGTTTTTATCTCTACGACACACACGCTTCCACAGTCCTGTCACTGATGTAGGTGTTCTTTTATCTGGCGCCTCAAAAGTCTGTGTGTTTGTGTGTGCATGTGCATATGATTACTACATGTCAAAAGGCTGCAGTGCCTCAGCAAGTGTGGAAAAGTGTGTAGGTGTGCATTGCAAAGGCAGCTGCAATGGTGCAGAGAGGAAAAGAGAGTGAGTGTGAGACATATGATGAAAAGTCTCTGAGATTCATTTTCTCCATCCTCTATCCTTCTCCACAATCCCTCCCTTCTGCCTTCTTTTTCTCATTCCTCCTACACTAGATTTAGTTCTAGCTTCAAATGTGGTCCAGAGGCATTTCTTATCATCTCATCAACTACAAACACATCAGCCGCAGAACTGATTAAATGATTAAACTATAAAAGCTTCTGACTCATGCATGTCTGCAACTGCTGGCATGATTGTTATGTCAGAATCTACACAACAATAGCCTGTAACATCCATTTTAATTCAATTAGTTTCAAAAATGAGCAAACTGAAAATACGGCATAGTTGTTTTTGGTGAGTTATAGTGTAAATAATTCCTTATGTCTTAAACAAATCATTGTCAATCACATTATATGTCACTCTGGATTAAAATATCATCGATGAGTGCAAATGAATGTACTGACAAAATAATGATACGGAAATTCAGTCATTTAAACGATAGTTTTCCGAGTTTTTCACCTGGTCAGTATGAACAGTCATAAAAAACAATTTGAAAAATTACTATCAATGGGAAAATGAGGAAACAGCTAGCATAAGTTCAAAAATACACCTGCTCTATCAGCATCTCTAAAGTTCACTATAATATGTTATATCAACAAAAAAAATAAAATAAAATAAAATAAAAAACAATAAACCAGAAATGTAAAAAAATGACAATTTGTTCTAGTTCTTAAAATAATTTTCAATTCACAAAAGTATACAACACTTACATGAAGAATCTTGTTTGCTAAGTCATGGTTTTCATGAAAAGATAACTCTTCCCTGCTTCCCGCCAAAAACTAGCCTCAGTCTACAATCTTTATCCTGAGCTACACTGTCTCCTACCTCTAGCTCTTCACTTAAAGCAATAGTCTGACAATTTGGTAAGTACACATAGGCAGTTAACTTTAAGCTGGATCATTAGATAAAAACATTGAAACTACTCTAATATTTATGTATTAAATTTACTGCCAGTAGCTTTTTAAAGTTGCAGTAGATAACTTCTGCTAATGAGCTAGCAAGCTAACATTAGCTGTAGCATGAGACTGGTTAGGAAGCAAATCCACTGCAGCCATTTGCGCTGCTGCATTATTTTGTTTGTTGTCGCTCTCTCTTTTAAGTCCAGTTTGAACTAAGATGAAATGGTTGCAGGGAAAGTTGCAGCAGACTCAGAGAGCGTCACTGAATTTTTCATTTTTCTGCAAAACCTTTGTCCCAGTGGCAAAGAAAAATATCGAATGGTGTCATTTTTCAACCACTATTACACTGTTTAACCAGGTCAAAATGACAAAGTTAAGCCATAAAAGTTGTCTAGTTTCACTTTAACTTAGCACAAAAGTGGGGAAGCAGCTGGCCTGACTCAGTTCAAAATCATAAACTCACTTAACAAACTTTTTATAGTTTTTAAATGTGTTAAAAGCAACAATTCACTGTCAAACTATTGCTTTATTGCAGCAGGACAAAAAAATCCAGAAAAACACTTTTGTGTATTATTGAGTCTCAAATGATTAATTCAGTGATTCAGTTGATTTCAATATTACTATTATTATTATTTGATTGAATTTCAAGGTTTGAGATGTTTTTGTTTTTTTTTATAAATCTGTCCACTTTTGTTGACCTTCAGAACAACCGCCTCTTGAGCTGTTTCTACTTCTCTACTTCTCCTGCGTGTGACTTATACGTTCGTCTGTGTATCTAAGGCATTATCGTAAGCTGGCCTTCATTTCCAGCCTGTTTTAAAGATCTAATTACATCCGGCACACGATGCAAAATGAATGAGCGGAAGTTGAATTAGACAGTGTATGTTTCCATGCACATAATGATCAGATTATGGTCAAAAATCAGAACAAGGCATCACTCCGGTTGAGATCTGTACATGGGTTATTCCATTGTTAGTCCTTCTTCCATGCTACACCCTAATTAATTATTGAAGACACCTCCTTCAAGTAATGTCAAAATGTCATAGTCTCTGTAGTATTTGGTTTCAAACCTAATGTTTCTCCCATAATGACATGATGGTACAACCTTGTGTTTACAAGCTGTTTTATTTACCAGTTGCAAGAACATAGTGGAACATGTGCAAAGCTAATTTTTTTTAGAGAAAGACAGCCTCTCGTTAAATGGTATACAGCCTCACTACAAGGTTAGCTTGTAGCCTTGAGAGTGTTCATAAATGATGAAACAATAAAGGGACAGAGTGAAATGTTCTATTAGGCAGAACAGCTTGTCCATTTGACAAATACAATTAAAACTCTATTTAATTTATTTCACTTTTTTTAAGCCAGTAGTGCCATTTACATTGACATATTTAAGTACATTCTGAATATGTTTTTCTCTTTTCTGTTTACCTTCAGTGTTGACAGTCAATGTTCAAGTAGCCTTTTCAAGCTTTCCTTTATATTTGCTGATGTGGATTTTTGCAATCAAATATTCATACAGAGTGATAAAACCAGACTCACTGCTTCTTCAAGGATTTTCTGAGAATTACCATGGGATCAAGCTGCAGGCTGCCTTTTCTGTGTTGTTCAGAAAAAGGTCCTTGTTTGTTGACTGGAATTTCCATTGGGACTATAACTGGAACATTAGTCAATCGACTTCCATGTCCAAAACATCAAAAAAATAATTAATTAGCTACAAATATAGTGCCTTTGCATGTTTATGCACAAACAGAAATATGCAGATGCAAACAAACTCATACAAACAAACACACATACACACCCGCAGAAAACACTTAAAAGAGAAAATGTGCATGCTGCCAAATGCACTAGATTTCAGTAGAATAAACAATAGAATAAAACATCAAAACAACAAGTAGCTCTGTGGAACTCATTAAGACGTGCACACACACACACACACACACACACACACAAGGTGACAGATGGACCATGGCTTAATTCAAAGACTTTCAACAATAAACTGAATGTCAGAAGCCCCAGACAGGTGCGTGTGTGTGTGTGTGTGTTTACAAGTATTACTCACATATTAGGGACATAAATCTGTTCACGCAATCAACTTGTGGGCACTTGACTTCCTTGAGGGAACAGAATACAAGTTCCCATGAAGTAAAACATTACATTTAAGATGAAGCCTTGGAGTAAGGCAAGTCGTGGTTATGGTTAAGACAAGAATAAGTAACCAGAAAACAAGTAGCCTACAAGTCTATGTTACATCCCCAAAAGTGATGTTTGCTTTTTTAGGATATTTAAAAATTAAAATTAAAATATTGATACTGTGTTAACAGTACACATTTAGTCTGTGTCGTTCTTTCCATGCGGAATTTGCATGTTCTCCTCTTGTCAGCATGGATTTCCGCTGGGTCCCCCAACAATCCAATGACATGCAGGTAGTTTGGTGACTGTAAATTGCCCAAAAGGTCAAAATATGAGTGCAAATGATTGTTTGTTCATACATCTCAACCCTCGGCAGGCTGCAAATGATAAACTTGCAACCTGTCCAGGTTGTATCCCGCCCATGCCAAATGTGAGCTAGGATTGGCTCGACCAACCTCTGTAACTCTGCTAAGGATAAGGGGTTACAGATAATGGATTGATATGCAATGATAACATCATGTAAAAAATACAGCGCCTCTTTAATCATTTCTGTTTGTTTCCATTCTTGCTTTGTCACAGTACGAAGCAGTAATGCACCTTAGTGCTGCACCCACAATAAAACAGAAAATGTATGTAATTGACTTGAATTTCAATACTTTCAAAATGATGGCAGAGACATTTGTTTGCAAAGTTTCAAGAGGAGAACCCTTCAGGCTCTACCTAAGAAACTAAAAATCCGAGAGCCAAATTGGAGCTGCAGCAGCATTTTTCTAGAGAACTGTTTTGCCACATAACTTATACTGAGGCAGAGGTTGTTCCATCTGAATTCTGCAGAGAAAAATCGTAAACGTGAAAAAATGTTGATCAAGTTAAATTTTCTTGTTTACGCCACTATCTGTGTCTAGACAAATTGGCAGTGTGCTAGGTAATGCTACAATATAAGCCTGTGAAGTAGCCTGACAATTCTGAGGGAGTTTGTGTGTTTATTTGGTCAGGTTAGAAGATGCAGGTGATTGGCAGATGGGTGAGTGGAGATGGAGGTGGAGAATACGTAGATCTGTGCAAACTACATGAAGAAAGAGGTAAAGAGTAACTTTACATCTAAGCCAATATAAGGTACGAAGAGGAAAAGCTTTGAAATATGTAATTTTTAAGGGACATTGGTGAGTATTTGGGGCTTTAATCAACGCCTGGAGAGGAACTTTACCTGATCATACGGGGTTGAGTTTTTCTCTTGCCACCAATGTACTTATAAGCTGAATAATCCTTGAAAATGATAATATATATGTATGTGTGTGTGTGTGTGTGTGTCTGTGTGTGTGTTTGTGTGCGTGAGAGAGAGAGAGAGAGAGAGAGAGAGAGCTCTACAGAGGGAGAGTTGAAAGATGAAAGCTGCTTTCCATCCTTTAGCATGATAGCAGGATACTAGCCCCCACCAGTATATTACCCTATCACAGACCATCTAGATGAGCGTGTGCCTGCTTGTCTCAGTTGTCACTTAGGGTGCACTCACACACTTGGCCCAGTTGTCCCATACTGTGCCGAAGCACGAATGCCCCCCTCCCTTCTGCCCCGCTGGCCTGCACTCACATTACTCCAGTCTAACTGCGCCTGAGCACGCTCGAGCTACCTGATACAGAATGTGACCCGTATTTTTACCAACGTTTTTTTCATTTTTTAATAACACTTTTAAATTGTTCTCTGCTTCCTGCAATCTACAAGACAGTCCTAGATTTTCCCACTGCTTTTATGCGGACTTTGTATGCTGTTGTCTGCCTGAATTTAAAGTGAATCCTCCACAAACAGTCACAGTGCACTCCGTGCTTGTGCTGTGCATGTGCATCCATACCGTACTGAAGTCCACCTCTTCCAACCGTGCCAGGGTCGACAAAGTGTGCCATATTTGAGTGCGGAGCAGAGCACTCACGCTAGTCAAACAAAGTGGACTTTAGGGGTCAAATGTTCTCAGGCATGGTACGGATTGCCTAGTGTGAGTGTATCCTTAGAGATATCTCCAGAGAGTTTTTGTACAGGTTGGTGGGCTCCCCTAAGCTGCTGCTGTTCACCTGTTCAAGTAGTTTTAAGTAAAACTCACCACAATGAGGTCTTCTGATTAACTAGAGACCTTGCAACGAGATGCTGCAGTCAAAATTCAAAATGCTGTGAGCACCACAAATAAGATTACATTCATCCAAGCTGGATTAGAGTGGTTGCAGAAATTTTCAAAATGATTTTGCCATTTTAGGTTTAGGTTAAATAGTTGTAATGTTGCTTTAGTAAGAGTCTACAGCCAAGCCACTGGATCTGTAGGGCTGTTTTGGCATGGTGGTGCTTTGAGATATTACTAATGTAGTATAGTACAGCTGATGCTAAAGAATATCCCTAACGAGTTCATTTTGTCTAACTTCTTCTGATTGAAAACACACAAACATTTCCATACATTCGGAGGGGTCACAGAACATATCCAAAATGTGATGAAAAAACAACACATCAGCACACCAGTGAAACCACACATCAAGCTGCACCAGGTGCTCTTACATCCCAAGGACCGTATTGACCCTGAGAAGAAGGGTGATGCAATATAAGAAATCCCAGGCCTGTCATGCAATAAAACTTACATTGGAGAAATGTGGAACATTTGGAACATGAAAGAAAGAACATCAGACAGAATGTGAAAAGGAAACAACTGGCATGTGCAACCAAACACAAAGCAGAGCAGAAAAACCTGAAGTCAGCCATCTCAGACCATTGTAAAAGGGAGAACCACATCATGGATTGGGAAGAAGCCAAGATCATCTGGTCTGAGAACCACACATACTATTGTTGGATAAAGGAGGCAGTAGAGATCCAGAAATGTGCCCACAGGACTTTAAATTGGGATGAGGGAACCTACATGCTGCCACACACCTCAGATGCAATCCTTAATAAACACCACTGGCCAGCAGGGGGCGTCATCCCACGTATCCAGGTAGGATGACAAACCTATAATAACCAGCTGTCAGGACATCACAGCAACATCATGTGACACTTCTGAGGACGACTGCAGAAAGTCAGCAGTCAGCCGAACACAAGAATGTCACTGGTTGGAAGTCCTTTCCAACATGTCTATATGTTAGCTTAATGCGGACTGTTTGCAACTTGTTTGTTATGTGCAAAGAGTTACTTGCAAAGACAGCTTACTGTGTATATTCTACCCATGTGCAATGGAATGTTTTGCTGTTGAATTTGGAACAAAAACTTAAAGCAAACATTATTTTGATGCAAATTTAGACTTCCTCTCTATGATGGAAAACTTGAAATGATCTGACTGATTTGACACACCTCACCGATCTGAGATTATTAAAACCACTACAACAGATAATTTGCGACTACCGAGGCCCTGATCTCCCTGTGTGAGACGTCTCATCAAAACACAGTCTTCAGAGTGTGAACAAGTATGGGAGTCTATAAATAAACCAGAACCAAAGTGCCTGTCTTTCTTCAAACACAACCCAGACTGGGATCGCGCAAGCGTGTCCAATCTAGAGTGCCTCGGCAATGCGAACATCTTTTGAGGATGACATGTCAGTCAAACGAAGAGGGAAACAATGAAGAGCAATGAGGCATGGAGGAGACCGACTGGTTGACGTGTCATTCAGACATACAAGATGCAAATGTGCACCAATGGAAATGTGTTTATTTACCCCCACAAATGTATTTAAACAAGTTGCATATATGCCCTTACAAAAGAAAGAGAGGAAAGATGTAAATAATTTTACCAAGAAGAGTTACCCATCCATGAGAAGTGATCGACAACAGACAAAATACCCTCAAGAAGAACCCAACATCTGTGAGAAATGTAGAAGAAAGGGTGGGAAAAGACACAGTGTCATGTACGGAGACATACAAAAGAAAGCTTATGTAGACAGACAAACAAAAGCAGCAAAGAAGCAAACACCCTTCAAGCTGGTGATTGACTACGTGAGAGCGTTGCCACAACGAGAGAGCAGGAGTGAGGTATGCTGTGGCGACATGGATTCAATTACAGAGTATTGTTTTGACTCCCACTCTCTGAGACACCAGCAAACATCAGTCTGACAGTGGCAGCAGGGTGATATCAGTGTGTGTGTGTGTGTGTGTGTGTGCATATGTATGGATGTGGTATATTGTTCTGTGCTCGTGTGTGTGCTGTTTCAACATGGACTAAAAGCCCTCATGGTAACACTGCCTGTGGTCGAGGTGACTCTGGCCCCAGGCAGGCCCTGCAGTAAACTGGAAAATAAATGACAGGCTCCATCTCCCAGTCCACACCTTCATCACTCATCCTTTCATTAGCACAGCTGAGAGCTGTGGGAAAGAGAGGACACAAAGTAAAGGACAGAGAAGCGACAGGGGAGGCCAAAAGAACAGACAAGAGGATGGACTGTGGTAAAAATAGCAAGACAGCAACAGAGACAAACACAGACAAACAAAAATAATCATGTAAGAGAGATAAGACGGGAAAGCAAAATGAAGCCACCGATGTGCTTCACTTGCTCCTCTTAACGGGGTTTCATTGGCAGTCTGAATGGGAGAAAAAACTTGACATTTCAAAGATGACACCTGGTGGAACAATGTATGAAAAGAGTAAGCAAGCGAGGATGAAGAAGAAAGAGGATGAGGAGAGAGGTGCAGACAGGCAGAGAGACAGAGACTCAATATGAAATCAAATGCAGGGAAAACAAATGACAGCGAAGTGTATGAAGCGCCTCAGATCTTACACATGACAGACCGTAAGGTGAGAACACTGAAATATTAGTGTATTATTTTAAAGCATTGATATGTTCCCATCACTGAGCTTGATGTATTTGCCTCCCAGTGATGAGAACAGTAAACACTCAATGGATCCTGCGGTGAGATTTATACATGTATACATACAAATTACACTGAGAGTTTGTGCTAAATTAAAGGTTAGTGATTAGTTTACTAATTTCTACCTTAACAAAGTACCTGCCTGAATAAAAACTCTGCTGGACAGTCAAGTTTAGTTATGCAATTTATCTTTGGTGTCATCAGGCAAAAATCCCATAATAACCTTTCAACCTTCCAAGATTTGTAATAGGCAGAGAGCCAAGTTTATGTGTTTGTGTTTTAAGTGTTTATGAACCAGTCATTTTCCCTGCTAGAGAAAGTTTAAGGTCCCAACACTACGTTTAAACATGCAAAATTAATAACAAGGACTTAAAATATTTACTAAGACATGCTGCAAGGAAGCATGAAATAAAAGGACATTAGACAACAGCAACAACAGCAAAGGTTTGGAAAAGCTACTTTAAAGATAGTTTTACAATTTTTAAGTGCTGATTAACACTGACATGGTTTTGCTTGCAAAAACTGATTTTTAATGTGGCTCCATTTAAGAAGAGAATCTACTGTTTTTTTTAATATCTAATTCTGTGTAAAAATGTCTTTAAAAGTTTAGATGAAGTTAATAAGAAGCTTTAGCAGTCCAAGCTATCTCCAAAAATTCTCCGGATTTTTGTTTTTTAGACAGTTAAAGCCTCATATTAATTATTAATTATTATTTCAGAGGTTTCTCCCCTATCACTTAGAATCAATTCACATAAGGAGTGTTTCTTCACAACCAGTATTGACAAGACCCTAACTACTTTTCAGTGTGTAAGGGCACTTTACTACTTTTTAAATCTGTGCCTGTGGATTCATTTGCACCCTTTTTTACTTTTCAGCACCACGTTTGCCTGTTGTTGCATTGATCGTAAAACTCCAAAGGTTATTCATCACTCCCCATGTTTGGAAAAACTCACGGCAGTTGATTCCAGAGGAACACATAAACACATACATGGATATGTCTGGCTGTGCAAAGCTGCACTACCTGCTGCACCATGCATGACAAATGTAGCTGAAAGGAGAGAATGTGGCACAAAAGGGTCTGCGGTCTATTTTCCACTGGAGACAACCATGCCAGAAATATGTATTTTGCCCTGGTACTGCAAGGCATTTCAGACTAATGCTCCCATGAAATGCCCCATGCTGTAATTTATTACAAAGAAGCCACTCTTTCCTTGCACTATGCCATAGTACAAGCACGCTGAGAGAGATATCCGCAAAAAGTGGGTGAGGAATAAGAAATGTGGGTGAATAAAGGTCACAGAAGTTGGGAAAGTATTGTAAAAGAAAGGCAGAGAGGGAAGCAGAAAAGGCAGAAAAACACAAAATATATTGCCACTATTTAGCTGTTTAATGTTTAAGGGAGGAGTTGAGTGAATCTTCCAGTGATGTCACTAACTTTTTAATGATAGTTTATTTTTAGAGAGGAGAGAGGCTGACAGGCCTATTTTCAACCAGCAATTAAAATATCTGCGAATCCGCAAGCTGACGATGTTGATATTAACAGCGCAGCAAGGTCGTTCAAATGAGCACGAACACCTGTGAAGGAAAAAGAATCAATATCTTCAAATAGAGTCTTTTAAAACAACTGTCCTTGAGCATCCTTATCTGCTCTCTTCCTGCCTGAACATGATCACATCCCTGCAGTAGTTTAACCCTGATTAGCTCTTTAAAGGGGAATATCAGCAGTTAGTGCAGCCAAGGCTAAAAAAGACACGTAAAAGTGCATGGAAATGTCTTAATGCTTCCTGGGGTGCGTGATATGAACCATAATCATAAAAGCACTTTTATGGTACAGATTGTTGTTATAATTACAGCAGCAGCTTCATAAAAAATGCACACCAGGGCGCATAAATATCTATAACATCTGAGAAAGATTTTAGTGTGAATATAAGCAGAGATCATCCTACTGGAGAGCATTAACTCCTGAAGAGTTTTATCTCAATCTCATTGGGCCACATTGTGACATTCTGTACTGTGTCCAATACTGTTTCACTTACATTCAAACCTTATACCACAGAGACTGTCCTACCACGTGAGGTATTTTCTGTTTTCAAAGTTGGAACGAGAACAAGAAAATAGAGCAGAAGGTATAAAAGTTTTGGTGACGTTGGCAAAGTGAGGGGATGATTCTTTTCAGCAGCCAAGGTCAGGAATATGACAAATTTTGGTGCAGAAATCAGTTTGTGGATAATGGCATAATCCATCACCTTTGGTCTCCCTCTCTCTCTCTGATAAACGGGAGCATATCTGGGAACAATTTGGATGAAATGAGCATCCAAACACGGCCGGAGTGTGATGCTCTATAACACACACAGTTTTCTCCCAGTGCTGAAGACAAATGTTGAAAATACATTTAGGCTACACAATGGATCATTTCAGTGCATGTGAGTGCATGTATCTTATTTGCTTGCTCTTGTTACTTTGCAAAACAATTTTCGTAACTTAGATAATATAGAAAGATCTGATATTGTTGTATTACTGAGCTCACTAACTACAGACTCATTTTGTTTAATACAAAATGCAAAAATGTAGATAAAAGGAAAAAAGTTTAGGAAAATAGAAATAAATTACACTTCTGATACAAGTACAGTTCTTTTTAAAGTACAGAATGCTTTTCAAAACTACAGTACAGATACAGAAAGATTTATTTTTTGAGTGATTAAATTACTGTTGCAACTTTGTTACAAATAATAATACAATCCAATAATATATAAAATAAATGAGGGACATAACACCAAATTAAAGTCAAGTTTTATTCCCCTTGAAAAAAAATCATTTATTTGCATCAACATGTTGCATAAACATTTACAACTACAGTCAACATACTTGACTGCTAGCCTTTATTAGCTGGTGTTAGCAATAGCTCTAAATAGCTCTAATAGCTCTAAGCGACAGGTCGGTACCCAGTTGCTGCCTCAGTGTAACTACAGATTGGAATCTTTGTGAATCTTAAAACTTGATTTGATCCTAAGTCTTGGAGTGTAAAACATGGTCACAATCCTCCCTTCTGTTCCTGAGTCATAGGAATTGAATTGCAAGCATTTTGCAAAACATTATGAAGTCAAAGTGAGGCTGACCTTTGACTTTTTGGATATTAAATATCCTCACTTCATCATTTTATCATATCAGACAGTTGTGCTGAATTTTGTCATCATTGCGCCGCTGCAGCGCGTCTGCGTGGCTGAGCTGCTGCGTCTCGCTCACTCTTGTTGTTTGCTGCTTCTGACAGCTCTGTCTCTCTACAAAGACTTTTCCTTTGAATTCCCATTAATATGAAAAGCGTTTCATGTCATTTTATGATAGATTTAATTCATACTGAGGTTTGACAGAAAACCCTGTGATGTGTGAGAGAGAGAGGGGAATAGGTGCTGGGGAAGTGGAATGGCATATAGACTCAGAGACCAGGGGAAAACTTCTGCTCTCCGCCTCGTGCTCTTTTTATTTTTTAACATAATATAGGCCTGACAGTAGTTGTCTACATTTGGTCTGTGGTTTGACTGTTATTTATCCTAAAATAAACGCCAAAACTAGTTAAAGTATGGTCTGCTGTTTTACACAACAAGATCCTTCAACTGTTTCGCAATTAAATCTTGAAATGAAGGGATTCTTCACACATACACGCTTGTGGGTGGTTTGATTTTGAAAGACACACTGGAAATGTTGAAATGATAGTGAATGATACTGGTATTATGTAAGTAAGACTGTCAACATGTTATTTTTCTGTCTATTTTAGGAGAGAACTACGTGCATCTCACGGAAAAAAATCGGCAAGCCTCCTGAGTTAAAGTGTTGTATTGTTGCAGGCATGCATAAGATGTGTGTCTCATGCGTACCGTGTGGCTGCTCTAATCTGTTATACTGGGTGCCGAATAAAATAAGCAGATGTGACGCAGACCCAGGATGTGTGCACGTGGGGTTAGTGTATGAATTCCTGAGTAATGGCAGAAAATGTGTTTAGTGAAGTCACAGCGACCTTAAACCTTTGACCACCAAATTCTAATCAGTTAACGTTATGAGCCAGTAAGTGAAACAAGCAGAAATCCATTTCCATAGAAGTAATCTGCGACTTCTGCCATTTTCTTTTCCTACGAGCTGAACAGTCCACATTCCTGCCCTGAATCTTCTGTTGTGCTAAAAAAAAACTGGTTGCCTGTAAATGTCAGAAACACTATGCATTAATAAAGATGCGAATGTAAATCAGAAACCTGGTTAAGGTGATAAATGACAGCTGCAATAATCACAATGTGTATTATCTCTGTCTCTTTAGAGTGCATGTCAACATTTCAGAGACAGGCAACCGTCAAACCCTGTGCATTATGGTAATTTGTTTCATGAAAACAGACCTGATTTCATCTCTTTCAGATTTATTACCTTGCCATCCCTACCTTAATTTCTACTTCACTCTGCCTCTCCCTCTTCCCTACATGTTATGTCACTTTGGCTTAGTGTCACACTCTCTCTGCTCTGTAATCATGCAGACAACCATGTGTAATTGAAGCTACTTGTGTAGGAGAGGAATTGGTGCAATGTTCAACCTGAGACCGTGAAGCCCTGACGTTGTAAGGGAAGCCTCGATGTATCAAATAAGTTCGATGTCTTAGTCAGAAGAAGGCAGCACAGTTTGTGTGTTACTGTGAGTACAAAAAGAGACGAAACAGACTGAGTAAGGAAGGGAGGAGGAGGAGGAGACCCGGGGGATGTGACAGTGTGACAGGTAAATCGGGTTTAGCGGGAGGAGAAGAGAGAAGGCTCGGGGACTGAAGGGAAGAGCAGAAATGGAGGTCAGGGTGAGGGAGGAGTTGCGGAGAGTAAGGGAGTCAGAGACAACATCATCTACTATGGTGTTACAAGAGGGTGTACAGCTCTTTTCTGTCAAAATGTATTAGTGGACTGGAAAGATGATTAAAGTAAGCTCTTTGCTACAGTGTGTGGAAGTGTTTACAAAGGGACAGGTGTCTGTTTGCAACAGCAGTTCCAAATAAAAAACTCATGAGAATTATCATATTTAGTCCTTTAAGTAAGCTGATACTCTCTGTAAATGTCGTGTTAACTCTTTACTCTTTACACTTTATTAAATCTGACGTTGAGGTGAGGTGTTTGTGTTTGTGTTCATGCTAATTGACTAAAAGGGGGCGTGGCAATGGGAGTGGCCTATTGCCAAAAAGTGCATAACTCCCAAATGGATTCACAGACAGCTGATTATCTGTTTGGGCCAACTGGCAAAAAAGGGGGTGTGGCCTGTAACAAAAAGGCATAGAAAGGATTCATGTAACATGGCCAAACAGTGTAGAAACACACACTTTCTCTCTCCCTCTCTCTCTCTCTCTCTCACACAAACACACACGCGCACACACACTTTAACTGGTCATGGCTTGCCCTGCCACTACAATTTAGCGCTGGCTTCCTTCATAAGTTATCAGCCGTTTGTCGCAGACTCTTGTTGGAGGCATCATTGAGGACAGTAATTTTTTATTTCCTCACATTTTGTCTTTCCAAATATTCAATAAAAAAAGGAACAATAAAATCAGTCTATAATGTGTCTGTAACTTTAGGATAACATGTGACGCCTAAGACAACCGTAACATTTTTAGCTACTTGTCGCAACTATTGCAAATTTGCGCATACGATGTATCTTATGATATTCCAAAAAGTATGATATTTATTTTACATTCAAGATCCATTAATGCAGCTACTGCAGCGTAACACAGCTACATCAATGCTACAGTAGCAATACTTCCACAATTCTTATTAGCACACAACACTTATAAGCAAATTTACTCAGCAAAGCAGTTCAAGCTTGTGCAGTCTTGGGTCAGCGGGCTATAAATGCTTTATAGTTTTGCTAATGTTAAGAGGCCATGGTTGAGTGGACTGTAAACAGCAAGCTGCTACCGGAGAAGGAAGTTGGAAACGGAAATTCGCCTCCTCCAACGGTAGCCCAAGAATAATGGGTTTTGCCCCCAGAGGCTGTATCGCTGTCTACTGGAAGTCAGACAGCGAATGCAGCCAATGGCTTCCAAGACTGCTGTTATATCAAACAGGTCCATCTCTTCTTTTCACAATGTTTATACCTTGTTTTTATGACATTTCTCCTAACACGTTAGGTTTCACTTTTACCTGCATTTTAGTATTTATTTGAAGCTTTTTTATTGACTCTCTGTGTTAAAATTTTATATGTTTACCTCTGATGTATTGATTTATGGGTAACCCTTTCTTTTACGGTACAGTAACTACTGGGTATTTACCCTGTAGTTACTGGGTAAATATCCGGTAACTAGATACCTTCCCTTTGCTGTTGAATCAACACAAACTTGTACCATGTAGGTTCATATATTACTATGTAATACATGATAATTTACTCGGTAACTAAACTAAAACTGTACTGTAAAAGAAATGTTGTTTGTTTCCATGTAATTACTATATTCTTGCATCTATAATTTGGAGTAGGTAACTCACCACACTGTTAAATAAACACAAACCTGTACCATGTAGGTTCAGATGTATTACTTTGTAATACAAGATAATTTACTTGTTACCATCTAGTTACTGGGTATTTACCGGGTATTTTAGTTACTGTACCGTAAAAGAAAGGGTTACCGATTTATGTCTTAAATTCATTTTAAAACTCTCATATAACTGTCAAGTTTTTTAAGCAATGTAGTAGTAGGTTTACATGTATGTTAGCAGTAGTGTCAAAATTCAGTCATGAGCTGCTCTTTATATGATGCTTCTTTGTTTTATTTTTAGATTGGCAAAATGCTTCCAGCAGGCGAGCAGAAGCTTTTGGATTGTTCTTGCACCAATTTCTATTTTGGCACACCTTCGCTGTAGCTGTTGTCCCATTGTTGTTGGTCTTTTTTGAATTGTTTTATTCAAAGGTTCTTTTGTGTGTGTGCATTTGTGCGAGTGTGCATGGTAATGATTCCTGTCTTGGGCTTATGTACAGGATTCAGGAGGAGATGGACAGGCTAAGTAGAGAAAATGTCGCAAGCAGACAACAGAGCCAAGCAAGAGATGGTAAGCTGCTTTTTGTTTTGCAAAAGAATATTAGCCAAAAGAATGGGGAAAAGGGCACAAACACACACACAGACACGCATACAAAGACTTAGACAAGGAGTATAAAAAAAGGCAAACTGCCTTACTGCCTTGTTGCTTTTTCTAACCAGTCAAGCATCTTGGTTCAGAGGCTTACCAGCTGCAGCAGTCTCTGTTGCTTCTGCACTGATGTGTCAAGCGTATCTCATACAGTTTTTCATTTGGCATACATGTCATAAAACAGTTAAATATAATAAAATATTAGATAACAAACATGATATCAACTGTGTTACGTCCTGCCCCTTTTCATTATTTGCATATAGGCTTCATATCTGTTATTGTGTTTTTCCGTGTTTTCCGTGTGATATTATGAAGGTGAAGTCAGGTTTCTGGAGGAGGCTGAAACTGAAATAACCTGCAAAGATAAGATCAAGGAGCCTCTGCCATAATAAATATGAGGTGACGCTTGTTATTTTGTCATCTCTCTGCCATAATCCCATTGTGCATGCTGTTGCCGTTATAATAAACAGTGATATCCCTCTAAAGGTTATCAGTGGATTTGTTTGGATCCTATGATAGCCTATGGGATGTGAACACAGCTGAGAGGAGAAGGAAAATTTAGAGTTCACTTTCTTTTCAGACTACTTTTGCTATGTTTCATAACTTGCTTTAAATGTAGCAAATGTATCATGAAAAAAAGATAAATCTGGCACCTAAATTCATATTCTTTGAATTAGAAAACATCACTTCCATTGCACACATGTATTTACCCCCAATGTTTTCCTGAAAATAAACAAAAAATGAAACAGAATTATGTGGAGTGCTCTTGTGACAGTCAGCAGGGAAAACCTGATCTCTGAACAGCCCGTGGCCTGCAGAGACGACACTATGAGTTCTCCCTAAAATGAATAATGGAAATCTATAACAGGTTGAAGCGCTGCGTTAGACTGAATACACTGCACACTGAGCCCCAGCCACAGGCTGTTATCTACACCCTCATTAGACCAATTATAATGCTGGAAGGAGAAGAAAAAAAAAAGAGATTGGGAAAAAACAGCGAGAGGGAACAACAAACGTGACACCTTAGGGAATTCATTTGCAAAAAGTGTGGAATGACAAAGTACGATTCCAGAACTTTGCAGATATTTTACGGCAGGTAAATAATGGAAATGGAGAGCAGGATCTGCAAAAAGGTATCAAGAGTCAATCATTAATACCTGATATTTGATTTCTCATGCAGCTACTCTTCATTTTGCATGGATCGCTTCTTCAGGAGCCAGTTGCACAAACTGTTCTTTGAAACTTATCCATAGCCAGCTTAGTTCTTAAAGTTCCAGTCTTTTGTGCATTTTTTTTTCTCTTATTGTTTTCCCAACAATGTATTCCTTCTGAGCTTTGTAATTCTAACATAAAAAAAGCAGGTATTGCACTCAAAACCCATAGATCTCAGTGGATAAGACACGCCCCTTCCGGTTGATCCCATGGAACCTTATTTTAGAAAAAAAATATTAGCTTAATTGATAGAGAAAAATTAATTTTTGATCCCTTTGAAATTGTACCGCTAATCTCAAATATGATGTTTGTCAGTTTAAAAGTTTATTTTGTAAGTCAAGAAAGTCACAGTTTATCACACAGGTGCTGAAGTATAAGACGTTGAAAATTAGAGAGATGACACACCTGATCTTTGCAGAAGTGACGTCTTAACAACGATCTCTTACAGAACCGAGTAACTCTATGTTTGCTTAGCTGCAGCTCTCAACATCCCCATGCTTGTAAAGATATTTAACAGTTTTAATGTATTTTCCTACATTTTTAAAGAGATGCACTAACTTTTTTTGTTTTTTTTTATTATTTGCCTCCCTCCCACAAAAAATAATTTTTTCAACTGTGCATGCCGTAAGAACAAAGAGAAGGGTAAAGCTTGCCCACTGCTACTTAGCTTAGCTCAAATACTTGCAGTCAATGGGAAGTGCTAGCCTGCCTCTGCATACAGTCATCAGATAAACTTTCCAAAAACTCTAAACTGTCTTGTGTGGTTGTTGTGACTTGTTTGTATACCACGTTATTATTGTTTAGACTCAGATTAGCACTTTATGTAGTACTTTATGTATTTCTTCTTCTGCTGCTGTTTACTGGCTTGCATGTGCCCCCTAAATTTACTTCAGGTACATATTTGATTCTAAAATTACATAAAGTGCTCTTCTTACAGCCGTGTCAATGTTGATGACGCTGGCCTACATTGTGTGAGGCAAGAGATGTAGCTGACTGAGTGGTTTCACAGATAGTTAAGTGGTATGTAACTATCTTCATGACAAACTGCAACTTATTGATATGTAAAATTATTTGTTAAAATAATAAATTAAATTTATGCCATAAAAATGTTTCTCCAATACACACTGATTAACTAAGATTAATTTGGTGTTGCTGTTGTTTATTGATCCATATTTCTCAGTTATGATGTGTGGAATCTAAACGTCCTCATAAATCAACCACTCAAAACCACTTTGCTCCGCTTTGCAGACCTCCACCACAATGGACATTTCATCTGACCTCTTCTGCCTCCTGTGGGCTTTACTGCCCTTTGAATGAGGTCAAGCAGCACAAGCTTCGCAGGTGATTTCTTTATTGTGTTTTGTATTGATGTATGAGTGTTTTCTTTAATGAATTACATTATTGATTAACATGGATGCTTTCATTAATTGTAAAAGCTTCCTTTTAACTTTAAATACATGTCTTAGACGTCTCTGGTTGAGTTCAACATTTATCAAGAAGACACTCCAAACAGTTTCACTGTATGAATGTGGACTGTGAGTGTGGCCTTTTGGAAGTAATGAAAAAAGCAGAACATTAATTAACATTAGATTCTGACCAAACCTGTCAGCCTGTCTGCTGATTTAAATAATCAATGAAGTTGCTTTGCCTCGAGCATAAATGCACATAGCGTTTCTCTTAACTAGGAGATGTGCAAATGTTTCTGCAGCAGGAAGATAACAGTTATCAGTCTAGCAATGGTGATGTATTTCCACGCAATGAAAGAGGTGTTTTTAACTTTTTATTACCAGTATTATGAATTAGGTTGACATTTGAGCTAAAATAGGCTATATATCATGTTTTATTATTTCAAGAGACTGAGCATGTTTTTTTGTAACATAAGACATTCAGCAAACACCCATTGATCCAGAATGGAATGAACTTTTTCTTTTTTCATGACACATTTTCATGCCCGTTCTTCAAAAATGGCGCATTCCACTCCTAACATTTCTGTGGCTTGTTATAAGGACTGTTTGTTAATTTGATTGCACTCCCCCTTCTCAAGTGGCATCTGCCCCCATTTCTCTCTTTGCAGTGCAGCCAGATCCTCTTGAAATGGGGACTCCTCTAAAGCCAAGAGAACCATTAGATGAAGGCTGAAGCAGACAAATTCTGCCATTCTGTCTTGTTTGTTTCTGAAGTCGCTTTTTTCTAAACAGTGTGTTTTGTCTGGCACAGATTAAAGCAAACAAAAAAATCACTGACTCTCAAGTTTCCGATTGTGACCACATTTGTATCGTCTTGTCATCGTCTTGTTACACTTGACCTCACCTGTTCAGCTTCCCATACTGCAAATATGCTGCTGCAGCTTGTGTGCATCTCATTTATCTCTGTTTGATGTGAGGAGCATTACATTTAGTTGGATTGTTTTTGCATTTACCATACTGAAGACTGCATTGCAGTAATGTTGTTACTGTTAATGTTGTAATGATAAACCTTTTGTGAATAAAACACAGGGCAAAAGAGCTTCTTTTTTTTAAGTCTAAAAATACAGCAGGGTTAAGAAATGCAACATCCACCCACGAATGGTTAAAACAATAAGTGACAATTACCAGCTAAACCACATTGTGATCAAAAGACTTGATAGTGAAACACAAAACCTTGATAGTGAAATGCGAGACTGCACAGAGGCATTGCCAACAGCTGCATAAATTAATGTAAGAGCGTATCTGTTGAAAAAACTCTCAGCAAAGAATCATGTACCAACCAATCAGGAGGTCAGCTTACATTGTCATAGAGACCAGGTTATGCAGAGGCTATAATAGCGATAGCATATTATAATTATAATTATTACAGACCATAATAGAACTGTAATACATAATGCTATTAGTACTATAATCAGTAACACATTATTTTACACTGATTTAAATATTGTAAAGTGCTGTATGAATGTAGTTTTGCTTGGTTTCTGTCTGCTGCCAGGGGCTCAGCTTAATGTTCATGAAGTGGTCCATGGGTAAGGTAAGTAATTACTGAAGGTTAAGTTTAGGCATGTGATCCGACTATTATCATGCCAAAGGAGTTTGGTTAAGTTTAGGCAAGTAATCACTGACAGTTATGTTTAGGCATGACTGCCCCAGACTTTCCAGGTATTTACAAGACTGTCACAAACTCTGGGGAACATTGAGCCCTGGGAACACTGATTTGCTCCCGCTGCCGGTTTTCAGTGGTTACACTGATTTGTCCCTCAATCAATCCATCCGTATCTTGTTCTGCAGTCGTTGTGAAGTCATAAAACGTGGGCTGGTAATTACTGCAGTATCCCTAACATGCTGAGTGTTCAGCAGGTAAATTCTGATAACAATAACTTCAGTTAAATTGTAGTATACTGTCTTGCAAGAGAGGGCTGCAATACAGATTTTTACTCAAATACTATTTTTTATATTTTAATAGATTTTTGACAAAATTTGCTGCCTGATTAAATTTGAACTGTCTTAGTAGTTTAAGGGACGTTGTTAACTCAGAAATACTGAGCACAGAACATTAATCAGGGCACACTGCTTCCAAAAAATGTCCAATCTATCACAACCTAAGTCATTTGCCTACAGAAGTAGTGTGACACTTCAATACCCAGGTTAACAGTGATGAATTATGCATGTGACTGTGACACTCTTTATTATACTAATAAGACAGGTTTGCCGAGCTCAAGTTTGCCTGATACATTTGGACAGTACGGCAGAAAAGTATTCACTATAGGACGACATAAATTAATCTGTGTCCATCTGTAAAAATTAACATGAAAATACCAACTTTTTTGTTCGAAAATCAAATGTTTCATTTAACAAAATGCAGATAAAGTTACTAAGTTGTCAAGCAGACGGTTCAGTCGCATGACTTGAGTCAATCTAGGATTCATTCGGTGTCTGCAGAGGGCTCTTGCAGTCTCACTGATGTGTTCCCCTTGGCTGTTGCATGTGATGTGCAGTTTTACTCTCAGAGTGGTTCTGTGCTGTGGGTTTGTCTGTAGGGTGCAGCAGCAGAGATCTTAAGATGTTAAATTGTGTGTGATATGCACTGATTCCCTGTGACTGCAGGACTCTGGCTGGATGTTCTGACAGCTCGGCCTGTGATGGAGTCCCACTGGAAGGCTTTTGGTGGGGCTGGGGTGGGATTCTCATCATCCAGTCTTTGTACCCCTTGGTGCTGAGTGCAAGTCTCTCTCTGCCCTGTTTTTCATGAGTAAGAGCTGCTCTGTGTGGGCGTATCTATCCTCACCACCAAGCAGGGACGACCAGGGAAAAAAGTATCCTTGGACTCTAAGTGGTGCAGCAGCAGCCCCTGTCAGAGGTGTCATGATACCTTAAACTTAACTCACGGTACTCTACCATTCAAGATATCAAAACACTGACTTTAACACCATCACCTATTTTGTTCTGTAAGAGTGTATTGTGTGGCTAATGGTGTCAAAGAGGATAAAGCTGTATTAACACTTCAGGTCTTGTTGCTGGGTTCCAATTTGTTGCCTGTATTGGATTTTTTATGACCCCCTGCTTACATCTACTTTTAAAAATGACCCATATCTGATAATTGCATTCACATCAAACATTTGAAACAAACCACGTGTATACAAGGGTTTGACTAATGACTGGAAAAGAAAGTGAACAAGTTGACGCAAATACTAATGCAAACACATAGCGGAAACACTTTACTTAAAGCATCCATCTTTAATGCATTATAAACATACTTACAATAAATTACAATACATCTATTGTGCTGAATAATCTGAGTTAAAAGCAAGGTTAGGGTTAACCCTAGCCCTTACCCCAACCATAACCACATATAATGCATTACAAGTGTGTTCATCATCCGTTATAATGTGTTATATTCATAATGTGTTTTAATGCATTATAGAGACATAGAGACTTAGAGACATAGAGACATAGAGGAAGTGTTAGCCACCACAGCCTCTAACAAATGGATAAGAGCGCCTAAAACCACGCTCTCCCATCACAACTGAAATTTCCTCATAAACAGATTTGCCTCGTACAAACCCTGTATTTTGCCACCATCTCTCCACACTCGAGGCTTAAAAGCCCTTGACCTTCATTACTCTCTCACCGTTTTGTTTATATTTTCAGCAGAGAGGACCGAGAGTCCTTTGCACATGCATTTACCTCAGCATGATGCAAAATTGTTACATTTTCAAAGCTGAAAGGCTCTGAGAATATCTGATTCCATGTGCTTTATTTCTGCTTACACATCAATAATACATATCCAATCTGTGCCATACGAGAGGAAAAATTCGGAATTGTGCTACTTGAACCATGTAGTGTAAAAGCAGCCTAAATACATATCAAAGATCATTAATTTAGCCTATCATAGTTTTAATCTGTTGTGTATTAATATTTGACTGATCTGATTACTTTGATATTTAGCAACACAGAAACTTCTGGTAAGTGGGATGTGAAAGTTCTTAAACTGGAGTCCTGACAGTCTGACAGATCAATAATAAAAGCTCTTGTCTTGTGATTCTTCCTTGTGTTTAACTATTAATGCGTTCAATTTATTAATGTGGTTTGAGAGAGAGGTCAGCGCGGCTGATTTATATACAGCAGCAAACTGATATGATGATAATTTATATGAGGATTCAATAAAAAGTTTGAACCATGAACAGAAATCAAAGATCGCCTGAATAACATTTTAATGGGCTACACTGTAAAAGTGAAAGCAAATGGAGACTGCGCAAAAACTGATCTATGGGTTTGATAATTTTTGAGTTAATAGGAATTAAATCTAACAGGATGTGAGGATTTCTGTTGCTTCTCGTACGGAGTGAAGGCTGCTGAAACCTTTCCAAATGGATTGCAACTTTTTGTCTCCACCCACTGCTGCAGCTGCCCGATCTTGTTCGCTTTTCAGGTGAGATGCAGTTTATCTTAGACAAGTCAAAGGATGTGATAATTCAAGCTTAAGCTTGTGTAACAACCAAATATTTGCATAAAGTCAACTGTCAGTGTAAATACCTTAAAGTTAAACTAGACAACTTTTTTGGCCTAATTTTGTCATTATGATGTATAACCTGATTAAACAGTATAATGGTGGTTGAAAAATGCCCCCTATTTGCTTCTAAATTGGTCTAACCCAATAAGCCATGTTTTCCCCATTACATTTTCTTTGCCACCGGGACGAGAGTTTTACAGAAAAATTTAATCTCTGTACACTCTGTCCTGATTGATCCGGCTACACTGCATCTCTTAGCAACAGGTGATGTCGGTACGAAGTGATTAGCTGTTCGTCCCTTACTCCCTGACTCACTTCTGCTGACAACAGTGTCTTCAAGCGACACCATCAATCAGCTAAAGCTTGAGCTGCGATGGACCAGTTTAATCCACTGCAACTTTCCCTGCAACTGTTTAGTCTCAGTTCAAACTGGAATTAAAGAGAGAACATCAACAAATGAAATAAAATATGAGCCGGTGCAAACAGCCAGTGAAGTTGTTTCTCGACAAGTCT
>JAQLOL010000006.1:17647834-17660233 GCA_029783665.1 Naso thynnoides
TTACCCCCCCCCCCCCCCCCCCCCCCCCCACATCCCCTTTTAAACCATCTATTCACTCCCAGCTTAATAACAGTCATCTGTAAGGATAATTGTCAGATTGATCTCGACATGCATTGGGGTTAATAGCATCCATTTGTTAGATTAGTGTTGGTTCTATAAAATGAATAAATGTCCTCCTGCAGATGCAAGTTGCCACTGTTGTTTCAGAGACTGCATAATCATACTTAGCAAAGTTCTGCAAAGCAGCTCATTCAAATATTGTGTGTATGCACATGGGTTGGACACTACATGCCTATCATCACATGCACACACACAGATGCATTCTGTAACTGACTGACGCACACACACAAAGGTCTAACACATGAAGCCAAGGTCTGACCTCATGTAACTCAGGAAAATTCAATTTCCAGCATCAGCACTTACTGCTTTCATTGAAACTTTGTATTAGCCTCTAACTGTTGCTAGAATGACACAAATAAAAAAAAGATGTTCAGTTAGAAAGTTCAATCAAGAAATGACAAAGAGCAAAATTTGACTTGTATGCAAAGGCCTGTGATTAGAGAGTAATTGCTTTCTTTGGGTTGCAGATAACAAATCGCCCCCCCAGTATCTGGCACGTTTTGGCTCTTTTGTAAAATTCTTGTTAAGATTTATCATTGTTGTCGTGGTTCACACACTGCATAGTGCATTTTCAAGTCAGTTCAGACAGATGTCTGGTCACGCTGTTTTTTCTTTTGTGACATTTTGATATGTCACAGAAGGTGACGCACGGGTATAAATGATAACATTAATTAGGTTGAATTCATTAATCTGCTTCAGTTTCAGGGTCCTGGGAGGTTCCGAGGGGGTCTGAGAAGATCTGGCCATGGAAGAGTGTGTGTGTGATGGTGTGTATTGTCTGTTCACATGATGCAAATAAATAATTAAACAAACAAGTAAATCAAACAATAAATAAATAAAGATTAAAAATTTTTAAAAAATATATAAAGCTGGCTCTAAATACATTGTGTTTGTCATCTGTCACTATGACAATAATTGGACTTTTAAGAAGAAATAATGAATGGATTATCAATGCTGGTTCACTCCGCAAGAGATGAAAAACAGGCGACTTGGATGTTTTTTATTAACACAAAATGTTGGTCACAATAAGACCTCTAATCCCATTCTGTTGTATTTTTAATGAAAGTTGTGGGCGAGACAGTATTAAAGTTCTATTTCTGTGCAATAATGAATTCCAAAATTTAGCCAAAGCTACTATAAGGCTCCAACGGTCTAACTAGGACAGCAAAAATGCGATCCTTTCAACTTCACAGTCTTTTTAGAACAAATGTATTCCTGTTTGTGGGATACTAATTTAAAAAAAAAAAGGAATTTGGTACGCACAAATATGAGCCCCTGCGTAAGTCTGAGTTTTATTTGTATTTTTAAGTTTTAGCATTATGCTGTGTGCCTGGTATGCTTTGATTTTCTTTTATTTAGGATCTTCATCAGTAGTTTATTGAGGCAGCATCCTGCTGCACAAACATCACAGATTTTTGTCTAGCTGTAAATCAACAGGTCCTAGTCTGAGTATTTTTCAGCCCCACACTGTTTAGTTTTCTGCCACTTGTGTTTGCACTGAGAAGGAACAGTTTCCCTTCAGAACTCTTCAGTAAAGAATTTACACTTACCCTCTGTGTCTCTGGGTCCTTTATGTCAAACTCTGTTGAAAACTGTTCACGCCTTATAAATGAGGACTGAGACTTTTAACCTCCATCACTTGCACTGAAGTTGTTTTGAGAAATGTTCACAGCCAGCATGGACAGAAGGACCAACAGTGCTTTACTGTAAGTATGGACAGCTGTAGATTCTTAAGCCAGATTTGAAGGAGAAGAAGAAGAAAAAAAATGAACCTGTGCTTTAATATTACTGTGCCACACCACGTGCCAACCTCACAATCTGTTAAATGAGTTGTTATCAGTCCCTTAAATTAAACTAAGTAGTACATAATTGCGAGTTAAACGCATCCATATATTTGTAATTTGCCAAATATAGAAAGCAAGCACACTGGACAAGAGAGCACATAGTCATTTAGTGAAAACACTTAGGGCCCTGTTTTACACCCAACACACACATTGTCATTGCTGGTTTCTGACTGATGCAGTTGTTATTTTCATGTTCACCTCAAAATGAATTGTGGTCAAATGCATTGCTGGCACACTGCTATCTTGAGGCAGCACAAAGGGATTGTGTTATTGACCAAAACAAACAAACAAACGAAAAGGTCTTACGTTGAAAGCACTATAGCACCATGTCGGCTAAACAAAGGAGATGACCCCGAAAAATCTGTTTTTTGAAGCTGAAAACTCCTGCGTACGTGACAAAACTACAGACCCAGTTTCTAATTGTCTTAACCGTAGCTGGGATGTTCCAAAAGATCCATTTTAAGTGACCTTAAACTGCATTTTATGGTCCAAAAATGCATTTTAAAAAGGCTACAGTACATATTGAAAGGCACATGTTGTGTGGACGAGGCCTAAAGGCACACCTGGATTTTAAAGTGAATGGGTTTGACACTCTGGTTTTATTCATGATTTATAAAAAGATGGAGTACAACTCTGTATCTTTGTGCTCTTTTTGGTGCACAGATTATGCACCATTAAACTACTACTACTAAAAGTAGAGTTGGACACACCTTAATTGTGCTCGGGTTATATATCTTAGTTTAGCCTCGTGTTTTAATGTTACATGAGAGGACACCACTAAACATTCAAGTTTCAGGTCTTTTAAAACGAGTGTTCATTGTATTTTTTGGCAGATTGTCTGAGCTCCAGCTCTCAGGGCTGCGCCAGTTGTCAAATTAATTCTGTAGAACATCATATGTGATAATAAATATCCTTATTTTAAGGCTTAATGTGCAAAAAACAGACCTGTCCTTTAATCAATACCGCTAGTTGCTGACTGGTTCAGCCAAAAATTTGTCTATCTAAAGACGACCTCATTGCCAGACTGAATCTCAGCGAAATCTGAGCTGGCTGAAGGAGGGCGTAGCCAGGTTAAAGTTTTGGTTTTACTCCCCTTACTTTGAGGTATCTTTCTCATGTTTCATCTGTCATTTCAAACCGCTAGAATTTAGTCTATTTGATTTGTCTTTGAGTCTTGGATTCTACACGAGGTCCCTGTAGCGTTGTCTGCTGGAGAAAAACTTCTCAGCCATTTCTTGAGTTTGAATTCTTGAATAATTTAAAATATTTTACATACCTGAGATACTGTGACAGGTATACTCTTTAGATTACATTTCAAAGGAACTGACTCAGACTCCACTGAGGAAGACTCAAGTTTTACTGCTCAGCTACTAGCACTGAAACATTCAGTACTGGCACAAAAACACACACATGCATTAACAGTACAAAGATGAAAACTAAAAAACAAGGTGTTATTTCATTGTAAAAGCCTAGTAATCATAAATATATTTTGATATAGGTGAAGGTTTTCAGTTTGACAGAAACAAACATTAAATGTCATGTTTATTTTTCATCATGGATGCACTCGGCTCCAATCCGATGACAGGCAGTCCTAGGACTATCAAACGACTCCCACACGCACAGCCTCACTCTCTCTTCCTCATCCCAACACACACACACACACACACACACACAGCGCTCTAGTCAGTGTCCAACTACCTTCTATTTTGGTGATCATAATTATTTGATGGCGGAGCTTCTGGTTTCTCGACCACGCTTTTGTACACACGATCTAGCTGTGAATAATTTAGCGCTCAGAGCTAGAAAGGTGGTCCCTTAAAACAGCAGGTGCAGTAAAACTCAGAGGCAGGGCACACGGAGAGCTTTATCTTCATCTTTATTTAGTCGTCCTCTCCCACTCCCTAACACACAGCTCGTCGGTCGGGCTCACATCCACCCTGTGCTTCCATCAAGCTGCACATCAGACCATTCTTTCATCCATCCTTTTGTGCAATCGTTCATCACTCTAGGCACTACGGTGTCCATCTGATATCAGATCGCTCCAGGTAAGGAGCTTCTTGGATGGACTGACGCTCTCTCAGCGCCCCCTCCTCAATTAACCACCATGGAAGAACTCCAGAGAAAACTGAATCAACGGTATGAAGAGACCAAACCCAGGAAGGTAAGTTGTGTACAGGAACGTTCTTTTAGATTAATGGGTTTTAAAGTGCTTTATGCTTTAATATAAATGTCATACTAAATCAACGAGATGAAGCTGTTGTGTTGAAGATAGTTCTCGACTTTAAACTACATGTGATGTCAACTGCACAGTGAGAAGGGGAAACAAGATGTTAGCTTGTGTGTTGGACTGTTGCAAGCTTGCGTACATCCCTCTTGTTTGATCAAACAGCATCTCTGCTCTTATATCTCCTATTTTATGCTGGTAAACTGTACAAATTAGTCACCGTACATGAGTAAACATGTCAATCCATCTTCTCAGCATGTAAAACCTTTTGCAAAAGAAAGGAAAAAAAAAACGTCACCTTTAACTCCAAACAGGTGCGGTTCAAGCTGGCGTCTTCCTACAGCGGTCGGGTGTTGAAGCACGTGTACGAGGACGGTCAGGAGCTGGACAGTCCAGAGGAGAAATACCCTCACAGTTTCATTCACCGCAAGATCCCACCCAGCCACCTGGACCTGGAACAACTCTGTGGGTTTGAGGACACTCATGGGGACCAACAGGGTGGGTTTTTATTATTGTGTAGTAAAGTGCTTAACTGTCATTTTATGCATGACGGCGCTGTGGCTTTCTACTGTAGTATGTAAGCTGGTAACCAGGGAGACCAAAGCTGAGAATATTACGTTTGTATGGTGTTCCGGCATGAACAGTTGAGTGATTGTCACGAAATTATTGAGGCGTTTTTGCTTTCATAGTAGTGTAATGGCTGTGTGTGATTGAGGCTTCGCTGTGCTGTGTGTTTGTATGTGTGTGTGCAAATTAGAACTGCCATTAATCATCTCGAATAGGATACACCAAGACTTGTTGATGAGGAGGAACATCTCATGGCTACACAATTACAGGCTTACCTATTAGCTTCAAGTGTGGCGTGGTCAATGCTATATATTTTATTTTATTAATTCCTAACTACAATCGACCCTTTTGATGATCGATATATGTTACAACAACACTCGAGGTTAATCAACCTGTAAACTCTGAACTGTGAACTTAGAGAATTACCATTTCCAAAGAGGCTACATAATTTTGCTTATTAAAATATAATTTACTTTTTAACCTTGTTGCTAGATTAGTGAAAATGTAAAAATTATTATAACAATTTGTAAAGCGTGCAGCTGATGGAAGAGTTAAACAATTTATTTGCTTTGTTGCAAAAGGTTAGTTTTGAAGATACCCTCATGTCTGTATGCTACTGCAAGCAGGCATGTAACTTAGATCAGCAAGACAGGAAACACTGGAAGCCGCCGCAAAATGGGTTTAAAACAGTAAAGCTAACACTGGCTGGTTACGCTGCAGTGTAAACATAAAGAAAACAATATGAAAAAACAGTTATCCAGCCTAATATTCTGGTTATTTATTTCACTTTGAGCTTGAAAATACAATATTAGTCCAACATCACATCTGGCTGATCCCCAAACTAATATTAGCAGAGCAACATGCTAACACCTGCATCTTGAATTTAGGATATTATTTTTGCTTTAGTTTGATGCCAGACTGCTGGTTTTTTTTTTTAAGTTGAACAGCTGATTAGCTGGAGTGACACGTGTGTTACAGAAACCGGAGCAAGTCGGCGTAGTAATATATGGCGGAACTACGGCTGAAAAAAATTATAAATTTAGTGTACAGTTGAATGGATATTAATATTTTAAACAAGCACTTACATATGTGGCTTACACCATTTTTCTGCTGTCTGCAACAGTACAATGCAGACTTCTGGAGCAACGATTTCAAAATGGGCCGCTAATGTTGGCTGTAGTCTCACAGTTTATCATGACTTCCAAAAATTAAGAAATGTATGATAACTGCAGTTTGTGGATGAAATCAGGACCTGAGTCAAGTTCCCACTCTGTCCTAACAACATGTTTTATTTTGTACCCAGGTGCTTATCCTCCAACAGGGCTCATTGCCCAGAGAATAAACGTGTACAGAGGACTGGGAAGCTACAAGCCTGCTGCAGGCCAGACTGAGGAAGCCGAGGGAGACGCCACAGTAAGTGGTTTTGATTTAGTTAAATTTTGATATGAATTCAAGTGAACTTTGACTAGAATTCCCTTAGCAGTGTCAGGTTTATCTGAACATGAACTGTTTTCATTGTGTAATACATTACGCAGGGCAGCTTTAATGAGCTGGAATTAGAAATAATAAGATTTTCCTGAAAGTTAATTAAAATGTCCATCATGGTTACAGTTTGTTTTAATGTGATCTTATAAAAAGACAGTTTGGTAATAGAACTAAAGAATTACATTTAAATGATTACTTTCTGTGAGTGTAGTCATCCATAGAGAAAGAGACAGCAGTGTTGTTAGGATTAGAAAGCAACAGTAATAACGACCTCAAATTATGCTTTTAAAATGGCGTATAAATGGATATTTTTCTCATTTGTATGTGTGGGCACCAACTTGGTTTTGTTTATTTTATCTTTCCTGTATTGCTGTAAATGGTGACTGCTATTTCAAACAACACCTAGGCTACAGATATAAACCAGTTACCACCTTAAAGGTATGGTTTTGTGTATCTAACACCATCTGAATAGTTACTAAGTTTGGAGCGAGATCACAATACAGCATCTCTGTGGACATAGTTACATAAAGGGAAATATAAATAACATATCACAGCTCATTTCTATTTTTCATACCCTACAGAGCTTAGCTACTCTGCATATGCTGAAAACCAAACAGACACACCATAATAAACGCACAATAAACACAATTAGCCGCCAACACAAAATCAGCCTAATGAGAACAGAACAAGTGATCAAGAGTTAAAAATACAAAATGGGAGGAATCCATTAAGCGTCGAAACGCATGCTGCTCAATGGACAACTGAAGTGGAACAATAATAGCAGCAAAATCCTTCATCTGACAGGAAAATGCCACTGTTACGGTGCTGCTGAGGCAGCGGCTTCATTAGTGCAGCAGGCTGAGAGGGCGGTCAGCTACATCGCCTGCTGGCTTAGTGTCAGTTTCATGCTTTTATGCTCTAAACAAAGGCGCGCTTGGCCCTGGTGACCAAGGCCAGTATTTATCACTTTTATCAGCTTAAAACAGCAATCTGGATTTAGTTTATCTTTTGGGGGAATTATTGAAAGGATTGCACAGTGGTCCTGGAGGAACCCCCCTACTTTCCAAGGTCTAATAAGTTGCCCCCTGAATGACTTCAATGCATTCTGCCTCTATTTTATGAAAAAAAAAAATCCTTCACAAATAGAACAACATAAAATATTATTTTAGCGGAACATAATGCAAGCAAAGAAGAAATACAAACAATTGAATAGAATAACAAAAAAGACTTAGGGGTTGTCCTAATAGACAGTCGGCCCTAGGACCAGAGAATGCAGAGACTTGAAGAAGAGGAGGTCTTATAATAAAATGCCTGAGAAACGCTTCACATCGGGTGACTCTTCACCTCCACGGCGTGCCTCAAAACCTTTTAACACATATCTCCTCGCTGACTGTCCCTTACTTAAACTGCCACACAAAGTTTAGTTTCGTTGCCGACTCCCTTCCTGACTCTCTGGTGTTATCAACAGGTGAAAAAACGAGTTCTGGGTTTGAACATTGTTAGAAACATTTGAGATAATGTTACTACACAACTCAACAAAACAGTATAGGTATAGTTTTAGACATTTTAATTGAAAATGTCATGTATAATGTGTTCAAAAAATATGTGACATCACGGTAGAAGTTAGCAGAGATTCCCAAGGAGCATTAAATCACGAAGTTTAGTGTTAAATTCTGGCTAAACTTCGAATTAATTTACACACACTAATTTTCTTTCTATTTGAAACAACAAAATATTTGATTTTGCTTTAATGTGTCTCTTATTGGCTCCTTCTTCATGACAACTCACAGAGGCTCATGGGTAATGTAGTATTTTTTAGCCATCTACAATGTCAGAGTAACTCACGTCATTACATAAACATATAATCCTTTTACATTATTCAGGGGACTGTTGTGTTTCTGTGTTAGATGACACTGAGGATGTTCAAAGAACAAATTAAAGAGGCAAAATACAGAATGAGGAAACAAATGACATCTGGAACCAGCAGCTCTTGACATTTTGCAACTCTTTGGTCATCACATTTTATATCATTTAACCAAAGCTCACACCTTGTACTCACAATTTACCAATAATAGTGAAACAGAATTAATTTGTGGACCATCTTAATGGTTTTGTTTCCATGGACAACTAAAAGTTGGTCATATAAATCGGGTTAAATGTTTAGACTCAACCAAAAGTAGGAAATTTGTGTTAAAAGAGGAATTACAATTCCTTCATCATCGCAGTCCTCAACAGACCAGAACAAAGCAATGAAGCATGTTGTGTTTTGCACAAGGGGTGTGACTCTTCAGCTGCATTCAACTAGAAAACCTCTTCTCACCCACACATAAAGCCCACAGCTAAGTGTGGGCGGGCACGCTCTCTCCGAGTTGCAAGAAGAAATGTGGAAAATGTAGGAAATATATGACACCAGCAGGGCTACAAAAAACCTCCAGATGTTGTTAATATGAACTGATGGCGGGTTATGTAATATTTTCTTTGTCCATCAGTCCTCAGTGTTGGACTTTGGCAAAATAATCATCTACACCAGCAACCTGCGCATCATCAGAGCACCACCGAGGAAGTCTGAGGCGCTGCAGCACCATGCGGTGCCTCCTGTGGACTCGGAGGGATACCCAAAGGCCAGGGAGAGGGGGAGCAGGAGGAGGGCTAAAGCTCTTTGTACACAAGATGCAGAGGAGAAGGAGATGAAACAGCTCAGTGACACAGAGACTAGGGTAATGATCCTTGGCCAAATTATTCTCAGTGGTGTGGTGGAGTTTTTATCGCCCCATTTCTGCTTCCTGGCATTCTCACTCTCACCATGTCCTCCTCCTCCTCCTCCTCCTCCTCCTCCCTCTCCCTATCTCTGCATACGTCCCCAGCCATCCCTTTCTTCATTTTGTCTTTGCTTTCAAGAGAATAACTGCAGGATTGCATGTGCAGCCATATTGTTGTAATTTGTAGCAGTTTACAAAGGGTCGCTTACTCTGCTCCCACAATCTTCTCTCTGTTTGTTTGTAACTTCCACCTTATTTGTCCCCCTTCACTTTTCTTTCCCTGCAGCCCCTTCCCCCTGTAACAACTCCCATCCCATTGTCCTGGTGTTATCTGTCAACTGTGAACGGATACTGATGAGTCCACACTTTTGCTCTGCCCTTGCAGCATTTGCCTGCCACTTGCCAGCCTGCAAGGATACCCAGCTCGCTATTATCCCCTCCCTCTCACCTCCCTGGCTGATTACAGTTCTCTTTCTCTCACTCCCTCCATTCTTTTCTCACCTCTGTCATTATTTTCCCATCATGTCAACGTCCAGAAAAAAGGGGTTCATTCTTGGCTTCTTTTTCATTATTTGGCAAGCTCATTCCTCTTCTTCTTCTTTCTTTGTTTTCTTTATCGTCTTTGCCTGTGTTACCAAAACTCAAAGGTAGTCAATTTTCACAGCTTTAATTACAAACAGGATTATGTTTATTTTCTGTACGTACATCAAATGTGCACATTTTTTCACCTTGCAACAACAGCTGATCATCACAGTTAAGTGGGTGAATATAGTACTGTATATCACAAAGTAATACAAATAATGGCTTAGATGCATTACCTTTCATTTCAATAAAGCTTATGCGCAGATTTGTCTTTTAAACCTCCAGCAGGTGGATTTGTAAGACTAGGTGCTGCTGAAAAACTGAATTTCATTTTCAGTCAGCTAATCATGCAGCACGATATTTCACTTAAATGTCACAAAATTTACATGAAACTTTGTTTTTAATTGAACATTTTCTCTTACTGTTTGTGGTGCATTTTGTCTCAAAGGTTAAGTGTGATGGACAAGTTATTATTTAAATGTGGTCCAATAGTTACCGACTATCTAATTTAAATTGTGAAAAGCAGCTTAAAATAATGATTCAAATTCAATTTCTCTTTTATTTTTTGTCAACTGAACTGTTAAATAGGGTTTGGGAAACATTTGTCAGTGCAATGCCTTTTCTTTTAGATTTGTAGAGCATTTTCTTTTGAAGCGTTGTACAGTGCGTTGCTGCATGGTGTCTGTCTTTGACTTTACTTTGGGACTCCTAAAGGAAATCCTTAAGGATTAGGTTTCACTCACGGCGCTTCATTTCTTTCCTGGAATCTCAGCAACAACAACTTCCTTGTTACTCAGAAAAAAATAGTGAAAATTTTGGTCAGCAAGGTGTGTAGATTTTCCTAAAATTCTTTAAATTTAAGGCTAACTGCATTGCATTTCTTTACTTTTAATCTACAGGCAGCTTCTTGTTATTGTAAATTTTGCAGTGCTGACAAGCTGGCTGTAAAAATGACCGTCTAGCTGTAGATTACCCTGCAACACAGCTTCTTACCAAAGGGATTTGAGAATTAAAAATACTGAAAAAATCCTCTGTGTTGTTAAGTGCTTACCAGCAGGCAGGCCAGTAAAATACAAAACATTACTGATGCATTTGACTGTACATTCAAAGACATTATATTTGGCAATTTTTAGGATATCACTAAAATTTTCCATTCGTTGTCCAAACTTTCCTCTGCTTTTATCACCCAATCAAACCTCCTTCTCCCCTTTTTCCACTCCTTTTAGCCTGACCTTCCAGTCCCTCTCCTCCACCTCACCCCTTCCTCCTCTTCTCTCCTCTAATGTGTTTCTTCTGTCTCCAGGAGGCCGACAGCTGCCAGCATTGTGGAGGTTCGGGCTGCGCTCCCTGCTCTCTGTGTCACGGTAGCAAGCTGTCCATGCTGGCGAACCGCTTCAATGAGTCCATCAGTGATCTGCGTTGCCAAGCCTGCTACCCCCATGGTCTGGAAAAGTGCCAGTCGTGCTCCAGCAAATAGCACCGTTTGGCTGACACCCATGTCTGGCAGTGACAGAGTGAGTGAGTGAGTGAGTGAAGCTGTGTGTGTGTGTGTGAGTGTGTGAGTGTATGCCTGATGTGCTATTGGTTTGTCAGAATTGTCTCAGCCCAATATAGCTCTAATCCAAAATGTTCTTGGTGGGGTGTTTCGAAGCACTACTAGGAAAACATAAGCCATCATTGGAAAGGGGAATTGTGACTGTGCAGCGGGCACAAAATCATAAAATACAATTACTGTGTGCAGTGAACATGGCTTGCGATAACGCAAACACATAATCACTTCTTTGTTGTCACATTATTTTGCATCTGCACGCCTCTTCCCGATAAACCTGGGTATGACCGAGTTATCATTTTAATTAAAATGATGCAAACATTTTACATTCTATTTCATCTACTGGAAAAGCTGCCCTGTCCATATCTGCACTGTGTATTCAGCAGAAAGAATGGAGCCCTTTATATTCTAACATGATGTACGGTACTGTACTGTATGAGGGTAATTGATGCTTTCATTAATTTTCTTTTTCAAAACAGTAGGAAAAAGGGACTGCAAGATGAATGGTTTGATATGGAAAGAGAGAAAAGGAGAATGAGAGATGAAAGTGACTGAGTTAATGGGCATTTTTATAGATTTTAATAACAGAATTTAAAGTTTAACCAGGATCTGATTGCAGTCCACCCAATGAAAACAAAAGAGGATGACAGAGAAGCAATGTTTTTGCATTCAGATTCAAGCTGACCACAGCTGCTGATATTTAAGTCCCTATGAGGAACTTTTAATGGGCGTTTGAAGCAGTGTAAATTAGACCATCACTGAGGAGACTGGAGATTATTATCCTGTCCTTTATAATGCCTTTGCAAGCTCCGCTCAGTCAATGGAAACGCAACAAAACGCTTGACAGCACACAGACCGGAAGAGACGATTCGTTGTTTACTAGCATGATCAATCCACAGTTCTATCAATGGCTGGAAGCAGGAGGATATTTTTCTTAAGATAATTTCAATATTTTTTGCTTATGGATTGACTGGTATTGTGCAAATAAGTTGCATGTCTTTCTTTCACTTAAAGTGACTGCGAGGATTTTTCAGTTTTTTGTTGATTCTAGCGCCCCCTTTGGACGAAAGCAGTAGTGACACAAGTGCCTACTGTTGTACAGTTCTTCGCTAGCCCATGCCGGGCAGGCAGAACTCGGCAACACTTGCATTTGCTTTGGAAGTGAGTGAAAGAGAGACCACAGGATGGATCGCGATGAGGTAATATATTTATGTATGACTGAGAAATAAGTTACACGCCAATTGTCTCGCAGTAATGTCCCCTGAGACC
>JAQLOL010000006.1:17660333-17679488 GCA_029783665.1 Naso thynnoides
TATTACCTCAGTTTTCTGTAGGCTAACGTCACACAGCCATCTGCATTAACGTAACATGCTAATGTGCAAACTAACAGCCGTAGGCATAGAATATAATTACGTCATTGTCATTGCACAGAACAACAAACTTTCTTTAAAAAAATCGTTTCTGCTGAGTTTGCGGGGATTCAGACCCGATTACAAGCATTTATAGTAACTACATAAAAATAGCAGTCTTTTCGCTGAGGGTCTCTTTTGCTGCTACAGAAAACTAATAATCATCAGAGGAATCATGAGACTGTTTCATAAATACTTAAAAGTTCCACATAGTCACTTTACGTGCTCACACCAAGCAATATCAATATGCAGTTCTGCTTTTGTCCACACACACTGCTACAATCAGCACAAAATGAAAGTTCCTCAGTGGGCCTCTAATAGGAAAGGATGTTGTAAACTTTTTAAATACCACATTCAAAATCAAAAACAGTGTACAAATGAATTTTAATGTATTGAGTATTCCTTTGAAATGTTCTTGTTGAGGAGTTAAAGATGATAAACAGATTTAACGATTTATTAAGGACATCAGTTCTGTAGGCTTGCTCAGGAGGTTAAATGATGGTGATTTAAATGATGTTTTTGAAATTAATTTTATTCTCAGGTTATTGCCATTTCAACTTGTTTGAAAAAAATTATCCCACCGTTTGGACCATAAATGTAATAAAACACCTAATTAATTTTCGTCGGCTCTTCTTCTATTGTGTCTAGCAACTGTGGTTTAAAAGCATATTTCTTTCTCTTGTGTCTCCACTGAGCCTCAAAACCGTCACAAGTGTCATTATCATATCAGACTTGCTTGATTATTATGGCTGTAATCTGGATGAGCATCCTGCAGTCGGAGCTGCATCACAATTCTGAAAGCAACATCTGCGACTGCAATGTGTGAAAGTCATTCCTTAAACGTTGGATGTGTTTTCACAGCGGGTTACCAATGTTTTGTTTGTGTGTTTCCCAGCTTGAAAAACTAAATGAAACATAACAATAACGACTAATGCAGTGTGCTGCATAATTCCTAGTCATTACATCGTAGTCATTACACCTCAGATCAGCTGCAATCATCCACAATGTTCTGTATCTGCAGGATGATTTAACAGAAAAGGAACAAAATTAAGAAACATTGCCTTCATAGCAAAAGGTTGGAATAGTCATCGTTTTCACACTGCTGTTGTCAGCAGAGAATGAAGGTTTTAACACTTTGGAAAGCAATTTTAAGCACAGAATGTGGTGTTTTTGTCACATCCTGTGCATTTTGTGTTTGCAGATGGGTTTTAGTTGGGGTTTTCCTTTTTTCAGGACAATACAGTAAGCCCCTTTAAGATGCCACCTTGCCCTGTAATCAGATATAAATGCACTGAGCAGTACAATATTTCCAGTGGCAGCTGAAATTACATTTTTCAACACTATCTTTATGCAGCAAGGCCGGGACCATCAATCAAAATCAGTGCTTGCAATGGAAAGCACTGACCAGCATCCTCTGAGGTTGTTGGTGGCCAAAAGTCACGCCAGAACAAGCACTTCACACCATTACAGCCCACTATCCCTGCCCCAGCACCGATACTTGTAGTGGCATTTCCATTATTTTTGTCTTATTAAGTTAGATAGCCTCACACTCGGTTAAAGAGCAGGCTGTATGGCTTATCAGCGGGCTGGCCAAAAGTCCCATCAGCGATCAAATGGATGCTATTTCTGGGATGAGAGGAAGAACCTGAATCTCCAGTCTCTTTTTCATTCTACTCTCTCTCTCTGTCTCGCTCTCTCTCGCTCTCACTCTCTGTGACTGGTCTGCTAAAAATTCTGCCACTCACACCAAAGTTAAAACTGAGCTTTTTGACTTTGTCCTTTCAGCTCCCATTCTCACTCACTATCCCACAAGGGAGCCAAAGTGATGGAAAATCACAGAACTGTTTTTAGCCTCCCCTGTCCTGCAGGAGCCAAAGTGATAAGAGAACAGGTAAAAACACCCAGGTGTTAATTTAAATACTCAGGACGGGGGAATTCAGACAAACAGACAGATAATTGCTGTAGCATGCAGATTGCACACTTTGTTAGTGTGAAATGGTAAATGTGTGCACATCTGATCCTATTCTAGGCCAGGAGCAGAAAAAAGGGGTCCTTTAAAGAAAAAAAGCTTCTGCACAAACTTAATTAAAATACAAATAGGATTTAACACATCAGGCAAACAGCGAAATGACCAAGTGCAAGGTCAACTAGTTACGTTATCAGAGAAATCCTAAAAAAATAATGATTCACATCACAAATTTTTCAATATTTTACCAGCTATAAACAAATCTAAAATCAAATAAATAACAATTGATCTATAGCATTACAAGGAGGCAATGTTTGTGATAATGGTCACCGGGACTGTTGGGAGACAGTCCCAGTTATTAAGAAAATGAATAAAAAATAATGTTTCATGTTGACGCAGCTCTTCACGATCCACACCTCTCTTTAGCCTCTTGACTTAATCTATCTCAGGGCATTTTAAAATGTAAAATTCTTTTGATGAAGTGTCGTTTGTTCTCTCCAAGTTTGGGAACCATAATTCCTCCTTTTCCCATTCCTTTCATTTTATACTCTTCTTTATCAGTATTTGTTCTTTGCTTTCTATAAAATACCTGGAAAGTGTGCTAAAAGTGAAACAAAGATAGCCACCTTAATTGACGAAAATTGCAATGATTGGACAAACCACTTCTTTAGTAACACCAACTCCTACAGTATCTGCCAACACCAAAAGCTCAAGACCCCTCAGCATCACTTTTTGAAAGAGGAGGTTCTCCTTTAGTGTCTGTTAACGAATGAGTGGCTAAGTCACGACCCTTCTGGTGTGCCCCATGGGACCTTACTTCAGAATAATTCTGAACGTTAGCCAGTGGAGAGGGAAAATTGTGTTTTTAATCCTGTTTGAATTATACCACCGATCTCAAAAATGATGTTTGTCAGTTTAAAAGATCATTTTGCATGTCAAGAAAGTTGCAGTTTATCACGCGACTGCAAAAGTATAAGACTCTGAAAATATGTATTTAGAAAGACTTCACACCTGTGCACGTAAGTGACGTCGTAACAACGATCTCTTAAAGAACTGGCTAACTCTCTGTTTGCTGAGCTGCAGCTCTCAATGTGCTCATGCATGTAATGATTTTTACCTCTTATAATACATTTCCCCTCGTTGTGACTGACCGAAACAAACCGTGCTACGACCATGTAAGCACTGGCGACATTAAATCGTGTGAGTTGAGACATGTATTTCACTGAGCGGTCCCACAAAAAATTATGTTTTACTTTTTTTTTCTTTTGAAAGACAAAATTCGACTTTATTTTCATAAAAAATTATCTTTTAAATTGCCATCCCTCATATGTGTAATTCAGGACACAAGCCAAATGGGATTAAAAAGAATTTGTCCCTCTTCACTGACTAACGTTCATATTTTTTCTGAATTAAGGTCCCTTGGCCCAGAAGTCGAGGGGTGTGACTTAGACTCGTTATACATAGGACTTTCAAGTAACTCAAATGTAAACTGATCTCCACTGATAATTTAAATGCTCATGGCAATAGCTTGCAAAATAATGAGAGGCGGAGGTTGCGTTTAAGTGGTAAAGCAAATACAACAATCTTTTGCTAAACCAAACTGAGTAGGTTGTTGCCTCATGGTGTTACCCAAACAAACATGACGAAACTGCAACCATTGCCCAGCCTTTAACATGTTTGTTTATGTTGACATGCATTGCAAACAGACTTTAAAGCGACACCCTGACCAAGCATTGAGAGTGACACTGTGTTTTGTCGGCTATTCTTGTGATATACTGTGAGACATTTAATAAAACGTTCATTTATTTGAGATTTCCATTATCAAATAATGCCCTGTTTAATCACAGCAGCCAGCAAACAATGGCTTATGAATATGGAGGGAAACAGATTCCCTGGTGGCAGGATAATCATTTATGATGCTTTATAGATGTATCTGTGATCTCTCATTGCCCATTTGTAATATACGACACAGAAAGCAGACTGGGAGCAGGCTGCGTTCATTAATCATACACTCTGATGCAGAGTGTTTTTGCACAGTGGAGGGAAAGAAGCTGCATTTCATCTTGAAACGCTTTAACTGGTTTTTATTTGGTTACTACTGATGGTTCTGTCCTCCTGTCTGTCTTTTTATCTCACTCCCTCCGCAGCACTTTTATTTTATTTCCCAGCACAGATTTGCTACGATCATAATGGATGAATGCCTCATGTGTAAATCACCAACAACCCGACTTACTGAGACTATAACTTGCCATACACAGTCTTAATGATGGTCTATAGACATTACACTCTACTAAGAGAGTGAACAACCACTTTACCTAATGGTCATGCTCAGGTAAGAGAAACATCGGGACATGGCTGTTGCCTTAGGCTGAAGCAGAAAGGTGGTGCAGTGATTATAGAGACTGTTCCTCAGTGGATGAGCCTCAACCCTGCAGTAACATCACTTTGCAAAACACTGAGCCCTCCACCCACTGATCCTGACGCATTGCCTCTGATGATGTCATTTTTACTCCAAACGAAAAGTTTAAACTCATATCTCACATGTTTCATTACATCGCAGACATGAGGTCAGTACAGTATAATGGTCATTATTGTCTGGAGCTTTATTGTCTCAAAATGTCATAAAGAAAATGCATAAAGAAACAGTTTTATTCTGAATAAAATAAGCAGTTAATTTTGTTGACTTTAAGAACTACGGTCAGCATTAAAAAAAATTATATAAGTGAAATAATAGAGGTTGCTGTAGTTTAAATACAATTAGCATTTCTTCATATCTTATTGTCTCTGCTTTACTGAATTAATGTTTAAGTTAAACCATCTGTGGGTTGAGTGTTGGAGTTTCCCCACTGACCACTGCTCTTAAAAATTATCCTGTTGTTTGTCAGAAACATTTGAATCATGTAAAGTTACTGTGTTGCATTTTAAATGCAAAAGAAAAAGTGAATTTTTCTACAACAAGAAACATCCTATGCCATAAAATAATTTGTCTAAAATGTGATACATCACATTCAAACTCAACTTCTTACACGTCTTGAACATTCTGAAACATCTAGAATAAAATTTGTAAAACATTCTGTAAACGTTCAAGTATACGAATATTCAACAATTATTATAATATTATCAACAACTGATTTATTGTTACAGTATTACAAAAACTCTATAAACTACCTGTAGGCGGGCTATTCAAATAAAGTGTTAACTCAGTCTTAATAGTCTGTAAGAATGTGTTTTTAGATTTTATACTGTCTGTAAAAATTTCACTTCAGACGTTTTAAATTAAAAAATGATGTTAGTCATTAACCAGAGTCATGAGCACTGAGAGAGCATTTATGATGTAAGGAGACATGTGAGTTTCCATCTTGATGTTCTTCCTCTTGTTGACTTTCTTCCTTGTGGTGTAATTGTACTTTATGCATTATGGATGCTTCAGGGCCACACCTTGTATTAGTAAATGAGACTCCACTATCGAATGTCACTGTTGTAGTGCAGCAATAACACTTTGACATCACGTGTCCCGATGTCATGCAGGCAAAGCCTAATACCTACCCAGTCCCTCTCTTTGGATGAGAGTGCCACCTTATAAAAATCTGAATTTATGCAATCCTATAAAAGTTTGAGTCATGTGAAATTAGCCCGCCTTATCGCGCTGAGCTGGAGCTACTGCCGTCAAGCCTGTATGGAAACAGCCAGAATACTAAGAGTATTCTTAGTCTGTGGTTTCTCAGAGACGATGAAACTGTGACGAATCGGTCAAATTACATTCCTGGAATCCACCTCCAAGTTTGTAGAAACCTCTAATGAATCTATCAATTCCTGGCTTGCACACCTGCGCACACTGAGAGAAGAACTGAGAAAGATTCAGGAAGTTAGAGAGCAAATTAAAGGCTCCACGCTGCTTTTTAACCACTCTCAAAGATAACTCCTCAATCTAATTCTCATTTTGAGGCTTGAGTGCCAAATTTGATGCCTGCTAACACATTCTCATTTTCGAATCATCACATACTAACACATTTACAGTACACAGGTGTTCTCCCCTGATAATGGGAAGAAATAATAGTGACTACAGTGATTTTACCTGAGTGACAGCTTGAATCTGATGCACTAGAGGAAAATACACAAATTCGCCAGGTATGTGGGTGGAGATAAAAGAGACCGACCTCAGACTCTCTGATCAAGACTAGTGTTGATCACCACTTAACTGCATACTTCTTGAATTTTACAAAAGGAAAGAATTAAATGAAATAAACACTTTTTAAATATCTTAACCATCTTTTTCAAAACATACAATGCATTTTAGCTGTTTTTAACCCTTTTATGACTGTCCTCATCCTTATGAGCGTTATATATGAATGTAGTCTTGTGAACCCCATCATCAGTTTTTACATAACAGACCATGAATTCACAACACTGTTTTCTTTTTAAAATTATGACAGATCATTTACAAAATACTCCAAAGTAACTGAAATGCATATTTCAAATACAAGTAGCAGAAATACTTCCCATCTCTGTTTGCAATGTCTGGGTGAATATAAATAACTTTGATAGGTGCAAAAACATGTTTCCTGCAAGATAGATGAAACAGCTGTTCATTTGGAAAGCTTGTTATGTAATATTTTACTTCTGTTGATCTGACAAAAAAAAAAAAAAAAAAATGACACCACTGAAGTTTTGCCAGCTTGGTTGGTACTGGTATCTCTTCTGGAAGTTATGAAGATAACTTGAGAGAGATTTCTGACAGTCATTCTTGGAAATTTAAGGCTTGCATTCATGTCTTACAGTGAAATATTTTGGGTAAATTATACATTTCCTAAAGCCTTAGAGTCCTGTGAGTATTCCAGTTTTTGTGTTTTGTGTCTCTGATGTTCCTGGATGCCACAGGGCTAAAAGACAGTATATGATTTTGGCCAAGATTGTGAGAAAATGTGTGTGATTAATAGTTTGAACAGCTCCAGGGACCTCTTGCTTGTCAGAAATATCCACAGTAGGATTTGAATAAAAGCTAAATGTGTCCGCTTTAAAATGATACTACACACAACATTATAAAACAGTGAAAGATGTCCTAAACATGAGCATAAACCAAGACATGCACCAGCATCTGAAGTGCAGTTTACTTTAGGAGGAGGTTAACTTTATGAGGTGGTTTCTCTGATAAAGCTACAGTTTAGGAAAGTCTATCATACCAAAATATCATCTATAAACATTGACTTTGACTTTTCAAAAATTATAAGTAAGTTTTGCCCACGTGACTGGCACTAAAATCTGGTCTGCCTGTAGACCTTTCATGTCAATTAACACGTTAACTTTGTGGAACATTTGCAGTTTGGTTACATTTGGGCAAAAAACTTCTTTGTTAGCTTTTGGAATTATTATTGACTTATACTCTCTGGACTCAAACTTCAGTCTCTTAGCCAAAAGTCCAGCGTGTGACCAAACCTCTAGGCTTCTTTGGACTTTTTTTTTTTTTTTTGCAATTCGTACTTCACTGGGTGGTGTCATTGCTATGACCATCCCATATTGCTTCAGATGAGTTTACAGTGTAGCTGTTAGTGACGCACAGGGCGTCACTAACAGTGTCATTAAGCAAGAAACCACCTGCATTAAAAGTTAAAAGCCAAGGGGTCTTGAACAAGCTGCTGTATCTGACAAGTTAGGTATGAAAACAGGTTGCATTTGCAGGCCCAGAGGATAATATTGTTGCATTTTATGGAGAAGATTTATATACAATTGTTACACCACAGTAATGACAAGAATTTCAAATGACTGGTAGTGTGCTACTGTCAGCTGTGCATGCTATAGTATACTTGTAACTGACAAGATACAGAGGGAACATACAGGAGAAACAAAACTGATCTAAAGCATATATGTCAATGGAAATTTCAGACATTTGACTATAATATGAACAAATATAGCTAATATCTGTAACTCATGCTGAGTAAAATTATAATTTATGAGTTTAAGACATAATAGTTTTAAAAGTGTGTTTTGTCTCCGGGAGGGAGTTGCAATAACATCTCTTGTCCCTCATGTGCACCAGCAAAGGTTGAAGTGCTTCCTGTTGTTGGGCGCACAAGGTTTGGGTGGATGGTTGAATGTTGAGAACGATGTCATTTTGACACAAAAGACAGCAGTTTATAAATTGTTTCCCAGCAACAGCCAGTACTGGTTTGTTTTAACCACAACTGTAACCTTTTCCTAATCTTAACACACTGGTCGTATATAAATGGCCTGACAAACGACCGACAGGTATTTTGTCATTTTGTTTGAAGGTGTTATTGACCAACTGTATTAGTATGTTTAAGTATGACAGTGGTATGACTGTTAAATGAATGAATGAATTTTATTTGACATGACAATACAATATTTAAATGCGTATTAAATTACCTTCAGAATAGCGCAAAAAAGTCACAAATCTTATTTGTAATGCTATCCCGAGATAAAGCGGTCAGCGCAAAGGAGGAAAATGTAGGTTACGCCTACCATACTACTACCATACTATTAAATTAATCACAGTCAATCAATTGATTTTCTACCAATCAATCGCTCCCCTAATCAAACGTTATCCATAGATAAATATAACATTTAAAACAAGATAAACTCAGAAAAACAAAATTTCAGTCCAGACTCTGGGCTAACCTAGATACTGCAGGTTTACAGGCTATATTATCTTAGTCAGCGTCCATTTTTTCAGTTTATTTTTGAACTCATTTGGAGACTTGGTAGATTTAATTTTCTTAGGGATTTTGTTCCATTCCTCGCCACTATAGTCACTGGATCCCAAGAATGCTGAAAGAAAGGAACAAAAACTTTGACTGCAACAGCTTTGACCAGGATCTTAAACGAAAACAAAAACTCTACAATATTTCCAGAGCTACAATAATGAAATAGAACTTGAAGTAGTATTCAGAGTGACTATTCATTATCAAGTATTATCAAACTATGCCACACTAATGCCACGCGGTTTTGATTGCGAAAGACAGTTGCAGGAAAAGCCGTACGTGGTAAACATGGCGTGTTGTGCAGTGAGATGCCAGAATTGCATAACAGTTCAAAGAAACAAAGTTTTAGACAATATCGTTCAATCACACTCATTTTTGGTTGAAAGCTCTTGGAAGAGATGATTGGAATAATAACCAAATTAAAAATGCCCCTCATTACATATAAGGTAAGCTAACATTCAATCAGCCAGTCTGTTGTGATATGTGGACAACAGTTTAAAAACAAGCTAACGGTATAACGTAGGTGTAGTTCAATAGCCATTCTTATCTCTCCAGGCAGTGTTTACTAACATATAATTGGTCTATAGGAAATCTTCATCTCTAACTTCACTAAATCATTCTTAAGTAAATATCATAACGACCACCTGCTATATTTTGCCTCTGTTGAGCAGCTCACCATTTAATGGATTATTTTTTTTCCAAAATGGAAAATCGAGGCCACAAACTCCAAACTGTATCAACTGAATGCATGAAGCAGATCCTCAAGGCTGCTGCTCTGAACATCAACGTACTCATATATTAGCATTTGCATATGTTACCAACTAATTTCACAGCAATTATTTGATTAAAAATTCTAGAGACTGCATGCTTTATGGTGTAGGCACATAGGGAGGGAAGGAGCAACCAAGACACGTAGAGTGTCTTGAATCTAAAGGGCAGTTTTAATCGTTTTAGTTTTAAAAGGCCAAAAAGAAAAATGTGTCTCCCCTCAGCAAACACAGACCAATATAATCACAATCTCAGACAGAAATTTCTTCCCCTGCTGCAGTGTCAAGCAAATGCAGAGAAAAAAAAAAAATCATCACACACTGAATATTTATCAGTCGGAATGGATGTCTAAGCAAAATCGATATCTAAACAGAATCGCCTCCCAAGTGGCTGCTGGAATTTACAAACTTATGAGACAAAGTTTGTCCGGCGGGAAACTGGAATTAATTCATCTCTCTGTATGTAAACAGCGTTGTTGGTTAAAGTAATGTGACTGCATTGAGATGCATGGTGTCCGTTGTGTTTCTCTATATTCCCTTTTGTTTATAAACCACTCAGATAAAGTCCACCAGCTCGAACTCACTCTCAAATGTCAGACTTGTGACTCTTACATAATTGAGAAACCAAAAAATCTAATTTACCAATTACAGCTCAGAAATCTCCAGAGACGTGAGCCCCTGTGCGGATAATCAATGTAGATTTAAATCTTTACCTCTACCACATAGCAAATATGCAAGAGATGCACCATATTTCCCTTCTTTGTCAGAGACATAACCAAGGGAGGAGGGCTATTTATCTCACAAATGGTCTCGCACTTTTGCTTGGCGTGATATGTTCTGCTCCCGAAGGTGCTCCCTGGCGAATGAAAGCAGCAGTGTGTGATTCACTGGGGAGTCCAAAAACCTGCACAGGATTCCACAGAACAGAACCCAAAAGACTCACAAAAATGAGATATGGGACACACAAAAAGCACAAAGCGAGAGATATGATCACTAAATGCAGGAACGCAGTGAGAATGGCGGAGAGAGAAATCAGTCATCCTAGTCAGTGAGCAGCAGGCAGCGGCAGAGCATCACCAGCAGGGTGCTCTTATGTGAAAATGAGTGCTGTTCATTGTCCTCAGTGAATGTGATTGGTGTTTATAAAGTGAAGGTGTGGTTGGCTGCAGTGCTCTTGGAGTTACTTCTTTAGTAAACATGTCGGTACCTTCCTCACTGAGCAGATTTAACGTTTGTTTTATCAACTCTGCTGATTATATGAGCTCCTGCCACCATCTGTCTTACAAAAGGCAGATATGATGGCTGTTAATCTGATCAGACTGATTAAATATTTTTTGCCCCTTTTGCTATATTTCTTATTTCTTATTTATTTTATGGGTTTATTTAACAGGGACAATACACATTGCGCCAGAGTTAGTCAAGAGGCTATTTTTCATCTGTAGTCCCTGGACAGATGTCACAAAGTCACCCTAAAAAACAGAATATAAATATAAATTTATTCATGATTAATCATTTACAGGCATACAAAAGCAATAATAAAAGGAGGAGGGAATATCCTGTAATTAGTATACTTGTCTTGTCTGTTACCTGTCTGTGTATCTATTACACAATGTTAATATTGACTGCAGTTTGTCTTTTATTTATCTGTAACGCACGTATGTGCCCTCAAGATAGATTATATAACAATAAAAATGAATCATTTATCCTTAATGTATGTGTTCTGATAAGTACAACAGAACAAAAAGAATTCAGACTGTTTAAATTAAATCCTTCACTGCAAATCTTTTGATTTCTATACATTAACAATGCAATATAAGATTAGATTAGATTAGATTAGAGTGTGAGGCACAGGGTGAGTAGCAGAGCAGTGCCCCTGGACTTCAGTCACCCCCCCAGGCTGAGAGTGACTGATGCTGCTGTTTCTCATTTGGCCTCTCTCGCTCCGCATGCATTTTTTGTTCATCTCCATGTATTTGCAATTATTCCGGCTAGAAATATGTAACATGCTTGTAATGGAATGCACTGACTTACAACTGTGAAGAAAAGATTCAATCCACGGCTCCTCCCTGAGCAGAGGAGATGCTTCTTGAGAGGTTTTTATTCATAATCGAGGTTTGTGTACTTCAGTCAAGAACATTTTTTTCTTTGTAGAGACGGTAATGCATTCATCACAACCATAAATATCCCTTTACACATTAAAAATTTAAACCACTGTAAATCAAATCACTAGCTGAAGATACAGATATCCAGAAGAGGGGCCTACTTCAATTTCTTTAAATAATTATAATCATTAGATATCTTACTGTTTGCTCTCAAATGTAAGTACTTTATAAATGTGCACATTAATCTTTAACTGAAGGCAACTCAGGATTCTCACTTGAATAATATTTCAAGCTAATGGAAATTCCTCATTTTATTTCATGCTAATATATTCGGACAGATATCTGCAGGTAACAGCTCTTTGGACCCTTAATGCTACATGGAGAGAATGAGCCCTAAAAAAACAGACACCGGAGACTAAAACAATGAGTTCCATCCTCTATTAATCAAGAAACAGCAAATAGAGTTGTTTGTAAGTACAATTACAACCAATGTAATGTGGCAGATGCAATATTAAATAGTCATAAAATGGAGTGATAAGTTAAATCACTGACAAATAAAGCTGGACGTCATGACAGCTCATCAAAAGTAAATACCACTTTGTGGCTCTAACAGACATCACCAAGATGGCAGCACCTGTATCAGTGATATTTTGGCTTCCTTTTTGTACAGTGAGGGGAAGAGGAGAAACGACCTCCATCATAATTTATGTCAATGGCTCCAACAAAGACAAAGGAATGGTCAGTTATATTTATTTTCCTTTCCAAATCTATTCTGTTCCTCTGGTAGGTATACGTTTAAACAGAAATCTAAGGACAACAAACAACCTCTATACTTATAAAATTTAGACCATATTTGACTAATAGGCCAACATTACACTGACCAACGCCCAGAGTCCAGCTTCTTGTGAACTCAGTAGCATGTAAATCCAACCTGAAATCATACAACTCATGATAATGTGAGAACAGATGCATTGCAGCTTCTCAAAGGCCAGTTGAATTAGGAATAATGAAAAATAATACAAAGTCCAAAATTACTTTTATTCTTTTCTAACATGAAAAGGTGCAATTTTACCCACAAAACAAATCCCTAAATGTTGAACGTCTAACTGTGAGACCATCATTTGCCACCAGCTGCTAGTACCAGAGAATAATCGCAATAATCCCACCACACCAGCCTTGAAAGCTCCGACCAAGCTGCCTGGAAGGTGCTCATCTTTGAAGAGCTGGAGTCCAGTCAGCAAAGGAGATGGGGGTGAGGCATCACTTTACAGCCTGTCGGGCTGCTCTCCAACATATCTTGGATGGAGATAAGCTGATGGAAACAGACAGAAAGACGAAAATGCTATAGTGGTTGAATCAGCTGCAGCATTTCATTATATTAAAAGAAAAACATTGATTAATGTATTAGAAATGGTTAGTTTGGACAAGAATGACTGTTATTAGAATATATTTTGAGAGTTATGGGGCACAAGTGTGCATTTTAAACAAAAAGTTTGTGGATCTACTTGATTATGAATGTGACCACATCAAAGCTTTGGGACAATCGTCTTAATGAAAGCTTTTTTATTGCCTGGAAACATGTTTGTTTGTTTTTTTTACTTTAACAAATTGTCTTCTACTAGGGCTTTTAAGCTGAAAGAGAAAGAAAAAAGCAACAAAATCTTTCTTTTTTTTCATTTTTCTCTCCTGGTATCCCATTTCATATTTTCTTGACACACAGCAATATTGTATGTAAATTGCGCAAACCATTTAATGAAGTGCCTGTAATGTTGGTGGTGTTAACTTCCCCTTCAAGCAGGATAGCATTTTGACAAGCCGGTGATGTTCCAGCAAGTTGTTGGCAGGCGGATATTTAACCCAACCTGCAGTCTGTCTGCTGAAAGTCTGACGAGGTGTGTCTGTGAACAATTAGCCTAGGATGGAAAGTTCGCACCGAGGGTTGCTCTGCTGGAACGGAGACAAACTGATGAGGCAAATGAGGGCTCGATTTCACTCCAATTCCTCCAACTTTAGGAAAACTTATCTCTGTGTGCCTGCCAGTTCTTTTTGATCCCTTGCCTTGCTCCTTTTTCTGCTGGCTTCTTTAGCGGCACCCCTTACTGATGTATTTGCTACTAATTTGTTGGCTTGTTAGAAGTAGAGGGAAGCAGTGAGTCCTCTGGTCGCCTCAGTAGTTTTAAATGAATGCCCTATTCTTAAAAAATTGGGGGTCTAAATGATTCAGAGCCTATTTAAACCAAATCAGGTGCCATTGGACTAGTAGGTTAACTGAGACAGCAGCCTTAAAATGACAGCAAAGGAATCTTTGATGGCTAACGTGCTCGTCAAAGTAGGTCTTTCTAAAAAAACCATGCCTTTAATGGATGCCAGATCTCTCTCTACAGATCCCTCCCTGTCTGTTTGGTGTGGGTACTTTGCTCAGCTCTTCATTTTTCCTCTCCCCTCAATTGGCCCAATTGAGTTGAAGTGAAGTAAATTTTCAAGCTGTCCTAGCTTGCCAACTTTAAAGCCAGCAGACTGCTTTAGAGGACAACCTTGATGGAATAAAGTGAATTCTAAAGCAGAAGTGACAGTGACTTGTTTACACCGAAGAACCACTAGTTATCCCTTGGGCTGCTGACTTCATTATCTGTCTAACAATTCCTTTGAGAGGTAATAGAATAAGGTGTGAATCATGGTGTGTGTGCGTGTGTGTGTGCATGTGGGAGAGAGAGACAGCTTGTACTGGTACTCTGTACTCAGAGGGACCAAAGGTCCCTTCATGGATAGAAAGATGAGAAAAATCCTCCTTTTACAGTCTGACAAGAAGATTGTTTCTCAGTACAGAATAGCTTTACAGAATAGCCTCAGTGTTCGATAGTTCCCAAAATTTTTTGTCAGGACACCTCAGCAGGTAAAAAACTTAATGACCCCTTTACCTCCCAAAATGAAACCTTGTATACAAACACGTACACACAGATCCTTTGCAGCAACCTGCATGTACAAAGAGGTTTTGTTGATGTACAAGCAGTACAAAAGATAATATTTAATTTACAGTAGATTAGTCGATACAGGACAAAAGAAATAAAAGTTGATGCACTTTCTGCTTAGTTGAATGCATATCCTATAACTACAAACAATTGTGGTTAACTTTGGTTCAAGTTTCTTTAGAGGTTTAAAGTGTTAAGATTGAAAATTATGCATAGCTTAAGGCACGGTGTATGAGTGGATTGGGAAAAAACACATGCCAAGTTGGTAATTTGCTTTACATACCTTGAAGAACAGAAAAGGGGAGGGAAACACAGATGGAAGGAGTGAGATCTGGCAGGGATGCAGTGTTTTCAGTGTTTGAGAGGTTAGAAATGGACTTTTCGTCCAGAAGATCTGAAGCACTGAAACTTTGGATGCTCTGTGGACTCTGATTGATTCTTTTTGCAACTAAACTTCAACCAGCAGCCAACTTGAAGGATGAGCTGATGTGACAGCAGAAGAGGTTTTAGGAGGAGTTTTTGCTGAGAGAAGGACTAGTGTGGAATTCAACTAAACTGGTTGCAAACTCTACCATGTTAAAACACTTTATTATTTATGCACATACTCAGCTAGCTTGCAGGGCCATTTTTTCTGTTTTAAACCGCAGCTCAATACAAATAAGCTGCAAAATAAGCAAGTGGTATTCATTGACATCCAGATATTAGACGCCTGCTTGTTGTGAGACCTACAGTATTTTTATATTTTGTGTTTAGTGGAAAAGGATGAAAATAGAACAAAAATCAAAGCCTTTGAGCTACAACTAAATACATTAATCAAGGGTAAAAGATTGAAGACACACTGGAAATTGCTTTACATTGAACATTAAGTATCTAGGACCATCTTGGATAGGATTTGGCTTGTGATGACATGTTGCGCTCCGTAATCTACACATAAATTTAAATTAATCTTCCTCTTTATGGAGGCACAGAGGTGTCAGAATGTGCCATGGAGGTCATTATATAATCCAGCACTCCCACAAGACAGACCCTGCCTGCAACACTGCAGGTTTTTGATGACAGTTGGACCACTCGTTGCAGATAGTCAAGCCTTAATCGCCTTTTCAATAAGCTTGAGGGTTAAGATTATATTGCTGTAAGTTTGACTTGCTCTTGACAGTTTTGTGTTTTTACATGTCCGTTCAGATGAAGATTTTTTTTTCTTTTTTTGTTAAAACATTGCTTGTGAAAAATGCTTCTTTCTTTGTTAGAACAAAGCAGGAAAAAACCCATTTTATGAACAATGTTTGGCCTTTTGCAGCACAGCTTGGAATCAGGGCATTGGGCTCAGGTGTGTCTGGTTCCATGTGCAGAGCGGATTGTGCCCTCACCTCAATCACACCAATTGGCCTAAGAGCAGCTTGCGGCACTTGAAACTGGTGCGGCTCCATCTGGGCTTGCTTCGGGCGATTCCCACAGTTCGGTCTGATGTTGTTCCCTTTGGACCATTTAACACTGCCTGGCATGCTGGTGTGGTTTAAGTCCTGTAATAGGTGAAGACACTGTGCTTTGGTGTGGACATGAATCTCTGCAGTCAGCACTGAAACCAGGCTGTGGTTCTGTACCTCTTTCTCTGAAAGTACTTTTTTGTGTGTCTTTAAGATTTGAGCAGGCAGTCTTTCTAAAAATAGAACTTTTTGTCAGTGGTGATGAAAGGAGCACTGTCCATTAGGGGGCCGGAACTCACAATCCGGCATCATAATTTGCATTTTACAACCAATCTCTCTTCTGGAGATGCCTATAAATGTAAGAACAGACAGAAGAATATGTTTAACAAGTGACAGGCTTAAATTATGTGTGCTGTATTTTAAATGGCTGGCTGGGAGGTCATCAGAGGGCAGTTTCCAACAACAGAAGATGAATTACTGAAGATGTAGATGGTTTTATTTTCTGCAAGAGTGTGGGTCAGCTCTTCATGTCAGTGTGTGTATATACGGTATGTGTATATATTGGCCAAATTTTTCCATTTTAAGTGATGTAATCTATATTCCATCAGCATCGAGGGCCCTTAGGTCCCTGGTTATCACACTGTTATGCGCCCTGAGCATCAGCACGACGCCAATATATAACATCACCCCTGTGCCCTGTTTCTCAGAGGGAGAGACAGAAATCTCAGTGGAAATGTCCGTCTTCACTTTATGGCTCGATGTGAAATTTATAGAACCCAGTGGGTTGTGTCTTTTCCACTTTAATGGCCTAATAAGAACAGAGGATTCCCATCGTAAGCTTTTGTCATGAATGCTGAAACGACGATCCCTTCTCATTTGAATGAGACAGGCACAGATTCGATTTGCTGTTAACCTGTATGATAAATAAAGACCGGTGCCGTTCTCTTTGAAAGAATCCATCAATTGTGCTATGGAACTTTCCTGTGGAGCTGTATAGAATTGTATTATGAGCAGTATGGCATAAATGACTCAAGTCTGGACAGTAGGAGGGAGACGGAAATTGAAGACGCTACAGAAACAGATGTCTAATAAATGTGACGTGAATGATCGCTATGCAAGTAGCGATGTTCAGTAAAAAAAATTTTCTGGTACCCTGTTCTTATTTAGGACTGAATCAAATTGTAAATGTAGCTCAGTGAATAATAGCCTATGGTCTATTTGATCTCATTGTATTTTTCCATTTCTCTGCAACCTCCGGTCCATATCCTTTCGTTTACAACCTTATCTTCAGCAATAAACCCGTTAGGCAGTGTCCGTGGAGATGCAAGGGACTATTATTTACCAGTGCGCCTTGGTTAAACAGATTCCCATTTCCTGTCTCTTCCCTTTAAAGCAGGCCTCTACATGAAGTGAGTGACAGTGCAGTGGATCGAGATGCAACTGCAAGCAGGAACACAGGTGATTAACGAGTGGTTGTGGAACCGTGCTGAGAATATAGTTGGTTGGGAGATGCTCAGGGGTTTTCTATTACAGTCAACAGCTGTCTTCCATGTGTCCTTAAAAAGACTGGTTTTTATGCGGGAAGAATTAGTGTAGATGTTTGAATCATGAATATGGATCATGAAGTATGCTTGTGGTATTTTCTTGTGCTTCAAGCAAGACTAAGGCTTTGAGATGTTTTGTTGGACATATATACAGCATACCAGCTTGCGCAGCTCAAGCAGCATACAGATGAGCAACCTCTAGTGCTGAACGATGGCACAGCTTCCAAGCAAAGTGCCCCATAAAGGTCAATGGGACGAGACCAATGACTAAACAGAGAAGCAAATCACCACATAGAGCTTTTTCATAGCTCCTGTGATTCTAAGGTGAATAGATCAGCAGCCACAATGCTGCTTTACTGTGGAAGGTCACATTTCTCAACAACACCAGCCCAGTGTGGCCTCCCAGTGAAGCTAAAAAGCTGTTGACCTGCATTGAAAAGAGGCTACTGGCATGATGGGAGAGTACTGAAAAACAAAGTTAGAAATAATAAACAGCAACCAAAAGAGATCCTTTAAAGTTTGGAGGCCCAGAGTGCTGAAGCAACAGAGCAACTAAGGCTTCTTTCAACTACAAGATTTCGTTTACAAGTAGCTTTCAGTCATCAAAGGGTGAGTTTTTAAAATCTAATAACGGCCTGCGAGCCAAGTTACTGATAATATTTTGGCCACTGCTGCCACTGCCATGGTTTATTTGGGAAAATGTTATTAATATGCACGTGGCAAGCTTTCTGCATGAGTGCTGTGGTGTGAGTGTGTGAATGTGTGAGTGTGTGTGTATGTGTGTGTGTGCAGGCTTATTAAATTTTGTTGGTCTTGCGTGGAAGGAGGGGTGGCCCACATGCCCCCATATTCTGCACACAGCTTGTGTGATGATGTGATTTGTAAGGAGGATTTGCATTTTGCTTAAGAAATTAGCTGTTTGTTTTGGTGATAACTCTCACTGCCTCTGTGCTGTTTTCAGCGCATCCGCTCCAATAGTGTGCTTATAAAAAAGTATTTTATTAAGTATATTATTTATGGTGGAGAGGGTGCGTACATTTTCCCCCAGAGGGAGGCCTAAGGAAAAAACTTTGTGGCTACAAAGAGGGTCAAGAGAGAAAAAGATACACAAGGTCACATCTCAGAGAACGAGCAGCAGTTCATATTCAGCATATAAATGTTGTCAGTTATCAAGCATCACGCAGGACCACACGTCGCGGGGATGAGCCTGTCTCTCTGCTGGTTGTAGAGAGCGGCTCGTACATGTACAACCTCACTGCAAAACCTAGTGGATCTTCTTCCTCCCTTTGATTCCTGCTGAAGTCACTAAAATTGGTTGGAGTTGGCAACGTTGGTGGCGAGAAGTCCTACACAGCAGAGAGAAAGCTCTTCTCATGGCTGTTCTCTGTGTTTTCACTGCTAGCTGCTGTAAAATTTAAATTTCGTAGGGGGCGTAAAGCACATTCAGTGCAATTGACTACTGTAAATGCCAGTCACTATCTATGACATGTCCCACCATAGCTTATCATTTTTACAGAAGATACATAAATTCATAGAAGAAAATTGCACTATGACGTCCGCTTCATGGGGTC
>JAQLOL010000006.1:17696280-17709396 GCA_029783665.1 Naso thynnoides
ATCACTGGAGATGGACAGATTTGGACACGTGTGCAGACACGCACGTTCTCTGGACTGTCGGTCTGAGATACAGACAGCAGCTCTGTTGTATTATAAAATGAATGTTTAAATCGATGTTTGAAATGAATGAGCGAATCATGTACTTTGTGGGAAATAGGGGCGGGACTCTGATAAGCTATTAGCTTCTCCCGCACCCTTTTTGTGCTGTATTGTAAAACTGAAATTGTGTGTGATGAACTCTGATTATATGAACATGCCCGAAATAAAATAAATAAATATATATAAAAATAAATTAAATTTTAAAAATAAAAAAATTTACAGACATGATCTGGCGACTCTCCAGGCCTGCGTCCGAGAGCTGACCCACGGCAGTGCTCCGCAGGCTGTGGTTTGTGTAGATCCAGGAGAGAGGTGCAGAGAGACTCACCTGAGAGACAATCAATCAATCAGTCAATCAATCAATAAATCAATCAATCAAATTGAAAATAATTAATTAGAAATTATTTGGGAAAAGGGTGGAGGATAGATAATGCAAACATTTTAAATCACATAGGGTGATTTATATCTTTTATTAGCTAAATATCTTACCTCTTCACAAATCATCTCCAGCATGTTCTTGAAGTAATTCACCCCCATTGGCTCCCTGGTGTGCCACACTTGAGTGGAATGAAGTCATGACTCTGGGATGCACTTTGGGTGAAGATATAAGGCTGTGGCCTTGTGTGGACACTTGGAAATGTAGCTTTTAAAACTTTGTACCAGACAGAAGGGATTCCCAGGCATTGCCAACATAAACCCCTTCAGGTTTTCCTTGTTGGAGGCAGTGGGATCTTTATGATATTTGGTCTCCAAATTGTGCGCCAGGCTGATGTATTCAACACCATCCCCATCATGCATCAGGACAAAGGATGATCTGGTCAGCTCCCGGTTACCTTCCCTGCCTCTCCACACAAAATACAGCTGTGTGTCAAACCAGACCTTTCTCACCAGGCCCGCAGGTGTGTCAGGGGACAGTAGCTACAGATGAATTTCTGATTATCTCCAGGTCAGATTTGGTTATGCGAGGATGATGGACACTCATGTCTTTGCCGCCTTTCCTGTAGCGTTTCACCATGGCTTTCAAGAGAGCATTACTTCAATTGAAATCTGTATCAGTAATTGTATTGAAATGCGGTCTATGGTGGTTGATACCAGCTCTGATTCTCATCAAGCTTGCTGCACTGTACTCACTGCTGACCTGGACTGAACCGAGGCATAAAATTCACACAAGATGTCATTAACCATGACAGAAGAGTACGTCTCCAAATCGGTGTTCTTTTGCTTTTGGTTTAAAAAGTCTCTCAGTATTTACTGCCCATTTTGTTGCCTATTTTGTATTGATCTCATCCTTATCTTCCTCTATCATTTTAAGCTCCTCAGCTGTCAGTTCCTTGTGTCGTTTTTCAGGTGGTTTCTCTCTTTTCTTCTCCATTTCTCTCTCCTCTGCAGAGTCCCATTCTGCAAAACTGTTGTATTCTCCAGAAAGATTTGAAAGAAATGTGAAAATCAGCCATTTGTGTACTTTCCCTTCCAGTAATTAGTTTATCAAGCTGACAACTCGCTGTGCTTGTCACAGTTACTAAAGAGTAAGTTTACATGTTGCTATGGTTACAAGTTGGGTAGCAGATAAACTTTGAACGGTGATTACACTTGTGTATCTTTTTGTCGCACAGCTGTCAGCCAATCAGAAAAAAGTATTCACACAGACCATGGTATAATGTTTGCTATGTAGCAGTCATTTTAGGCCACATATATTAATCTACAGTATTAAAGTCAGAATGTGAATTTTTACATTTGGTAAACGTGCATTTGGATGCATGTGGCACAAACATGATTAATTTTTGTCTCTGTGAATATATTGCAGTTTTTTAATCTTGGGAAAGTAAACGATCCAGCGTCTCTCTATACTGTAGGTAGCTGCACTGTGTGTCTTGCTGATGTGATAAATCTGTAACTTACTGTTCCATTTCCATGCTCTTTGGCTGTGGGAAGCAAATGCTAATGAACAGCACAATGCTGGCAAGTGCTCCTCCTCTCCCTCTGCAAAAATGATGTGACTGTAATTTTTTTCTGCCAGAAGAGTGGATAATGGAATTTCTCTTCCTCACTGATCTCTTTCTGTGTCTCGGTCATGCTCTTTCTTTCCTCCTCTCCCTCTTTTTATTTGTGTTTGTGTGCACACTGTCTTGCGGATGTTTATTAGCCATCAAGTCAAATTCATACATTATGAAAGTCCTGGTGGACAAAGCATGTTTAATATACGAGAATATTAAAATGCGAGATGTGGTCGAGGGAGAGAATAGGGTCCGTCTGTCTTAGGTGGAATTCCTGTGGTTGCTGCATTGAGGGAAAATTAGCAAAGTAATTTTCATCACGATTGAGAGCGGCTTACAGATTGGATACGGGACTGAATTATAGAGCAGAAGTGATGGAGCCAGATGGCGTTCATATGCTATAGCATGCTATTGTTTGGTAGAGCACAATGTGTGGAAAAAAGGATCGCTTTATTCTGAAAAATCTGATCCTTATGTGCAACAGAGGGTCATGTAAAACGTAGCCCAAACAAACTGCCATAATTTAGCTTTGGAGCCTTTTAACATCTGAAGCAAGTTTTATTCCCCCTCTGAACACATAATGAAAATAATAATATGTCATAGCTGCTGGTTTCGAGCCTTTTAACTGCTATTTATTGCATATGATGCATTAAAAAGAAATCTAATATTTAGAGGGAAAACAGGATTAATCGTTGACTATTGACTGCAGAAGCACTTTCAGGGTCCTCTATGACATATCACATATAGATCTAGCATAATGCAGAGTACAAGCAATCATCCTGCCAATTAAATAAAGTAACAGTGCAGCATCGATTTGTGCAGAATAAATGACCGTAAATAAGTTGAAAATCTGCTCTGCAGGACCTCTGTGAGGGTGAAATAGAAAAAGCCATCATGTAATTAGTCCATTTGAAAAGAAAGATAATGAATGGGATTGTCATGAAGACTGCTCATTTGAGTCCAGTAATAGATCAAATAGTTAGAAAAGGGGCAGAAACACTGTCTGTCTCTTTTTCCACTGTAATTAATCTTTTGGCTGAACAGACTCCTCAGAAAGTCTTTAAACCTCATGGACTGGAACTCAGATCTTTCTTTTCGAGCAGATGCAGTAAGGTTCGTGGAAATGTGTTATAAAGTAATAGACGTAATGGATTAAACAGAAACCTTTTATAGAGAGCTTGTAATTTATAACTCGAGAAAGTTCAAGCTTTCTCATGTTTGTTTGAGTCCTTTTCTCACTGGACAAGAAATTACTTGAGGATCTTATATGATATAAAACTCAGCTGTAAAAGGGGGAATTTCTGTATCAGTGATGCACTCACATGTGTATACACATCCTAAATACCAAAGGTATCTTTATTATATATAAATGAATGATACTGCATTATAGACTGACTGACTACCTACCTCTTAATCAGTGTTTCGTGAGCCTCATAATACTCTCAATAAAATTTGCACAACCCAAGATATAAAAACCAAAGACACCTTAGCCTAATATCTGATGATTTCTCATATGCTGCATGTAGTTGGTCAGTTGCAAAGACTATTTCTTCACAAACTACAGTTGGCAGATTAAGAGATCAGGAACACGACCACTGCAGGTACAGTATTACAAACTCATTAGGTCCATAGGTAACTAATTTGGCGTAAATACAGCAAAAAATAGAAAATTAGCTAACAAGCATACGAGAGAACAGACATGGATGAGAACTTAGTTATTCAGCAGTTGTGCAGCAGTTTAACTAAAGGCAACATTGTAAAGTCTTTGTTTAAACCTGCTTGATATAACCAACATGAAATCAAGGAGACAAATGATGTAAACAGTTTGGCTATTCTTATCAGAATTTCTGTATCTTGTTCATATGACCACAATAGTGTAGAAGGTTTGAGGACACTGTCCTAGAGAGTCAGAAAATTGGAGACGCTTGTATGTAATGGATTACAAGTCAGTAACTGCAGATTTGCAACAGCACACAGGCCTTTGCAGACACTATAGGGGCTGACTGGAGAATGGAAAAGAAAATGCAAAGCACAGTAAAAGGCTGTAGGCTGAAAACTGAAGGAAAGTGAAGGTGCCAACTGGGCTGAGGCAACTGGCATGTGAGAACACACACTCAGGCCGGGGGTTCAGCATAACTTGCAGGAAAATTGTAACTTTGGGCTCCAAAACATCTGGTTAGGCCATGAGAGCAACTTAACAAAAAGTGGCTGGAGAGATGCCTTAGATACTCTGGAGCACTGACAAGCATCTATAAAGTAATCAGGAGATGTACGCAGCTTAGGCTGAGGCAATTCAGTGTAGATTGAAAAATTATTATGGGATGCAGAGTGCCCAGCCATGGCAAAATTTTAGATTACAGTATATTACACGAGATGAAAGTCCTCCATATTGACATTTCATTAGTTTCTTTCTCACTGGGCAACTTTATTAACGCAGGGAAAAAAGTGTATTTTTGTTTCCAGCTCAGATGATTTCTCCAAAACTAATCTGGATGAGCTGTCTATATATAATTATACACTTTCTATGGCTTTTCTTCCGTTTGCATTTGCAAAGCCAATCGGAAACCTCTGAAGTGATGTAAGCCGTCTGGTGGGAATTATGCCATTGTCACTCCTGCACGACATGCAACACACTTTTGTGCAAAACAACGACATGAGGCTAACTGCTCCACTCTTGCGTCAAAAAAGTGGCAACAATGTACCTTGCATCTACTTGCTAAACGCCATTAAATCTCAAAGAAGATAAAATGACAACAACAACTGCCAACAGCTGTCGCATTACAAAAACCATGGTGGTTGCTTGCTGACACTGGCTCCTGAGTTCAACCAATTAATGCACACTTATGTCACTGAGAGGTCCTCTGATGCTGCAAAAGTACCTACTTGTTCATAGTTCCTGCAATACCGAAGCAATAAAACAGGGGGTTCTTAAAACTATGATATGGTTCCTCTGGTCCAAATATGCCTTATGTTGAAACACTGTCTAACCTGAAGTGGCTGGTATCTAAACCCAAAAAAGATGGTCAAGCAGGAGATGATAAACATATTCAAATAGGTTGAGAAACAAAAAAAAATCAATGTTAAGATTAAAGTTGTTTGGTTGGGTCTCATGTAATCACATCCAGCTTTGCTGTTTATGTTTCTTACTGTGTTTTGCACTTGCTGTTTCTATTATGTACTCTCCTCTGTTGTTACTGATGCTGTAATAGTAATAATAGAGTCTGTCCCACTGTCGGATGCACACTACAACAATACAAACAATCAATGAGATGCACTTTCAGGAGAGGCTGGATTTGAAACATTATGTATAATATGCATGATTTAAGGTAAAGATGCATTTCCATTTTCGCCAATTGAACCCCCCACCCACACACACACACACACACAAATGCACTCACACACACGCATCTATACTGCACTGCCATTTAGTGTTCTGCAACATATGGGTGATAAGGGCTGAAAGGATTTGGGACAGGTGGTCTATCTACAGTTTGAAGCTCAAAAAATGGGTTAAACTTGAGAGATTTGTGTTTTTAACATATCACGCTGCTCCACACAAAACCGCAATCCTGCGTGTTCACAGCTGCCAGGCAGTTTCATACACGTGCATATTCTCACATGCCCACACAACACACATACTTTCACACATACACTGACACTGATACTGCAGCATCAGCTAGCACAGATGTAGATGGTAAGCGGGGAAAAAAGCGCTTGTCTTTTTGCTGCTATTATGACAGCACAAGCGGTGAAAACAAATGGTCGGACTGAGCTTTGCATACATATAGAGATCATTTACATATCTAACATGTATATTTATACAGTGAAACTGGGTGAAAGACAGAGAGAGAGAGCCTCCCAAACACAAACCATTTTTTTCCCCGTTTTTGATACATTCCTGTTTTTCATTCTGCTGCTCTCAAAGCCATTTCCCAAGCCACTATTACAGATGCATCTTTCCTTATTTCAGGGCTGCACTCTCATGATTTAAGAATTATAGCGGTGATGCTTTAGAATAAGAAACCAAAGAGGGTAGTTATCTGAAGTGGGGAGGCATCCATCACTCTGAGGCCAGAAGAAAGGGCAGCATTGGGAGTAATTATCCGTGGTAAAAGACAATGACGTGTGACTTCACAGGCAAGAGCACTATGAGCTCAATGACTTCTTCATCAGCTGCAACAAGACTTAAATAAAGAGGAGGAAAAGTTAGTGAAAGTTCTTTATACAAGAGCAGAATGCAAAGCTGACTTTGCTTCATGTGGCTTCACTTCCTCCACTGGCTTTCCTTGAAAAAAAGTGCTTTAAAGATCTTAATAATCATAGAACCACTGAGTAGAATACTGGAACTTGAATTTTATTTCATATGCATTTCCACTAGATTGTGAAGTCTGGTGTCAGTGTACAAAAAAGTACATTCCACAATAGATGCATCTTGCAAAGAGAGAGCAGGCAGGAAATCTGACAGGGGATGAAGGAGAGAAGAAAGACAGACAGGAAAACACTGATGGACAAGTGAAGAGAAAACTAAAAAAAGAAAAGCATTTGAGGTGTGTTGGTGTGCGTGTTCTTGTACTTGCACCTCAGTGAGGACCAGCACACGTTTTAAACCACTGAAGTGGGTCATTTGTGGGAGATAGTGATAATTTTGGCCAGTCCTCACTATGTTGCCAAGCTTTTTGAGAGTTAATACTTGGTTTTAGGGCTAGGGTTAAAATTAGGTTTAGGTTAAGATTAGGGTAAGGGTTAGCTTTAGGCATTTGGTTTTGATGGTTAGATTAGGGTTAGGGGCTAGAAAATAAATGCATTAATGTCCATGAGTGTCCTCACAAGTATAGCAATACAAACGGTTGTGTGTGTGTGTGTGTGTGTGTGTGTGTGTGTGTGTGTGTGTGTGTGTTTGTGTGTGTGTGTGCGTGTGTGTGTGTGTGGCATATGTATCCCATGCAATTAGGTCATTCCAAATAATTGGCTGCCGGAAGCTCTCATTAAAACCATTTCAAAGTTAAGGCCTTTGATCAGCCTGCGGACCGAACGTAAATAGTCCAGCACACAGCAGTCAGAGTAAAGTTAAGTTCAAAAGGAGCATGATTTCTACTTTGGGGTCCTGAGCTGCATCGTTATTGATTTTCAAGTTTGGGGCAAAGAAAACAGTTTCCATAAAGCATATAAGTGCAGCGTTGTCGCAGCTGTCATCAGCTCTATTTATCATTCTGATGTTTATTATCACACCTTTATGTGCTTTACTTAAAAAAGCAGGTCAGCGAGAAATTTAGAGGCACATCTTAAATTAATCTCTCTGGCAGCCTTTGCTTTACCAGCATGCATTGCGTGTCAAACTCACAGACTGACTAGCCTCTTCTTGTAACCAAACACAGTTGGCTTTGCATTTAAAAGAATTTTTTGTTTGATTACAAAAAAGAACTACATGTTGCACACCACACTAGTGTTTTTGTAAAATTAGTAATGATGCATTTGTGATCAGTTGTCAGTTGCAAGTGAAACATGCTGCCTTTTATACAGTTAGCACAAGGCAACTGCAGCGCAAATACAACTAGTCTGCTCCACCTGTTGGCTCTCAGTGGCTCTGTCTGCTTCTCCATGTGGAACCTCAGAGTGATGGACAGTGGCTCACACAAGTAGCCTAGGCTTTGACAACATGTCATAAAAACACAGAGTGATCCATTGGCGCATCAAATACAGTTGTCAAGTGCAACAGCAGACTGCTTTAGTGATGCCCTCAGGCGCAGAGAAGAAAACAAACCTGAGATCTGCCAAAATCTCCCTGTAGTCTTCCCCACCCACTGACATCAGAAACCCTCAGTAAAATGCAAAGAACAATGACAAGTGCTGTATGTGACAAACAGACATAGAATTGAAAATAATCCAAATGTGTTAAATATACAGAATCACCAAATCACCAATAACCGTCATATTTGATAGCTGAAAACATTAATTAACCCTTTATTATGTTCATGTTTTGGACCCTTTTGTCCTGTCTTGGTCTAACTGACTGGGGACAATATTGGAGCTTTAAAAGCACTACAGAAATAAAAAAAATACATTAAAAATTCTTAATATGTATCATCTTTATCTCAATTCAAACAACATTGATAACATATGATTAATGTTAGCAATTAATCATTGCTAGGTTACATTTAACAATGAAATGAGTAAATAGTACCCCCACCATATGAGGGTAGCTCCCCATCATATCAGGGGGCTAAATGTGTGAGGGTAATACTCAATGATTTTTTTTTCCTTTTCCATATTTTCAAAAATTGAGCTGAAAAAAATAATGGAGCAAATGGAATTTCAGGTTGAAAAAATGTATTCTTGTATCGTTCTTCCTGTAGATAAAATTTAAAACAAGTACGTTTGACCAGAACATCACATTAGGATTAAGATTAAAATTGAGATTAATTTTAAAATCGAATGTGTTGTTGTGAACCCATTTTATATTTACATGGAGACCCAAGAATAACAATTTCACATTTAGCTTGCATCCTTGTAACTTCACTGTCAACACCATCATGAGAAAGATTTGCAACTGATTTAATATACTTAGAAATTAGACTCATTTACTTGGCAGAAAATGCACTCTCACCACCAATATTGTCTTTCACTGTGTCTTGATATATCTCCGACTCAGCAGAGGCGTACAGTGTGGGTAGGAGAATCTTGTTATTATTTTAACAGACAAAGACTGCTCAAAAGCTTAATTAATGGAGGGGGATGATTCACTGTGTTTTTCTCTCAACCAAACTCACACTGGGAGGACCCATTGTTTGTAATACCAAGCACTTTTCTGTCAGTAATGACTCGGACGGGTCTGCTGGCCACTTAAAATCCAGTTTTGTTAGAATAATTTTTTGCAAAATAATCCAATTCCAAACAAAGAAGCAAAGAAGCATTATTTTATCAGACAATAGAAGCATATGCACTGCACATGTTGGGATATATTGTACAGGACAAGCACACATAATCTACAATTTAAAATGACCTATAATAGCAGTAGTACGGTCATGTAGTTTTGTAATGTTTCGCTCACTTCTCTCACTGTGTATATCATCAAAACACTGGCAGTATCCTAATTTTCAGTAGCTCATCGTTATTAGGTCCCTGGAAGTTCTCCTTGGGGAATCAATTCTTTGAAGACCGAACTACTAAAGACAGCTGTGCCACTTCCTCCACTCTTCTTTCCACATCTTCCCTTCTCTTCCACTGTCTGACTACTGTATGCCTCCTTTCTGCCCAAACATGAAAGAACTTTCCACAAGAAACTTTTGGCATAGTTAGCAATACATTCAATGTTTTTCTTAATCATAAAAACTGAAGTATGTTGCATGTTTCTTTAACTTAATGTATTTACATCTTTCTGTCTCTCTCTCTCTGTGTCTTTAAAGAGAGAGAAGGAGGGGTGAGGTGATAAAGATAGAGACTGAAGAACTAGCAAGAGAGCTAGCCAGCTAGATGCATAGATTTATTTTCACAAAAATATAACTTTTAATACTTGTTATCACGTGGCTTTGTTGAATACTCGACTCTGATTGGTCAATCACGGCATTCTGAGGTCTGTTATTTCTGTATAGCAGATGCCATGCAGACCTGGCTCATCCATGGGCTCTGCAGGTTCACGTCCTCTCATATCAATCCACAGAAAGAAGTCCAACGTCAGAGTGAGTATCTTTCGTTCACTGTGCTTTGTGAAAAGTGGAAGCGACAGGCTGAGGATGGCATTAATCTGTTTTATAGTTTCAGGCACCTCCACTGGTTTTGGATTTTTTTTTCTTGAGGATAAGAGTTTGTAACCGACGGTTAAAAGAGCAGTGTGGCTCTCTTTAGAGAGTGTGGTAGAGCCATGGTGAGGGACGAGTGAGTTGTATGTAAGAGAGAAAGCAGCTGGCTAGCATTTAGCTTAGCAGTTAAGCAGCTGTTTCGATGGACTGTGCCGACCAATGTTGTTGGTAAATCAAGACCGCAGCTTCTCCTCCACATATCCTGTTTTACTACTGCAGATAAAGTGAAGCAGCAACAGCTTTGGCCCCGTTTCCCAATCATAGTTATGATCCAAAGCAGAAATCAGGTAACTTTAACACTTTGTTGCTATGCAAGCAGTTTCAGCTGTAGAATTAACAATTTTTTTAGCGGAAGACATAAAATCATTTTTAAATCAATAAAACAACATTTAAATCAATATTTTGTGTCATGATGTTGACTTCTTTTGTGAATGAAATAAGTAGAATAATGTCGAGTGCGCCGGTCTCTATTGCAAAAAGAGTCCTGGACATTATCCCTTCACTGGACATTATCCCTGACAAATTTATCTGCAGTGCAACTCCCCTAGTACCAAATACGCAGTAGTGAAAGGCCCATAGTCACAGATCCGCAAACAAATACAGGCATACAATCATAAACCCAGTGCTCTGTTGTTAAAAGCATTACATTTAATGTGTTTTTCAAATGATAAAATCTAAAATAGTGTTCAAAATTTCTTTTATTTATTTACATTTCTTTTTCAATTAATGAACATTCCTTTACTCATCCTCGAGCACATACAACCACCTGCTTTAACTCCACAAACATCCATACAAATTAAATGCTTGTGGATCCAGGAATGATGTGCAGAGACCAATGCAAATTACCGTGTGGAAAGTGAGAAATAAAAGGTCTAAATCTTTTAGCTTCTGAGTCTTTAATACTTAAGCAGTTACCTGGGTAAAAGAATGAGCGTGTTAGGGCCAACACCAAAGGGATATATTTAGTGACTGGTACTGTCCAGCTAATGCAGAACACCATGATGTCTAATGTGTTATACAGATGGTAAAAGGCTGCCTTGCTAACACCTGCTGTGCATCAAGCATGAGCACATTTAACAGCCTGTGTCACACCTCCTCTGTAAAAAAAAAAAATTAAAAAGCCCAAGACAGAGCATTTTATTAGAATTTTTATCAATCTGGCATTTAACAAGGTTATTCCAGCCCATGTTTTAGTAAATGTGTCCCCATAATCTTAATAAAAATGCGCATATCTCCTACTGATGCAGTTTTTTTTTTCCCTGAGTTACTGTGAACAGCAGTCTTCAGGGCCACAGCATCTCTTTGGTGGTAGAACAGCCTCTTTACACCACAACCTCTAAAACTTCATCTTCGCTGTTTAGTTGAAAGGTGGCCATCTGTTGTTCTGTGTCCATTCTGTCTCTGTGGATGATCTCAGGGACGCAGTACTGGCAATGGACAAAGATTGAGCCGGATTGCAACATCACTGACAACAATTACAGGTCTCGAGTGTCACTGGCCAACTATCAAATCTCCTTTCTGCTGGGAGCTTCTCTGTGAGAGTTTTTGAGGCTGTCAGCACTGAAAATAAACAGAGAAATAGACCAAGAACTGAACCTAAAACCCTTCAAACTTAACACAGGTACCAGCTAACTTTGCCACAAAGCTCTGTGGGTTGTAAGTGACACTTGAATCAACAATGACAAACACCAACGTAGACACCCAACAATTTGAGACACTGTTGATTTACTGTTTTAAAGCTTACATACAATTTTGGCTCGTAAAACTCACTAGATGGACAGTAAAACTGATATGCTGTGTCAAAGTTCTGCCCTTTCCTTCTCACGAAGGTAATTAGTGAAATCTGCTGGTGTAACATTTGGTCAAAATTAAACCTGAGGTAATTATGGTGTCCAACAGTGCCAAGTCAACAGAGAGAGAGCTTTTTTCCTCTTTTATCTTGGGGAAAGAGAAAATGGAGCATGACAAAATATCGTCACAGTGTGAGATGAGGAATGGGCTCAGGAGTGTGGCATTAGTTAAGACTCTTCCACCTGTTTTAGACAAGTTTACTGCACTTGTCTTCAGTCCTGATGCATTTTTCTCAAATGACTGAATGGGGGGGGAGAGTTCACTCTTTTTAAATTAGCTCATTGTCCATATGATCCTTGACATGCAATGTCATTTTTTCACAGTCATATTTTGCTAATTAAACATTTTCATGAAGGCATCATGGAGGACACAAGAATGGACAAAAATGCTTGCTGAGAAAGACTGTTGTAAACCTTGTCATTTGGGATTAAAGGTATTATGGTTTTATAACTTGCAATCGTTTGCAGCCTTTACTTAGTACTATTAACAGTATTATTAAGACTGGGAAACAAATACCTAGTGTAACTGGCATATGTAAAAGTTTTCTTTAAAAAAAAAGAGTTAATGAGTATGACCTTAAACTGAAATTATGGTCAAATTAAATAGACTTGCTGGCCAACCTAAAAAGCCCCAAGTACACAACACTGGTATATCCTCTCTAAAAGCTGTCACATGGAATTGTTACTTACCTACAAGGCAGCCATATTTGTATTCTGTTCAGACATTTATTATGTGTTGCCAGGTTGGAAAATTCACCCTCTGACTGTCAACTGTCAAATTGGTGCTTTATTTTAAAAACATATTCCAAACTTATTGAACCAGACAGTAATATCCCCTCATACCCTTGAGACTTCGTAACAATATTCAGCCTTTTAACAAGGTACAGATGGATCAGTCTGTTTATTGTCATGCAGTACAAAGAAAGCATTCTGCTCCCTTAGCTCCCCATTCGGGAATACATCCAACAGAAATCAATAGTTCCCTCTGAGAAGCTCAGTACAGTGGATGCAACAGTTTGTCTCAGAGTCCACAGAGACAGCCTTTCCATGCTGACAGACATCCCACTTCTCTGGCACAAAGATCGACAAGGTCCTCTCCACTGTTGCTCTCAAATCACCCTCGTAAAAGCAGAGGTTAATAAGCTCACAGACTGCCTGGACTGCTGCTGCTGCTGCTGCTGCTGCCTCCATTTGCCAACATATATCCCTCATTCCACCAAAAAACATATTTATATTCACATAGTTGCTTGACTAGATGAAAGATGGATGGCAGTTTAATATTAGACCTTTCTATTTGATGCCCCTCTTGTGCTCCTCTTCATGCATGCCAACATGTGATTCATCTCCTCCTGTCCTTGCATATTTTCTATATGCTGT
>JAQLOL010000006.1:17711610-17731312 GCA_029783665.1 Naso thynnoides
GTACATTTACACGATACTAGAAAAAAATCGATTGATTAGTATTAGTCAAACTAAAACTGGACTTTTAAAATACATCTAAACCTCTACGATGAGTTTCTCAAAGTCAAACGAACACACCTAGATACTGCAGTTTGGGATTGACTGATTCATGTATATGCACTTCAGTCAGGCCTGAACTGGCCCAGGTGTTTTGGACATGATCCATAATTCCCGTGGTGGTCTATGAACCAGAAGTCGACCAGCATAAATTCGTAGAAGAAAGCTGAGAAGAAAACAAGAAACAAGAAACAAAGTCTGAGTCAGAGTTTTCATTATTAGACATAGAACCCACTTGCTAGCTTGTTCGTCGCTTGTTTTGTATGTGATTTAATAGGTCAACCAGGAGAGGGTCCAATAGCAACTAGCTGAAAGGGGGCATATCGCCACCCTGTAGTGAAATTGGACATACTTCTATCAATGAATTGATTTTCCCTCAGCATGTGTGTACTGGAACAAGGACAGTAGTCCAATTGAATTGCGTAATCGAGCTATACCCCCCCCCCCTCTCTCGATCACTGCATTTATATCATGTTAGAAAAAGTTGATTTCTTAGTATTGGTCCAACTAAAATTAAAATACATCTTAACATGTTAGTCTAGCTGAAATCGTACTAAGCAATATTTCTCGTAGTTGGACAAACATTCCTAGAAAATACGATTGGAAATCAATTTGCTCCTGCATGCACACACCTCAATCTGCCCTGAACTGGCCCCAGTGTTCTGCGCCTGATCCATTCCCACAGTGGTCTTTGAAGTGAGTGTCAAACAGCATAAATTTACAGAGGAAAACCAGGAAGAAAGGAAGAGGAATATATCCATGTGGTGAGTCCTAGAGCGAGAACCGTGCATTCCTGGACAGACAACATGGAACCTACTTGCAGCTTGCTAACTTGTTTGTTGCTTGTTTGGTATGTGACCAGAAGAAGGTCCAATCGTAACCAGCTGAAAGGGGGCATATCGCCACCTATTGTAGTGGGTTTGGACACATTTCTGTTAATAAATTGATTCCCCCTTGGACAGAAGTTCAATTAAATGGCCTAACCGAATCATAATTGTGCATGTTCCCAACCTCACACTTCATCCAATGAAATGGTGTGTGTGTGTCAGGTTTCCATAGTGAATGTATGTATCCTTCTATTTAACAAGTCCCGTTATAGTCCCGTTGCCATGGTGGCTTTGCTTGTTCATTTAATTTGTTAAATTTGTCCTGAACAGACTCATGATACAATTTTTAGTTTAACATTTTCTTTAAGACTTTTGCAATATATGTTCCCACTTTTGAGCTATTCTTGATTTTTTTCCCAGGGGTATTTATTGTTCGGGTCAATTAGAAAACTTGATATCATATCTGAGGATAATTTGAGGTAAGCCATGTGGTGTCTCAGAATGGAGAGCAGCTTTTGTGCAAATCTTGGCAAAGCTTGTACTTTGTCGCCCATGAGAGTAACTCTGCAGAGGCAGTCAAGTGTTCTCCTTCAGATAATCGGTCTTTTCAGCTCTAAGCTCTGTCCAATAACCAAAGTGTTTTGTGACCACAGCAGTGACTGAACTACTGTGCCTCTTTCAAGAACTACTCGCTTGCTTAGAGCCATCTGCCATTGTCAAGTCACAGAAATTAATCTCTTTGAAATCACTGGAGTGATTGGAGTGATGTGCTGAAGGGTCGAGATGTGTCAGTGTTAATGCAGTCAGCTGTGGTTTCACTCAGATTTCATCTACTAAAATAATTAAACTATTATCAAGTGGAGTAAACTAAAAAATCCACAGGCAATGAAATAGCCATAAACTGAATTTTGGGGACTGCACGATATATATCTACGCTGATAAGTTATCATCCCACAATGGGAAATTTATGTTATCAGCTATTTGTTACTATCAATAAAGCCAATAATAGGAAGCCAGATTGCTTTAATTGACTAAACTAGTGGAGCCTCTAAATAATTTAATACAGGAGGTGACTACGTGCATCTTAAAGTTGGATTGCCAATTAAAACTAAGAGGACAAAGTAACACAAGATAAGTCTATAAAGAGACAAATTAGGTTTTAGTATTTTGTAAATACCTATATCATCCCCCCTTTGACCCATCCATGGCTTATCTGGATGTACATGGCAGCAACCAAGCAAAGCAGCCCAGACACATCTTTCAGATGCAGCTTATTGACTGATATGTATGTTACTCTTCCAGCGAGTCTTCCCCAGGTCTCCTTCAAGTCAACTTTGCCAAGAATGCCTCCAAAGAGAGGAGCTCAGCAGCTCTACAAGCTCAATGTTCCTCACCTGCCAGGGAAACATCTTGACCGCTTGTATTGCTATTCTTTTACTCCCCAAAGCACACAGGCATGTAAAATGAGGGTTGGAATTGATGTTGTTTCTAGTAAACAAAGATGTTTAGCTTCAGGCTCAGCCTCCTCTTCACCGCCGCAGTATTGTGCAAGAACTGTGGAAGCTGCAATAATTTGCCTACTGACCTCCAACTGCATGCTAAGCGGAAACCAGACCTGAGGAACAAATTCCTCACTTGGACCAGAAACTTTTTTACAAACATGAACTCACTCTTCTTAACGTGGCCTTGAACTGGAGGTATCAGCCATCAAACCAGAGATTTTACACTCATCTGCAAACTGCTCATCAGCTAAGCAGATATACTCCAGTCATCACATACGGTTTGACATTTCTGAATATCTAAATAAGAAAGTTTTTGCAGAGCCATAAACGTTTCAAGAACATTGACTTACCACGATTAGTCAAAATTTATGGCAACAGATTGAGGTGAAGTCCTGTCTCTCCTTCCTCTGACATCTGGCGGTCTTAAAACTGTAAAATTGTAATTAAAACCTGCTTTACTATCCATTATCAATGCAGTTTCTTGGCACTTTTCTCCAAAACATTTTGCCATTGTTGTGTAGTGTTTATTTTTAGTTCACCAGTTTTATAACCTGCCATTTAGAGATATTCTCTCATCAAACAAAACTGGAGTCGTGGTGAAAATAAACCAAAGTTACTGCATATGAACATTAGGAGGCTAAACTCTAAAATAACCGCAGCATAATTGTCCATCTGACTCTGTCCTCAAGCCAGCAGGTGTTCCTCGCAGACAAAATCAATTTAAACCCTCCACTGGTGTGACCCTTATCAGATTGTGTCTGCAGGGATATCTCCTCCCTTAGTGGTCCTTAATGCAGACTGATACCTGAATAACCATCACTAAGACATCAATCTCCATCCAATTGCCTTCTGGGGAGTGTAGCTCAGTAATAAGTTAGGGATATGACCATTTTGCCAGCTGATGGTAATTCACTATGTATGCAAGCTGTCAGATACGTGGGGGCTGAGGGCTGTGATCAAAGCTTATGATGGGTTTGATGGGGTTTAGTAAAGATAAAGAGGGAGAAGGGGGAGAGAAGAGGGGGTAAGAGAGAGAGAGAATTAAAAGGAAGGGGGAAAGGTGAGTGGCTCGAGTTGCGTGTTACAAGAAAAATGTGAAAACTGAATAAAAGAAACAAAGACATTTAATGGAAAAATGCCTTATTTTGTGGATTTTCTTTAGATTCCATCCAGTTGGTTTCCCACCAATGAATGGCCAGTTCAGATGGACTTCCTTGTTGCACACACACACACTCAAACACACACACACTAAAAAACACAGGGACACTCTCTGTTTATCTTGCCATAGAGCCTTTTTCAGGCTCAGAAACCAAACTTTGATCTGTTATATCCTGTTGTGACCACAGGGCCACAATTACTGAAACTGTCCATTAACCACAGTGCACCCTGTGTGCAGACAACAAAAAAGGGGAACAGATGGAGCAGATGCTATTTTACAACCTCACACTTTTTGCCCCTCTGTTTTTGAAGGAAATGAATTATTGATGTGTCTAGTATACCTTCACAGGCAGCCTGCATTTAGATGTTAGAGATTTCCATATTTGTATTTCACAAATTGTATACATTGGGTATATTACACATTCAGCATTTGCCGTCTTCAAGGGAGGGAAACGACTGTGTGAGAACTTTATCTTAGCACTGACATAGGTCAAAACACATGCTACACTTGTACCCACTGTACACAACTCTATGCTTACAAGAAAAGGATGAGGGGAAATGAAACAGAGAGACAGTAAGACATGATTGTCCTCTTTGTGAATAATTTAGGCATTTGGATTCTGGACATGGGCACTACATGAAAATCTACACGGAAAGGAGACAGAAAATAAAGAAAAGAAAAAGTTGTCTGCAGAAATGATCAACACGGGAGATTTAAAACAAAGTGGGAAGGTCATGACCTGCTCTTCAGTGGCCAAGTTAATGGCCAAAAAAGCTGCAAGACAAGTGCACCTTTAGCTCAAAGATAAAAAAAAAAAAAAAAAAAAAACCCGAGCATTTCAGCACCAAATTCTCCAAAAAAGCAGACAGAAGTTTAAAGCAGGAGATATCTGACCAACCACGAGAAATAAATACATTATTAATGCTGTGGTTCTCAAACTTTGTCCGGCATGCCCCTTTAAAATGCACATCTTTAAACAATCAATTGCAATGACAGGGGAAACAACTCACAAAAACGCTTCAATCTTTCAAATTTCAGTTGAATATTAGTAAAATAAAGGTTGGCAGGATAGCACTGGCAAACTACTTTGTTTAATACTAATTTTTCCCTGTCGACTTGCTTGCATTTCTATTGCCCCATGAGTGTAGCTTGCCCCACAGTTTGAGAACCACAGTTGTGCTTAAACTAATTCTTCCACGTCAGATGTTGTCTTTTATTCTCCTGTGGTATTTTCACAGCAAAAAGAACCAATTACAGTGCTGAGAGCTGAATCCATCACATTATTTAGTCTCTAATATTAGTGCGATGTCAGCACCCAGTAGAGAATGAACGGACACTATTAAATATTGTATTTGTTCTGCTAGTTCATGTAATCTCAGGATAAAATGTAATAACGAATTATTCAATCTCCATTTATTCCATCCATGAAATTTCATTCTGCAGAAGTACTGAATGGACACACAATCACGTCTGCATTAAAGACTGTGCAAGGCCTTGAGTTAATATATTACCTACTGTGTCCTTATCAAGGTTGCACTAATTCTTAAAGAGAGTAATCTTGTGGGAAGAAAAATGATCATGTACATCCTAAGATGACTCAGGATGTCAAATGAGGAATTAGTTCTGCATGCGGAGGAACTTTAACAGAAACAGCAGCTGTAGTTCTGTATGTGTGCTAGGGCCCGACCAATGTATTGGTTTGCCAATATTATTATATTATATTATATATATAATATATACAGACGATATTGGCCTATGTATCGATATTAGCACGTGTTCTCCGATATGTGCCAATACTGCACCTGTTTTTTAAGGCTGGGAAAAAATGCTTGTGCTATGGATTTAAAATGGTGTAATTATGTAGTTTGTCTAGCAGACAGCGGTCCATTATTTATAAACTACTAATGTAGCTTTTCCATTACATAGTGCCAACTCTACTCTGCTTGCCTTTAGTATCTATTCTGGTGGTTGTTTGCCATTACAAGGTAGTACCATCTCTACTTCGAGGGGTCTGTAATAACCTTTAGCACCTGCTGACCTGTTTTGAACCTCGATGAAATTGGTACCAAAAAAGTAGGTACCAGATACCAGGTACTCTTACTTAATGGAAAACCAAAAAATGAGAGGAAAATAGAGTAGAGTGAGTAGCACATAATGGAAAAGGGACCTAAGGAAGTGTTTACTGTTAAATGCACTGATGTTTGGAACAAATTTTGTTATAATGCAAGATATCCTGCCTCCATTACACATCTTTGTCACTGATATTTGCAGCCACATTCAGTTGATATCACAATATCAGCCAATATATCTGAATTTTCTTGCTCAGGGTTATTGGCGTCACCATCAACCCCAGAAATTCCAATATCAGTCAGGCCCTAATGTGAGCTGTAAGAGCAAAAATCAGGCTCCTGTTAGTTCTCACTTATGGATCATAAACAAAAAGGGTGGCAGCATCATTTTGAAAAATCCATTTATTCCAAGATTGTCGTGTTTCTTTAGAAAAATTTTTAACTTACTTTACACGTGACAATGACAACATTTTTAGCTGTGAACAGATTACATGTCTGTGAAAAGAAGCATTCAACTGTGATGGTATAAGCAAGTTATGTAGCTGTTATTATATGTCAAGGTTGATGTCAAGGTAGCATGTTTGGTTCACCTGCTAAAGCTGAAGTGCTTTCCAGCTTAATTTCCCTGCAAAGGTTTAAAGTTTCTGACTTTAAACTCACTTTTCCACTTTTCTAGCCTGATCTTCTTGTGCTCGTTCCAAACTCCTAACTTTTAAAATGCATTTGCATCCTGCTAATCTGCAGAACTACTCACAACAACCATTCAAACAACTCTTACTGTGAGCTGTGATGGTACATGTGAGTGCTGGCTTTGTTCTCCATAAAGCAAAGCAAACCTGGACATTTTAAGTATTCACTTCGTCTGTGGTTCTCTCAAGGGTGTGAGCATTGACTTTGGCAGAGCATTTATTCTGGGGGAGAAATTATGGATGTATTTAAACAAACATAAATAGACAGAAGATACAAACTTTTTTCCTTAACAGAGTGTGATTTTGTAATTCATATTGCTGAGTACTGAAAGGTTTAAGAGCGAGTGAGTGCAAGGAAGGAAGATTAGGCAGTGAGAGAGACTGCAAGAGACTGGTGAGAAGAGGAAAATTCTATGATAATTCATGTTGGAAGCTTATTAAGATTTAGACTGATCAGACTGCCATCCTTTGGGCTTGAAGTTTCGAAAATAATGCAAGAAGAAAGGATGAGAAAATAGATGTGATCAGTGTCTACAAAAGACACAAAATGCTTATTCATGCAGGGATGGCCACAAATCTCTTCAGCAATCTGGTGTGACTTTGAAGAATCTTTGCAGACAGTTTTTTTTCAGACCATATTGAGAGGACATTGCAATCCAGGTCACAACGGCATTACACTTTCACTCTGTTTCCAAAGCAGTTTCTAGCTCTGAGTCGCAGCTAACCTGCCTAATCAAAAGAGACATGAAAGTGTTGCTTCTTTTGAACCAAAGTCATTAGCAGCAGCAACCTCCGGCACTCAGTGCCATTGCAAACAGTGCCCTGAATAATCAGAGGGGGAATGTCTGGATTTAATCAGAATGCATCCGAGTCTAACAGTTGTGTGAAGTTTTATTAATCAAAACTTGGACCATAAAAGGCACGCAAATCAAAAGAGGTCAGCCAAATGTATTCAGGTAATTCAACCAGTCTTACATAAGACAACAGACTGCAGCAACATAACAGATGATGTGATACAGTGATTTATAAACATTAGGGTACGTGGTATTTCTAAAACAGTCTGGTGACAAATTGGAAGTCTGAATAAAGACTTCACAAAGTCAAATCAAAGTCTTTGGCGAGTTTTAAGCAGCATCGTTATGAACAGCAGCTGTCGCAGATTTTTTTTGTATGCCCGAGAACCATTACAGTATTCAAACTAAAACAGCTGTCATGATCATGCAGATTTGATCTTGTCAATATTTTTCTATATTCTTAAACACCTAAGCTTGTTCTCCTTCTCAGTCTACAACAGTTTCTCTTAAACTAGGTCCTCAGAAAAACTTGCTTTAATCTTGTTTTTTTTCTCAAATGCGTCGATTCTGCATGTTTTCAACTTCAAGTCACTCATCTCTACACATTAGTTTAGAAAAGAGTTTACTGTGTGTGTGTGTGTGTGTGTGTTTGTGTGTCATCTCCTTTTTTAAGCTCTTTGCTCTCCCTCAATTACCTACTTATAAGATGTTCATTTACATCACTCTACTCAGCTATCTCTACTATGCACCTACTGCTCTGCAGTATGCAAAGCACCTTTAGGAAATGTAACTATTCTAGTGTAAAATGATGAAAACAGAAAATGGGGCCACTGATTAAACCTGCAACTTTAACAGAACAATCAACCTGAAAGACACCATATTCCAAGTAGAAAGTGATTTTTGGGAGTGATACATATGTACAATGTAATTCAGACTTATTTATTAGTCACAATGAAGTGTTTTTGTCAACAAGTTCTCCAATTTAAATGGCAAATGAGTTGTAATCTGAAGTCCTTTACACAAAATGTTTTACAAAATAAAGTTATAACAAAAAAAGTGATCTGATCTGACACGAGTGGGTTTAGACACAAGTTGTTGTCAGTTGGGAGGACACAATTATTTGGGTTTAAATATGTCTTCAATAAGGTTATGGGACCTTTCTAAAACACAAACACATGGATTAAGGTATAGGCAAGGTTGTGGTCCTCGTTTTAAGATGACACTCTAAAAAGAGACAGACACATAGAGCATTAGGAGAGAGAGTGGCACTGACTGGCATAATAGAAGGACTTGACATTGTTTTAAGTCAGTGCCTGGCAAAATGACCAGTGTGACCCTTATAAAAATCAGACTTTGAGGAAGATTTGGGTTTGGAAATGATTGTGTTAATGGTTAAAAGAAACAGACATTAAGAAACTGCATCACATTTTTTTACCAATACACACAGTCATTGTTGGTACAACCACAACAGATCGCTTGTAAGATAGGCTAAATAAGTTTCTAACATTTGTTTTTTCTGTAATTACTAATTTACCTATAAAATGACGCACCATGGAGTCACTTGTGATAGAAAGTCATCATGATGGCATTACTGTTCCTCTTTTCCCTGAACTTTTCGTTTAAAATGAATCAGTGCAGACGATTGTTTTAGCGTGACTTCTATCCAATTAGTTACAAGTGGTTTGTATAATTTGCTATTATTCCTCTTGCCTTCCCCTGTTATTGGTCTTTCAGATGGAAATCATTTCCTGACAGTGTGATGACACACCATTTTCAGCGGGGTCAGATGAGTTCCTGTAATTATGTAAATCATCACGGTTTTCCTGGATTGGGAGTTCAAGCTGGTCAGAAGGTTGGAGAAAGGGATCATGGGTACTGCAACAGTTCAAGGTACCGTCAATGTCGAGTTTTTGAATTTGAAACACCAATTTTCTCTCTTACAACAAGTGAGGAGGCTGCATCAATATTGACAAAAGCATTTTTGGCTAAACACTACAGAGAAAATCAGGTAACTATCGAGTCTTATACAGGTACAGTCAAGTTCCTCAAACTGTAAAGAGAACAAAAATTTGTTTTTTTCCACTATCCACCACTTACCATGCATCAAACAGTTAGGCAGATGCATGTAGCAAACTGAAAGTCTGAACTGCTATTTGTGTAGCAGATGCCGACAAGGAGGCACAAAGCTAAAACCCGTATCTGTTTCACAAAATACAAGTGTCTATATTCGGAATTAAATCGAGAAAGTCTAACTCAGTTCAGGAGCAAGACTACGCTTTTCTGTCTCTTTCACAACCATCATCATGCCACATTAATTCAATTACCCAGCTCAACCTAAATAGGTGCACTTAACCTGCTCCTTCTCCCCTGTTTGTTTTGGATTTCACAACCCTGCTCCTCCAGACACTTCTCCTCTCTCATAGAAGAGCAGTCCATTGACCAGCAGGCTGCGTCTTATCCTCACAACATTATTAAAGCTGTCCCAGGCTCCTTGCCCCTCACCAGTTAAAACATTCTACAAGTGCTCAGAACTACAAGCAATAATGATGCTTGAGACTCATCAAAAGGTGCAGTCAGTCTTAGTCTCGACCCTGTGTTCAGAATGCTGTAGAGTGATGCTCTAAAACAAAATCTTCAGGTCTATGTTCATCTCCTTGCAATCACCACCTCCCCGACTCATCCTTCTATTTGACCCAAAAGTCATCCCACCAAACGCATCCCTCATCCAACCATTCCTGAATCCTTTGGCCATTCCCAGTAAACTATTCTCATGCTATTCAAATGGCGTGATCTTTTTGGTGAAATGTACTGAGGGTGGAATGCAACCACTCGGTGTTGTTGGAACGAATTTAAACTACTTAGTTTTCTGTTGTGAAATGTGTTCTACTAACATCAATACAAATTTAGAGGCACACAACCTGTACAAATAACTATAAATAATATTTGAAGCTAGTTTGCATTGGATCACACCTCCAAAAAAAACCCCCAAAACTCAACAAAGTCAAAGTAAAGAATGGAGGATGATTGACATTGAAGCAAACATTTTTTGCATCATAGTGAGAAATGGCAAAAACCAACCACCATTCATTCATTCATTTTCATTGCTACCGTTTGCAGGGTCACAGGGAGACAGGAGCCAATCCCAGTTTATTCTTGGCGAGGGTGGGGCACACCCTGGACATGTCGCCACTTCATCACAAGGCTGACAGGCTTTAAAGTAATTATGCTCTGTAATGTATAGAGCACAGCGTGCTACGTGGACTTCAAGAAGAAAAGCTGTAGCTATGACCACAGCGAATGGAGATCTCAAGAAAAAAAAAGAAAAGAAGTGAACACCCACAGGACCTTTATTAATTAACCTAACCTGCATGTCTCTAGACTGTGGAAGAAAGCCGGAGGGAACCCACGCAGACCCAGGAGAACATGTAAACTCCACATAGAAAGGCCCTGTCCTAGCTGGGTATCGAACCCAGGACCTTCTTGCTATGAGGCGTCAGTGCTAAACACTGATGCGCATAATGTACTCTTGATATCTTATTCCAACAGATTATTTAAAGGTTATAGAGGGCACTTTGGGCTCAGGACAACTAACCCATTGTTCTTGTCTGTATTTTATTAGAGTCCGTCACCTGTTTGTATTCAAATGATAAATGTGAGTTTGGGTACATCCTTGTGTTAAACATAGATTCATGTTGGAAATTACTTGAAGTAATAAAGGCATAAAGCAACTTCACAGTCTTCCTGAAAATACGAATGTTTAAGTACTACATACTGTATGTACTTTATCTGTCTTGCATGCTTGCTCAGTCTCTTCTTTCACCTTTGGAAAGGTGTGAAACTGCATGAGAGGTTCTGTAGTGGTGTTTACAGTAAATGGCTTTGAAAGTGCTGTCAGCTACTTTGTCATCTTTGGTCTGACTCTTCCACTGAAGCTGATAGCTCTGCTGAAACCTCCCTTCATCAGGTTTCCATGTCTGAGTGTTGTCTTGTTGCTTCGGCTGACAGTTGGACTTTCTCTGTCTATGTTTTTCTTCTTGCTTTATAGTCACTTTAAAGGAGTTTCCATCGCCCTACATCATCAAAAGGAACTGATGATAATCTAAATAAGATTCTTGCGACAAGATTTCATCCCATTTCTCTATAACTTGAGTTGTTATAATAAAGAAATTGCAAAAATTCCCTCTGTACTGACATCAATGCTTTATCTGCCCTACCTGTGACTGGGAAAGAGCAGTTTTCAGCACAGCTGTTGTGATTTAAGTCAGCCTTATTGTAGTGCAGAATACAAACATCATGGTGGTTTGGACTTGCTTACCTTAGGACCAACCTTTAATGATGCTGAAAGGTTCCATGACGGAAAGTCCTTGTCTAAATGTCATAGGATATGTCATATCGATAGTTTACATATGTTGGAATTTGCTCAGTATTGCCTGTCAATAGAATTTCTTTTCCATTCGAGTTTTCCAGTCAGGAGACAATGTGACAAGTATTCATTCGTGTATGAAGTAACATATTATATTTGCAGAGCTCATTGTGATTAAATTAGGCTGGAATATGAAATGCAGAGAACAATTTTCTTAGTGACACTATTGGAGCACCTTTTTTTTTTTTGCTAATTTATAATAGGCATACAATAACTTACGCTGAATGGTACAAACACAATCAAAGCTCCTTTTCTACGGTGCAAAACAACATATTAGCTAAGTAAATTAAAAGGGAAACATAAAAGTCTTATGACCCGTCAGCTTCCCTCACTGTCACATGCACACAACGATTTACATTCTATATTTGTATCGAGCACTAAATCATTGACAAAAAGAAATCTCTGTGATGTATATTACCCTTCATTATGCAGTAGGTTATGGATCACCAATCCAGCCGCGCTGAAAATGACAGAAAATTACTGGTTTCTCCTCCTTGCTGCAGAGCAGTAAGCCATCACTGTGTTGGTCTCATCTGAATCCTGGAGGGATGAATTGATCATGGACACATTTTTTGTTCTGCATACTTCAGTCACCTAGACATTTTCTGCATAATGCTTTCGTTCACTGTATCAAGGAAACTGTTATTATGTCACATAGGCGCACATATTGCATACTAAAAAAAAACATGCACATTTATACGATCCTCCTGTAAACCCCCTGCTGCCACACTGAGAGAGTAAAGTGAGATCTTTCAACAGGTTTTGATTATTTCAAGAGCAGCACTGTTCAAAGAAAAGATGTTAGCTCATAGGTCAAGCTTTTTGAGGTGGTTTCATGCAAAAGGGGAAAGAGAAGATTTGAAAGTAAGAGAAAAGAGGTGGAAGAGAGGAAAAAGAGGGAACAATATGATGGAGCAAATGAATGGTGGTAGGCAGAGAGGGACATGAAGGGAAATTATGGGAAAGAAACGAGAATATAAAGCAGAGAGGAGAGACATGGCAGGAATAAGAAGAAAAAGAAACCAAGAGGGCAATGAGAGGGGAGGATGGGGATGGAGAACAAGTGACAGAAAGAGAGGAGGGATGATGGATGAAAGAAGTGAGATAGAAAGAGAGGGAGGTGTCTAAGTGAATGTTACTATGGATTTCTCTGTATTAACAAAATACCTTGTCATGTCTTTCCTGTCTGAGGGCTAAAATCTATCAGATCTATAGTCCATCATCAGCTGCAGAAATGGCGATCGATACTGCTGCAGCTGTGGCCTAATTAAACCAGTTTGTGTGCTGGTGGGGTAAATCAAGTGACTCTGAGCAACTGAAACCACGAGTCTAAAAAAATGATGCTCCAAAAATCTGAAGGATTCTTTCTTTTATTTGCACTGCTAAATTATTTGCCCACATGGCATAGAAATATAAAGCTGCAGTTTTCACATCCTGCAAATGAGTCATCATATAAACTTATGTCAGTAGTCCAGTGACGGTTCATTGCAGACAAAGCAAACAGGGCTCCTGTATGACTGCTTTCATATCAAGTGGAGCTAACAGGAAGATGTTCCTTTTATTTTCTTACCTCAGTTTCTTGTAGTACTTTCTTAGAAACTCTAAGTGAGTGTCAGATTGTAAATACCATTAATGGAGTAATCGTAATGTCTTTGTACCTCCCTTATCCCTTAGCTTGTCTGCACTCTGTCATGACGTCACTCAAAACACAAAAGTGTCATTTTTTATACAATCAAAAAGACACTTGCAGATCTTGATTTTTTATCTCATATAAAAGGAAATTATCCTATATTTTGAATATTAAATCAGCAGATTTGTCCGTTTGGACTGCTGTCATAAAGTTACAAAAATAACTAGAGAGTTGAATCAACACCTCACTGGCATGTCAACAAAAATTGAACAATATAAGCTTTATAGGAGTTATTGCAGGACTGCTGCATTGCAGCCCAGTGTCCCAAGGAATATGGGTTGATATTGGATTATTCCACACCACATGATTTATGTCCAGTGCCAACATCAATGGAGGAAGTGGCGCGCCCTTCATATAACAAAGGATGTGCAGAACAGGGTGATGGATGGACGTTCAGCATGTCAGACAGAGATGACGTCTCATAAAATGAACCATGTCTGGAATCTGTCCATAACCTTAACCATACAGTTTAATTGCAATATTTTCTTTGTCAATATTTCATCTATTGCACTGTATTACATTTTCTAGCACATCATTTTTTTAGTCTTAGTCTTATTTCTTAGTCTTTCAACTCAATTTGAAGCAAACAACCTGTGAGACCAAGGTACAGTCTGACATAGAGCATACACTCTTGGGTTTCAGTGACTTAAATAGTAAATCAATTTAGGGAGCGTAATGAATGCCAATCACAGCCATTAGCATTCTCTTTGATCAGTGAATGTCATCAGCTCCAAAACAGTTGAGAATTTCTCATTTGAACACCACCTGGGCTCCACTGTCAGCCAAGGTGTAAGAGGCAAAGGTGTCCGCATCCACAGCGATGCATAACTAGCCTAGTGAGCTTCTAAAAGCAGCTAATTAAAGCTAAGATGAATGCCCAGCGGGGAATGAGCCAAGGTTAGGCCCCATCTGGCCCTGTTTTGCACAGATAACAACTGCAATGGGCCTTCAGTCTCGACTAAAGATAGCTATGACCTAAGCGTATGTCACTAAGATCAAGTTTTTTTCTTAATGCCAAAGAAAAGAGCTTTATTTGGTCATGTATTGATTACATGTGCAAATGTGGTGCAGTGGGCTTGTTGAAAGATCCTAAAGGTCATTGTAGATCTAATTGGATTGCCTCCCATTGCTGCACTCAAAGGAAATTATTGAATCTGTAATAAGACTGATTATTACTTCTTAGTTTAAATTGAAACCTTAAATGCTACACACTCCTTATCTAAGACCTGATAATGAGACAGTGTAATCTACTTGTGTGCATAGACGACTGCGTGAGTCTATGACATTTACACAAAGTACCACATTGTTCCTCATCAAATTCTCTGTTTCATCTTTATAGAATGCCTCCACTTTGAGTGTTTCAAAGATTTGAAAGGAGTTGACTTTTATCTGAAAATTACAGGGATGCTCTATAAATTCTTGCAGGCCGGGAGGAGTAAAACAAAGCCAGTCTGGCCAAATTGACTGGCAGCTGGACTAAACGAACACCTGAAATCACTGAGACAGCATCCAAGTGACCGTGACAAATGCACAATCTGTAAAACAAGAGCAGTGAAGGTTTTTGCGGTTTGTAACTGAACAGGGAGGGTGCAAACACATTTGTGTTTCTGCCAGCAGAGACTTGAGTTTTTGTGCAGCCAGATGGCTTGTGCTGGTGCTGTCTTGATTTGTCTTTCTGGGGCAGCTAAAATACATGATTACGCACCTTGGTGCCAGAAACTAACCAGCTGAGTGTGACTGCCTTACATCAGTACAAAACTAAATAACATATTTAGCTGAATGTGATTAATAAGACTTAGAAACAAGTCAATAAACATTTTATGCACGTGTTGCCTGTGACCAAATATTTAAGACTTAAACTGTGTTGATTTTTTATTGATACTAAATATACCTCCAAATTCAAAAGCATTTCCAAGTAATCACAGATGTCAAAAAGACTCAAAGTAGAATTTACAGAAACAAATTGAGATGTATGGGCATTTAAAATGTTTGCAGCTTGCGATAGACAATTAGGCCTTTTTAACCAACATGAAACTGGTTCAGCGTACCAATTTTAAACCATTTAGAACATTTCTACCACAAAACTAATTAGTTCAGAAACTAAGTGGTACCACAAAAGAAACCAAGTTTTTCTAGGGAACCACAGTAGGCATGTCAAATTCTACAGGTCATTGCGCATTGCGCTTGGTTGATGATGTACCCTTGATCACAATTTTTCCACTTAAGATTGGGGGAAACAGGCTGGTTCGACGGATAGCTTCAAGGTTCCTACAATCCCGAATTGATCCCCTTCACTAACCAGAGATAACCTGGTACAAAAACACAAATTTGTGCAGGATTAAAATCAGATCCTTCCTGTTCATTATTGCCAACATTTGAGGAGACCAGCATCCTCAATTCATAATCCAAAATGTCCCAACAACTAAACATACAAACTGTCTTATGTTTTTTCTCAATATGCAAACCCACCAACAAAACCTTCTACAGAAATACGGGAAAAGTATTTACAATGCATTGCCTTAGGCTGAAGAAAAGGGGATTGAGCTGTCAGACAGCACATTACACCACTGCAGGAATAATCTTCAAATGAAAAACATGTCTATTAGAGGGCAACACCACACTGCGCTACAACTGCACTGTTTATTCACAGGTACTGCAAAGCAAAATCAGGTTGCAGGTTTGAAGGGTGTTTCTCCAGGTCTCCCTGGGTGGGAAACAATAGAGCTTAATAAATCTTATAAATCTTTGTTATACACATCCCAGCCTCTTTTCAAAAGCCCAGAGCCACAATGAGCTGCAGGTCAGAAGGTGTGTGGCGCATTTTCCCAGTGTGTGACAATGCAAAGCTTAATAAATGAATTCTTAACCAGAGGGAGAAAAAAAATGCAGAAGTTTACCGCACTGATGTGCAAAGGTCAGGAGGTCTGTGGCTAACTCTCCTACTGAGGATCGCTAATAAATAAGCAGCCACTGAGAAAAATGGAAGAAAAGTTCAGAGGACAGAATATTACACAGGGCTGCTGTACTTTTATTTATTAATTTTTTTATTATATGCTAATGCATGAGATGCTGAACACAGGTTGAAAAATTAAAGTTACTATTAATATAAATCAGAATTCTAAAAGATATATCAGTGAGCCTGATGTTGTTTTTAAATCTCTTACATTCTTGATACAAATACATTTCCAGACCAAAAAAAGAAAAAAAACAGTCAGTGTGATAGTCTATCTTCTTAATTACCAGTTCTTTCAACAATAACTCAAGGAGCCAAAACAGAAAACACACCTGTCTTCAGCTCAATGACACAACAGGAGAGTTTAGTTTCTGACTGTTCCCTCGAAATCAGTTATGAGAGCTGATATGAAGAGACGAAATGAGGTCACCAGAAAAAGACAAAAGGCTTCCGGATAGTCTTCATCAATCCATCTGTTTTGCCTGGTGTGGCTCTTAATGCTTCTTAATTCATGTTGCAGAGGAAACAACACAGAAGTTGCAGTAGATAGCTTTTGCTAATGAGCTAGCAAGCTAATGTTAGCTGTAGCATGAGACTCATTGGGAAGCAAATCTGCTGCGGCTGTTTGCGCCGGCTTGCGCTTTATTTCGTTTGTTGTCAGAGCACGGTGAGCTAATCAGCTTGTACCGACGTCACCTGTCACCAAGAAGTGCAGCGTAGACCGGCAAATTAGGACAGAGAGTACAGAGAGTATCATTGATTTTACCATTGTCCTGATGGTAAATACAGAGCTTATTCGAGACCAATTTAGCAGCAAATGGTATCATTTTTTAACTACTATTACATTGTTAAATCAGGTTATACATTCTAATGACAAAGTTAAGCCAAAAAAGTTGTCTAGGTTCAGTTTAATGGGCTTTGATTGGTGTACATGTGTGTTTTACCCATTTTAGATGTGGAAAAACACTGAAAATATGCACTTACTTAAGGCAACAAATGTAATTTACTGAATGTTTCTGACCAAAGACTGTGGAGTTCAAATGTGGAGATAAGTTGTTTTCCTGCTTCAACTCATTGTAAACTGAATATAATTTAGTTTTGTACTTTTGGTCTGACATAGCCAACCTGACAACATCTCTTTCCAAGGTAGTGTAATAACCAGTTTTTCTGTTCCATTGTTCTATTACTATTTCTGACATTTTCTTGACCAAATAATAATTGAAATAATCGTCAGCTGCAGCACTAATTCATAGCATTAAACAAGACTAAGCAAGCCTAGTCATGGCCAAACCTGGATATAATGAAGTTGGGATTTGTGTTGATGAATAATGTACAACACTATCAGTATTATGATAGCATTACATTTACAGCACTATTATAAAAATTACCTTGCTGAACTCCTAATGTAAATATAAGAAGCTTTTCATAATGTGTTGGACAAATGGGGAATGCTAGCAACACCATGTGTGTATGACGTCTGCCATAACATTACAGTTATCATTATTACTCAGCAGATGTCCAAAATCGCACACATAGAGGTGTAGCGCTATTGTGGCGTAGGTGTCACTTACTGATCCATTTAAGTGTTATGCCAGACGGCAATAAAAGGAACTGCTGTGCTTGAGCTTCAGTCAAGTTTTGCCTGAAGGAATGTTGCTTACCACAGACGCAAATAAATAAATTTTAGCAACTAAAAAGTTATTTTTGTTTCAAAAAACACTGCTACCACAACTGTAATGACAGGAAATGTTAGTTTAGCTAATAAGCACTTTGACACACAAAACAACATTATGCAAGTATTGTAATAATCGTAGCTGCAACGCTACAGCTGATCATCATCATTGTCATACACACGCAGTGTTCACAATTTGTACAACACATTATGAAAAGTATCTTAAAGGACAATACTTCATCCTCTTCTTGTTTCACACATTTGCATCCAGCTGGCTAGTTCAGTTCTGGAGTGTGAATTTCTGTGCTACTTCACTCACACGTGCCTTCCAACAACGGGGATTCACTCACTCATGGAGTCAGTCAGTCAGTGAGCCCCTGACACATTCCTAGGGTCGTTCCCCTCGAATTTCAGTGTTAATACAATAATGCTCAATTTTTGGTACATATGTTTTTTACTTTCTTTTTTTGTTTGTCTGTAAATTTTTTAGACATAAATGCACTTAACATACACGTAAGTGTACACACACTTATGACCACAAGAGGTGAATTGCTTTTCGTTTATGAAATTTATTGACAGCTATATACTCTTTTAAATCAGTAAGTGATAGATGGTTATCCAGTTGTCCTCATTACAACTGACTGAGTCCCCAGTCTGTTCTCATCTGATGCCCCCCCCCTAAAGGTAAAATTTGGTTTGTGCAGGAATGAAGAAAGAAACATGCTGTAGACCTGCTGCCTTTTCTCCCAAACTTATTGGTGACATTTCTAATTCATGTACCTCACTGCAGTCTCCCTGAGGACATCTCACTTTCTCTCTTTTATTGATATTTATGGTGTGATACCGTCTGGGCGCAGGGACTGTGACAGCTCACTCTCCAAAGCAGCACTTGGATTGTTTGCTGCTGTGCTCAAAGCAATAATGTATTTGTCACCCACTGCCAAATGCCATACACTCCGCCGTTCATCTTTTTGTGTTTCATTTTCTGTACAACAAAGTAAAAATATGTTCTACTTTCTCATGGCAGGTAGTAGAATATATGGACATCTGAAATCAGAAATCTTTGGTAAAACTGAGAGTCATTATTTCAGAAACAATTGGCTCAGTGTGTCCGTTAATGAATGACCAAGCTGTGCATTTAAAAAAGTCTGCTATAATGTTCCAAAAAAAAAGTAGGACACACCAAACAAATGCCACATCAGAGACAGATTTTGCATGAGATAAAAAATGTTACAATTTACTTCCTGAAGAGAGGTGAAGCCTGCACACATACTTAAAGCCACAAACTTTATTTTGGACAACGTTTCTATCCCACTTGGATAGATCAAAACATTGTCTAAAATAAATTATGTGGCTTGTAACAAGTGTGCAGACTTTACCTATCTTCAGCGATGTCTTTCTAATAGTGATTACACCCATGTGATGTGCATATAATAGTCTATTATCAGCACACTTTACTTACTGCCCACAAATACTTAACCTGCTCACATCTGCCAAATTGTTCTTTGCTTAAGCAGCGCAGCACTACTTATAAAGATTTAAATACCCAGACTTTTGTCCCTTTTTTGTGACATGCTATGCTTCATTAGATTGATGATATTATCCATTAACCCTCATGCACATGTTTTGTCCCGACATGTTTTCTTTTGCAAGCTTCTGGATATTCCAAATAGGTTCAAAAAGGTAGGAATGTCAGGCTGTCAGGTCCCGTTCAGTTGTTTAGTTTGTTTTTGACTTCCTATTTATTTTGCTAGTATTCTCTCACTTCCTGTTTGTGTTTCTCCTTGGTGTCTTTACTCCCTGTGTGTGTGATTGTCCATTGTCTTCA
>JAQLOL010000006.1:17731412-17745574 GCA_029783665.1 Naso thynnoides
TAGTATTCTCTCACTTCCTGTTTGTGTTTCTCCTTGGTGTCTTTACTCCCTGTGTGTGTGATTGTCCATTGTCTTCACCTGTGTCTCGTTATCTCCTCTCCTCCTGGCTATATATGCCTCTCTCTCCCAGTGAGTCTTTGTCAGATTGTCTGCGTCACTTGTGAGTAGCTGTCCAGCATTGTTTTCTCTTGTTTGATTCGTGTGTGACCCAGTTTGTTCCCTTGTTATCTGTTTTTTGCCTAGTGATCTGGTACTTTTGCCTTAGACTCCTTTTTGCTGGTTTTGACCCTTGCCTGGTTCTTGATTCACCCTTCTGCCACATTTTTGTACTTTTGCCTTTGCTGATTGCCTTTTTGTGTACTGACCTTGGACTGTTAATAAATACTGCTTCTACTCACCTGTCTGTCTCTGGTCTGCTCTGTTAGTCCCAGTTTGTCTGTCTGAACCTGACACAGGCATTCCTTTCTTTTTACCAGTTCATAGGAAAAATTTGATATTCTTTTGTCACTTCTACTGCAAAAATTTCTGCAGGTTTTGGTTCCCCATTAGTGACCACAGCTCTGGTGAAAAATGTAGGAGATATTCATGTTGACCTATCTGTGCTAAAAAAAAGGGCTGTAAGTTGCTGGGACAGTACAGTCTGGCACTTACAAAACCTTTACAATGTTTTAAAACTAAGCTAAGCAGTCACAGCAACTCAGCATGCACATTATGTCCATAAGAGGTGATTTGTTGAGAACCATCGGATCAAAATGTTGTCTATCTATATTTATTAAAGTTCCAGTTCTATATTGCAAGCTCTGCAGGACCTCTTGCTTTTGTTTTTAGTGACCTCTTTTGTCCACTGTATCTGTCAACTAAGTCTTTTTTTGAGGGTGCAGAATTTTATTTTTTCAAAGGACAGCTTAAAAAGAGTGTCTGCCATGTGATGTCACGTGAGATGGAACCGCTACAGACTGCTGATCATCCAACACAGTGTTAGAACCAAATGTATATGCACAAAACAATAACAAAGTTGGCTTTTGTGCTCCTGATAAGATGTTTTGCATCTGTTGCCACTACACCATCCATCACAGTTTAAAGACTGACCATCTGACTTAATTTACCATAACTCCTACCTGTGCACACAAACTTTTCACTTTAGAATAAAAGACTACAGCTGAGCTTACTTTCGATTTTACAAATACAATGATTTAGTTGCTGGCTAATTGTCTAACTGCTCGCTTTTCTTCTTTTCTCGGACTTGCACTGATGCCTCTGTGTTTCTGGATGTCAGCAAATACTTTGGTGAGTAAAATATCTTCTATCTTTTTTACACACTGAAATCATACTGACCTTTGGGCAGCTTTAGGCTGAAAAAGAAGTGTAAGAGGACTTCAGCACTCATTGCACACAGTCCCTTCAAGTGTATGTGAACTCTGCCTTTCACAGCCTTTGTCGCTCTATCTGAAGTAAATCTATGAAATCTTGGATAGGTTAAGTGGAAGGCTATTTATAGAGAGCTGTGTGGGGAGGGTATTCACTGTGTGGCAGGGTACATTAGTCTCTAACAATAGTTAAAAAAGCAGCTTTACTGCAGCAGAAAGATTGGAACGTCCTCAGTGAATGCTTGAAATGGAGTCAGAGTCCTGTCAACAGAAATGCCTCTCCCATACGTTCCTGTCTCTTTAGGGTACGAACCTCATCAGTGAGTAGCCTACATTATGTGTGATTGGCTGGATTTTGTGCAGATGCATCTAGTACATCTCATTCCTGTAATGACTGAACCAATTTAATTGGATGGATGAAAGCGAGAGCTCTGCCACAGAATCCTAATAGTTAGAGTTATTATGTCTTATTTGTCACCCAGTGGCAGCAAAAAAAGCATCACACATTAAAGCAGCCTGCGGTTGCTTCACAGAAATAAAAAGCTTCCTTTTTTTCTGCCAGCTTCCTGAGCGTAATCACTAAAAGGAATGAATGTAATTGGTGAATTCGAGGGCTGAAATGTAGCAGTCTGGTCTAATCTATTTTTAAAATACAATCAAAACACAATGACTTTTTTTATGCAAGAAAAAATAAGGCCTGCAGTTACCAAATGGCAGAAAGCATTTAAATATTTTGCTTTATATCCTTCCTGTCAAACAGTGTAAAACTTAAACAACTCAAACAATTTCAATTTTCAGGTGACAGCTCTCAGAGCACTGAAACCTTTTTCCAATTTCAGTTCCTGCTGTTCTGAGTCTGGATAGCCCTGCAATTTTATGGGGCATTTTACCGTCAGATTATGGCATCGGAAATGATGTCTGCTGTTTTGCTATTTCTTTTCTTGCTTGGTTATTCCATCTCACTGCTGAAAGATTCGACTGCCATCTTCAAGTAATCTTGCAGCAGCTCTACGTCCTTGATCTGCTGTCCACATCAGAAAACATAACAGCATTTTCAAATATTTCTTAGTGTTTGTTTTAAAAGGGCTGCAGCTTTATGCATGCTTCAGACAGCGTATTTCCTCCAGCTACAGTACATACAAGCTCATATTTTTTTTTCTATTCTTTATTTCCAAAACTAACAATTATTTATTTTCCTCATCTATTTATCTGTGCTCATTTCTGTCCTTGTGCTGCTACAACACCTGAATTCCCTCCTTCTGGGATCAATAAAGGCTGATCGTATCTTATTATGAAGGCCTGGAGCTCTGCAAGACTTTCTTTTCCATGGACTTGGTTAATATTGACTTTCAATGAAATACAAATCAGCTTTGAATCAAAAGATTTTCCAATTTATATTCTGTTATTGCTTCTGAGGAGATGCAAAGGATCTGCTGACGGCTCGTAGATGTATTGATGGGATACAGTGATGTTTGGATGGATGGACAACAGGGCTGTGACTGTCATTAAAGGACCATACCAGTTCATTTTTGACTTTTCAACATTAGCAGAGAATGCCTCATCTCCTAAAAATATTGTTGTCAAAATTCACCCGTGTGTAATTTAGTAGATCTCAGACTGCATTTTAAAACCCCATTCACTGCCATTCACGTTGAATGAGGATATAGCAACACTATAGGACACTTGAAAGTTGCTAGGTATTGCTTATTCACCCTTCTAAAGACAACGTTTGCGTTTATTTGGTCAAAAATTGCTGAGCGAGAGAGAGGCCGGGAACTGTTGAGACGAAAGTTACCACGCCTGGAAAAATGATCCCTTACAAGTGCTGCCTTCCTGGCTCAGTCATTAACAATAATGTCATTAATAATAATATTATTGGCAATAACTGATGTTAAAATTTTTACATTTTAAATTAGAATTTAACAAGCCACTTTTAACTGTTTGAAGTGGTCTAAATTAAAGACCCCGTTTAGGCAGCACAAGTTTTTCGCATCAGATGAAACACTTCTCTTCCTCTCACATGACAACAGCGGGCTGAAACCATAAACTTTTGAAACCAGGCTCCAGAGTGCATTCTTTTGAAACTGCAACATTCTTTCCAGCTGTGTAAACTAGCAAACCACAAAACCTGTAACAATGGTGAAAATGCTAATGCAAATGCTAGCACAAGTCAATGTATTCCGCACTAACCACTACCAAACTGATTAAACACTCTACAGTGCCACAGTTGAATATGACGACAGTCTATTGGGGCAAATTTGAGTGTTCGTAGCATCATTTTAGAAGTCAAACTACGGCGAAATTTCTTTAATTTGTGACTGCTTAGGGCTTAACAGCAACAGGAAGTGAACAACCTTAGCTCAGATGGTATGTTATTAAAAAGTTACAACGCTGACCACCAGCCTGGTATGCATACTACAGCACTTTCTGTTGTACATGTAAATGCAGATTTTTTTTTTTAAAGATGCAAAGGAAAGACTTTTCTGTTTTCTGTTTTTAGTGGGGCTGCTTTCATCTAAATGTGGCCCAATACTGATGCCTCACATCTTACCTACATCGTCAAATGAAATTATTGGCGAGGAGATTGAGAGTGGAGATTACTATCCTGTCTTTTACAATGCCTTTGCCTGGTCTGTTCAGTCTGACAATTTGTTGTTTATAAGCATGATCAGTCTGCTGTTTGTTTGTTTTTTTTTATTAGTGGTTGCAAGCAGAGGGATATTTTTCTTTAGATTATTTAAATGTTTTATGTTCATGGATGAACTGGTCTTGTGCCAATACTTGGCGCTTTTCTTTCATTCTCTTCCAAAACAAAGCAAAATCTCTATGCCATAAAGGCAAACAATTCAAATTAACTTACACCAAAAGAAATTGATACATATTTTAACATTCCTACATACTTCCTCGGATTTAGAGTCACACTGTATTAAAACATGTTCTCATGCTGTTAGTGCAATTTGTAAGGATTTGCGCTGACATGAATTTTGGATTTCATACTGCTGTATTACAGGTTAGGGACCCAACTTGACTAATGAGCTCTACGCATGAAGAAGTAACTCATTTTGTCTGCTTGCACCTGTCTGCCCTGAGCTGCTGACCCTGGTTTGATGCTTGGGGAGTTGGGCATCTCTTATTCTCAACAGCACTCACCTTGCAAACCCGACAAAGGCCACACATGCTTTCCACAGAGCCACAGTCAAATTTCAGGCTTCACACATGATAATAACTGCACTAACGTGTTGGCAGACTCCGTTTTTCTAAAATCACTAGTGGCATCCCTGGCAGCGGTCAACAGGTACCAACATAAAAAACAGGCTGTTTCCAGATCTGTCCGCTCACATGTTGGCTTTCAGGTTTCACATGTTGTAATCAATGGCCAGAGTTAAATCTGATGTTGCTGTCACTCTGCCAAGGGAAGAGGAAAATTGTCCATCTGAGAGGTTTTAGTCTTTTTGTGCATTTTCTAAAATTAGGAGCTGCACAATGTGACTGCAAATCCACTGAAAGGCAGTGCACATAATGGGTAAGGCAGTTACTAAAAGCAATTACCGGCTATATACTGTACTAAAACACTGGAACTTTAAAATTTAATTTTACTCAAATGTAGACATGAACATTAATAATCTGCAGATGCATATTACAGTAAGTAAGTACCTTCACTAAGAATGGCTATGTCGCTGCTGTCTGCTGATGTGACACCCTGCTACAGAACCAGTTGCCGTGACAACTCCTGACCAGAGTGACATGGGATTTGACCCCCAATTATCTTAAGTCCCTTAGAAAATGATTTCTGATGGCTTAGTGATCATGTGACCTTTAAAGTAGCGCTGCTCTCTGGTCAGGCTTCACAGCTATTTTGTAGGAAAGAAAAAAGTATTCTACAGTTCATAGTGAATTGTTGTTACGCTATAGATTGGGTTCTAAAAATAACACATAGGCCTAATTAAGCTTTTCATTTCATGCAACATTTTCTTTTTGGGGGGATTAATGACCCACCAGGAGCTGGTGCTTTTTCTTTCTTTTTCTTTTCTATTCTGTCTTTTCTATAGCTTTTTTTTTTTTTAAAATCTGAAATGTGCTGTTTTGGGCCTCAGTAGTCTGTGCTGTTGTGAAACTTAAGGACTGTAAAATTACCTGTGGTTATGCATGTGGTCCTGTTGTTGTTGACCTAGCATTCTGAGCCGCTCTGGAAAAGCAGGTTCTTCTGGTGTAACAGGAAATGCAATGTAGAACTGCTATTGATAATCAAGAACATGTTTAAGGGGGACAACAGCAGTCATTTTTAGCATTTGTTGACAGCAGATTAATTTTAAATATGTCTGGGAATATTTTCATACCATCTGTGATGGTAATGGAACAAGAGGGAGCTGTTAGATTACAACAAGAGCTGCATGATACAGGTGAGCCCACAAACTCTTTCTCTTTCATTTGAGTTTTTTAAGTTCTCTATTTGGCCTGAATAATTGTGAAGTAGGTGCTTTTTAGGTTTTGCTCTGAGGACTAAACCCCTGCCATTGTCCTGCCGGCCAGCCCCTTACTCTCGTCATCTTAACGTTATAGTAAAATGTCACTGTGTCTCCAAAGCGATCTGTGGGCATTTCAATCAGAGAGAGTCCCTGGTCTATCTAAATCAATCAGCAAACATTGAAATGTAAACCTATGGAAATTTGACTGAACAGATTATGCATACTGCTACTTGTATATGTTTTTATTTATGAGTGTATGTGTGTGTGTGTGTTTTCTTCAACTAACAAACTTCCATAAATGTGGATGACTCCCTATTTTGGTGAATGAAAGCAAAATTAAAGGAAACATAAAGTGCAGACTGAAGGTAAAATTGGGAAAATGTAAATCTTCGACAGTGTGAGTCTAAAATGATTTATTATGCATGACAAGACTAAACTTAGCAGCATGGTACTGTATTTGTTTTCCAGCCTTTCCATGCAAAGCACAATTAATTACATTGCTTGTATTAATGAGCATCCTCTATTAATCCGACAGAGTGTTACATAAATAGTCACAGCCTTGCAGCGTAGCTAACAGGGCCTGATCACAATGTGTAAAACTAACACTAAATCTATCATACGGTAATGCACATGCACAGTGATAGTTTCACACACACGCATACACACACACACGCAAACACAAGTTTGCACGGACCTTGTTGACTTAAAAGATTTAAAGGTGATTTTGCAAAAAGTCATTGAAGCATGTTGAATTCCATTCCCACAGGACTCTTTAATTAACACATTGAATTTTACAACATGCAATATTGTCTCACACATAGTAATACCCCCTTCATTGTGTATGTGTAAATGCTGATAGCGTGTGGCTTTACTTTAAATATGTTTACATGTATGTATTCAAACAGCTTTTCAGGATTTCTTTCATTGTTTGATCCAATGAGGTGCTGGAAACATGTCGCTGCAGCTACAGCCAATTGCCAGCAGCACTGCGGAAATGGCGGCTGATATAGTCTTACGAATTTTGTGCTGGCATGTGCGAAAATTGGCGTTCTGTCTTGGAATGGAATAATAGATGCTACTGGAAAACATTAAGTGTATTGACAGTAAGACCCAGCATCCACAGCCTTCAAACAGCAGTAATGACACGTTTTCCTGATTGAGCTGTCATGAGCTGATTTCGCTTTGTTGATCTGGCATCAGCGGCAAAGACACACAAGCTGTTGGTAGCAGACGCAGCCAAATATTATGAGTCATCATCTAAAAATATTAGCAGGTTAACAGGGATATAAAAATAGAAAATAGACTGACGAGTCAGAAATGACGTTGATTTTCACAGTGGCTTATTTTTTTATATGGCACTGCCTCACAGAGCAAAAGTTGCACTGCTGGGGAGAAACTTACTTGTAAATCGATTTATGAAGTAATAAAACTGCAATTATAATTAAAATACATGATTGCAAAGGGGTTACATTGGAGTGTAACTTTTAGTAAAACAAAGGAACATGTTGTTACTTTGCAGAAATGCCTTCTTTTGGCTTTTTTCCAGACAGCATGGTTTAACAAAGCTGTTTGGACAAACTTTCATGCAACATCATTAAGCATGATATAGCTTACAGGATACAGAAGCTCATTAAACATAGCAGTATGCCTTCAAGTTTTATGCATCGTCTAGTTTGAATTTGTACCACGTCTTGTTTGCATCCAGCAGACCCTATCGAGGCATGTGGCCATGTCCCTGGGCCGACAAGAACTCCCTAAAGTGTCTTGGGGATGCAAAAAATCAAGTTTTAGCCTTTGTTAGATGCTTTTTTTTTTTTAAATCAATGAAATAAGTTACATTATTATTACTTTTTTATTAATATTATTACTATTATATTTCACTGTACATTTTAAAAGTAACATGTTCAACACTAAAAACAAACTTGATTACAATTTCAAGCCTTAAAATTGAAACTGTAACTTCTTGGTTTACATCAACTCAACTTCAAGGAAACTTTTAAAACAGCAAAATAAACCTGGATGCCAAAATTGTTTTATTACAGCTAAAAAAAAAGCTAAATGAGTTTTTTCTTTCACTCAGCAACAGAGTTGTGTCTTCTCAGCTCTAATCTCAGCTCACCATAGCCTCAGAAATTTATTATTCTGAATATTTGCACTAAAATAATTCAACAATCAGGAGATCAAAGGATATGTATTTGCTATAGTATTAATCGGAGTCCCTTTTCTTTATTGATTTTTAGCCGAATAAGTTTGATTGTTCATTGATTTTGTCTGACACAGTTCAGGATCAATATATGGACAGTGAGGAGAGAGAAGACAGAAGTACAGTGAAAAACAAAAGAAACACAGAAACACCTCCCTCTTTTTCCCCACACTGAACAGACAAAAGTCAAAATTAATTTCTGAATTATACAACAGCAACACTCCAGACGCATTTAACACGGTTCGTCCTATAATTTGCACATCAGTCTTCTCAACAGCGGGCTAATGGACTGAGGTTGTGACTCCATAAACTGGAAATTGCACTCCGTTCATTTGCGACAACACACAGTACAAACAGGCACTAAAACGATAAATGATCCTGATGGCTTTAAAATCAGTTAAAAGGTACATCTGAAGTGCCGGCAGTTCACAGGTAAGTCATTTAAATCAATGCAAATGATCCGACACAACTGTTATGACGCCAGCATTAAGCTCATCAATATAACGCTTTAAATTAAGGCTTACTTTTTTAAAGTTGCTGATCATCTGACACATTATGCAGTCTGAAGTGTGCTTCTTATATAATAAGACATATTTTAGTGATTAATGACAATAATCAATAATTTAATTAATTACATTTGCATATAAATGACCATGGTAATTTTGTATTCTGCTTTTGAATGAAAAATTGGAAATAAGTGGACCTAAATTAAGCAATTCAAATGAGATGTCAGCCGGTTTTAAAAGGCTTAAATGTACTTTCTCATTACATTAGTATTCACGCTTAGCCTGTTTATTTGTGTCTGTTCTGAATATGTTTTATTTCCTTTTTAAAGGTTTCCATTTGTTTGATATGCATTTAAAAGTCGTTGCTGTTTTTCCTTCATTTATTAATGTTTTAATGCATCATGTAAAGCACTTTAATTTATAAAATATCTACAAATAAATATTTTATTTAGTCTTACAATTTATTTGCCTTCTTTAACATTTGCAGTTTCCATGTCAGCTTTGATGTAAACACAGTTCCACATAATGTAAAGACATGTAAGTAGTGTATAAAAAATATGAAACTCCAACCTACAGAACAGCAACGGGGAAGCTCTGTTTGACAAACTATCATGTGTTGCTGTTATCTCTCTCTGTTCGCTCCTGTTTCCCTTTTGTGTTCCCATGTGTTCCTCTGTGATACGTTCCTACAGGACACAAGTGGTAGCAGATAAAAGAACACACACAAAAATGCTCTGTTAAATTGTCATGGGTAAGCTACAAACATAGCAACTTCATACTGTACATTTTAAAGTTAATGAAAACTATGAATATTACGCATTAATATTTATTTACAAATTTAATTTTAATTTCAGTTTTATTTGTTTATCATTTATCTCAATCAAAAAGGGGTAATATTATAGAACATAAGGGGTAATGAAACAGACTGTATACCCGAATCCCACAGGGGACATAAAAGGCACGTTGAAGGTTGCCTATGGAGTTTTCTTCTAAGAAACACTTATTCACGGTGTTATTTACATTTAGCATTTAACCAAAATGAATTGTGTGACTTGTCAAGACCTAACAAACATGCTGAGTGCATTTCCTTAATAGAAACATGGCAATGATTATTTATCAGATATTTGCGAATGTCAATATTCATGTTGTCCTTCCGGCATTTTGCTGGTGCAGTGAAATATCCCCCACAGCCAGTAAGAATACTGTGAAATTGCCTTTGCATTTGCATGGCAAAAATGAGCATGCCATGCCATCTACAGCCTGCTTGTGCTAAATATTTGTCTTTTGTTCATGTAATTATATACAAATAAAATGGGGACTCTATTATCAAATCATTTATGGCACAGAGAATTTAAGACTAAAAATATAATTAGTCATCCCTTTCGGAATTTAAATACAATCTAAAAGTGATTTCAACTGACTTTTTTTCTTAAAAAGGGAAAAATTGCTATTTGTGGAAACATCATCCATGTTTCTTGGAGAGTGTTGTTGTCTTTTAGTGATTGAAACTGAAGCTAGCTGGCTGACTTCAACATGGGCACAGAAAGGAGGCAAACTTGTGTTAGAAAAACCAGCTAGTGGAAGAGGTTGTTTGGTGGCATTTGTATTGAGGGACAGACGAAAGACTAGTCTGGGCACGGAGCAGAGACTCCGCCCACTCCACTGAGTGGACTTGATTCTCTTGGTCTGACATCGCCTCCTCTTTGAGCGATTATGAGAGGGAGGGGATTAGATTTTCCCTAACCCTTCTCATGGTTGTTGCCTTTTCAAATTTAATCTGCTAAAATGGTCTTGACGTTGCCAGGGGGGCTTTTTGCTTACTGTTAAGTGTGAAAGGAGAGAAGTCTTGGCTAAGCGAGACAACCAGAATCCAAAAATGTCACCAAAAGCTCTTCAGTAATCACATAGATGTTGTTGTATTGTGTTGTGATTGAGATTCTGACCCACCATTTACTGTGGAAAGAGACAAACGTTTTTCGCTCGAAATTGCATCAAATTATCATCGGGAGTAGACAGCCGGTCCTACTTTCTGCTTCTCGCTGCATAGGACGAATGCATCTCCAGACAGCAGAGCTGCATGAAGCATCAACTCAAACAGACAGATAGCGGCTTCTTTTCCACACATAGGCTAAATTCGATGTTGTATGAAAGATACTCGTCCTGTAACATGGCTTTGACAGTTTAAATGTCAGATTTCTCGACTGACAGCTTAGTCATTCCTGTGGCTCCCCGCCACCAGCACTCATTGGATAATCGCTTTTTCAGATGGGAGGATGGCAGTTTCACAGCGCGATGCCAGACTGACAGAATCAAGTCCACTCAGTAGAGTGGGCGGAGTCTATGGTCTGGGCCCAGGCTAGCTTACGACTACACCAGAGTTTTAAAAAAGTGATTTTTACAGGTGTTAAACTGTTGGAATGTGCTACAGCCAGCGAGCTAGTTATTTAGCAACCTCATTTTAATGGTACGCTTCCCTTTTTAAAAGAAACCCAAAGCTGGAAAGACTTGTTCCAAAGGTCGTGATGTTGTTGCAGGTTGCTGTCTGGCATTACTGCCAAGGGCAGGTGCAGTTTAAAACTGAACAATATGATTTTCTTTATGAAAGCAAGTATGCCAAGCTAATGTAGAAATAATGCATTGTTATTGTAGCCAGAATTTGATTATATCAGGACAAACCTCTCAGGATGTATTGCCTCCTTTTTAATGGACATTTGAACTTTTTCGTTGATCTCCTCAAAGAGACATTTGATTTTCAGAGCAAATGTGTGTGCTGTAGCATATAATACCACACAGATGAATTTGAAATGGACTTAAATCTTATGAAGGGACATTTTAAAGATACAAACAGGCTGTAGAGGTCAGGAAAATATCAGCTTCAATTGTTCTGATGTCCAGCACTGAAAGCCTTAAAACCACACAAAGCTTTCTGTTATCTTTCCCGTTGTTAGCCTTTAACTAACATGTCTGCAGTATTGTATGAACAAGCTCGCTGTATCCATTGTATGACTTTCACTGCACAGCAGGATCTCAAGTAATGTTTGGCTTGGTTCAGTTCCCAGAGAAAGGGAGATAAAGCATTAAATGTCCTTTTACTAATCTTGTCAATGCAATAGAGGCTCCAGGACACAGCTGAAGCTGGATCAGCTTATTGTGCACAAAGGCTTGTACCATTGTTTGCTCCACAATGCCTGGCAGTGCGCATCATTCAGCTGTATTGCTGAGGAAATCATCCCGGCTAGTGCCAACAATGGCGATACACACGGCTGATCTGATTGCAGTGCAGGAGCGCTTGCTTTCATCTGTAATGCTGGAAAACAGATCATGTTGCTGGAGCTCTTATCTTGGAGATGGATGCTGACAGCCAGCACAGGCTCCCTGCACTACCTCCTTTTTTTTACTCCTCGCCCTTAATCTTTTATTTCCTCTTCTGCACCGCTCTCACACTGATGGTTTTTCACTCCATTTTTTCCAGCTGTCTGTACACCTCTTTGTGCACTATGCTCTGTCTCTGCCTATAATCTGGCTTGTTTTATCCATGATTTCTTTGATTGATCTCTCATATCTCTTTACTATAACATTTCTCTCTCATCATCATCCTTATTTCCATCTACAGGATCAACTTCCCACCTATCTTTTCCTGCCACCTGCACTCTTTCCCTCTGCCTTATTTCCTTTCTCTCACCTCCCATCCAAATTTAATACTCTTCCCCTCTTCATCACTCTTCATCTTTCCCTTACACTGTCTCTCCACTGTCTTATCCACTCCTTTTTGGGGGGGGGTTGTTTTAGTCTCTTCATTACCCGCCGCAGTCAGTTTTAAGAGCTACATGTAGCTGCCATCGCCTGGTCTTGAGAAGATTCTGATCACACTCATGCTATTTTAAGCCTGTCATGCACACTCTCCCACCTCTTCCCTTCCATCCAGAGCTGGCAGCCACAAAGAGGAACATGAAACATGCATACTTCCCTCACAACCAGACTTTATCTTTCCCATTGGGAATTTGAATTCAGTATAATTAACTGTATTGTCAGGGGATGAGCCGGTCTAACAGAAATAGCAGATTTCTCCCCATATGCTGCCACCAAATAGATGATTTAATTGTCTTCAAGTTTTGTCAGATGACTGGGAGTAGGTAGAAGACAAATGTTCTTATGCTCAATGTGGACTGTTCTCCTAATAGTAGCTTATGTCTGTATCATTCACAGAAAAGAAAAATGTCATCGTGAATCTTCTGTTTTTATCTCCATGTCTAGTTAGTCTCAGGCTCAGTCACAGTTGCCACCCTGAGAACTGAACCCCCAATATACTTTAATTGACATCATCTGAATGATCATTGATGAAGCCTAAAGTGGAAAGGGTGGCTTTTTAAAGATTGGGATGACAGAGTTTCAAATAATTATTCAAGGTAGAGGCCTTGGCCAGGAAAATGCATAAGTCATAGTTTATAGTATTTGGTCTGCGTCTGTTCATAATCAGACCTTTATTTTACAAGGACCACATAGAGCGCTTGTGCGGCTTGCTATACCTCCTCCTTGTACCTTCTTCTTCCTGCTCTTCCAACATGTACAAAAGGTTTTTGTTTTTTTTGTTTTCTTTTAATAAGAATTTTTCTCCTTCCAGTTTAACAATAAAAAGTTGCGAATTCCTGCAGCATTACCAATCTGCTCAACAAAAAGGCTGAAAAAATACTGGTGTATTTTTGATTTTAGAGTGAGAAAATCTTGAGCTAGCAATAAGACTGGGTTTTTGTATTCTGAGTGTGTAGTGCTTTCACACTGCAAATTTTTTTTAATTATAATTTTTTACAGTTGTTTGTATGTGGACTGAGTTTGCTTTGTTAAGGTGTTTTTTCAGACCCACCTTAATTAAGTCTAATCAAACTCTGAATCATTTTTTCCCTGTGGTGTGTTAATTTTGGTAGATGTAAACCAAATACAGACCAAAAAAATGATAAAAACAAGTTAAAATCTTGAAGTGTTCAAAATGTTTATTGAACAGCTAAAGGAGAAGAGACTGACCGACATGATTTCTCACCAATGAACGGAATACAGCTCCCACATGGCTTTTGTTGATACATTTCTGTTTGCTTGAAATTGTGCCTGTATGAAACCAAACTGCACAAAAAGAAAAATGCTGCAGCTCATCCACTGATTCAGGCCACATGAATCAAACTATAAAACACACTTATAATCAGAGGGGTTCTATTATCTTGAGCTGTTTCTCGAAGGCAAGGAAGGACCCTCAAACAGCTGTCTTCCAAGGATGCTAAGTGAATTCGCGCCACTGAAGGACTGTTCCAGTGTCGAGGATCCCTTAAAAGACTGAGTCCTCCGCGCAGTGAATTTCCAGGGATGCATATGTGCATACTCAGCACGTCTAAGGGACCCACAGCCAAATGTGTATCCAGTGCCAGCACTTTTTTTATTGTTTTTTTTTCTTGCAAATTGTCAGTCGACATGGTATCGACAGACACCAGAAAACAAAAATAAAAGCTGACTTAAAAAGAAAGATAAGGACAAGACAAACTTAAAGGACAATTCCAGGCAAATTCAACCCTGGGGTGTTTTTTATGTTACGTTCGGGGTCTAAAAGAATGAATCTGAAGATTTTCAATGTAAT
>JAQLOL010000006.1:17745674-17762960 GCA_029783665.1 Naso thynnoides
CATTCTTTTAGACCCCGAACGTAACATAAAAAATACCCCAGGGTTGAATTTGCCCGGAATTGTCCTTTAACTTTAAATTCATGATAGATTAATAAAGATGCGAGCATATGACAATAAGTCCACTAAATATGTAACTTTAGCTTAGTATAGTTTATTTGCACAAAGGATATGATAAAAACATTATACAATAAAAAACTGAATGGACTGTGCAGGAGAGAACAGAAGCCCAGAGGGCTTATACGAGTCCTCCCCTTCATTTCAACAGACAAAACCTTTCTAAGTCCTATTTGTTGCATACATTCATTGTTTTGGTTGCTTTTTTGTTTTGTGATGAAGAAATTGTAATAGTGCACGGTTCAGTTTCCTTCATAAATACAAAAAGGTTATGTTTTTTTGTGTGGAATTTACATTTGTGAAGGTGGAACTTGGCAAGACACGTAATTAGATTAATTAGGAAAAATGAAATACCGTCTTTGTTGTCATAATCATTGTGACCAAATCCATTATTTCTATTATGAAAAGTGAAATCTGAGCAAATTGGTAGACCAGTCCTACCAAGGCAGGATCCTTGACTTTGAGAAACAGCTTGTGTCACAGACTTCATTCACTGCTGCTCATCAGGAGCTGTTGAATGCACCTGTGATGTTTCCCTCAGCTGATGGCAATCAGCCTGACTGAGAGGTTATATAAGCAGGTTGGCGTTTCCCTGCTCAGTTGGTTGTGTTTCTCCAGAGAGTTGACACAATCAGTCGACTGTCTCCGTTTCTCTTTGATTACGTACTCGAGCTGAGTTTGTTTGAAGTGTTTCTTTTCTTTATTTTAAAGTCTGTGGTGGGATTCCTCTTCCAGCCCGCCTTCATTAAATATCATATTGTGACAACCCCACTTTCCAGTGAATCCCAACTTTGATTTCTTTTAGGTTGGCGTTCGGTTCTTTGGTTAGTTTATTATTTTAATGGAATCAGAGGCTGACTGTGTGGAATGATATTCCCACAACCACCTTTCCCTCAATGTTTGGGGAGAAAACAGCTTGATGTTTAAGAGTGCTATAAGTGGACATGCATTTAGAAAATAAAGGACCCAGCTTGTCGTCTACCATTGTTGGCTAATTATCACATTGTACATTCCCACTTAGAATGCTGACAGAACTGCCTCAATGCTACAGTTTGACATCTTGTGGCTGTTTCGTGGCTTTATTTCCTGTTTTGCAAAATGATAAAATAACTTAAAACAATATTTAGATCATAGGTAAAATGTCAACTTAATGGTGTGTGAACAGTGTTTTTTCCGAGCTTTTCTTATTTACCCTTCATTTCCAACGATGCACTTGTTGACCTTCCCCACAGCAGAGGGTGATGTTAAGCTTTCCCTCTCCTGCAGATCAGCTGGTTCAATCACCTGCCAGCCTCACAGTACATAGTGTGCAGTTCACTGTTGTTTGTCAGATCGTCCAACTTGCTTTGACAGTTTTGCTGTTGGTTTCTTTCTGATAACCTGACGCCCCCCCACCCCCCTTTCCCCCCCCCCCCCTGTTCTTGCTTTGCCTCTTGTCTTTTATGGGTTTTTGTTTTTGTTTTTTTTTACCAGCCTGACTCCTGTTTGTGTGCTACATCTTACTGTCAGCTTGTTGCCTGTCATGACTTCCTTGATTGTAGTTGTTTGATTTGACTATGGATCCAAGTTCTGTCCTAACCTGTAAGGGAAAAAAACAAAACAAAAACAAAACACCGAGCTCAGTCGAAGATATTCAAGTCATGTATTAAGAACGCAGGGCTGTGTGTTGCATGTGGGGTATGAATTTACAGACCTTGTATAAAAAAAAAAAAACAACTTGAACACTGAAAACAGTACAAGGACAATACTTTTTTGTCATCAGATTTACCTTCGTTAAAAAGCTGACAACATGTTTTAAATAAGTTAGGACAAGAGCAACAAAATACCTGCTTATAACAGTGATATTGGTGAAAATAGATCAGATTTTATGGGGAAATGCTCTTATGCTCTGCCTCGTAAAGAAACCTGTAGCTGCTAGTTAGCCCTGTAAGCTGTGATGTTAGCTGACTCTGCTGTTCAGAGACCGCTGAGGCTCAAAGCACCAAGGCATGTTTAGTGTTTACATCATTATCATAGGAGCTTTGGGCTGCAGAGAGTAGGAAGTTTTTATGTCTAAGGTTGAAAGGGTGGAGAATGCTGGTGGGTGGGGCGGCACAAGAACCAGAGCCAGGTGAGCAGACAAAGCAGAGAGAGAACAGAAGAGGACACTGATGGAGAAAAGAAAAAGATGCCACATTTATATAATGTTTAACTAGAGTGAGTGCTCCGTAACATGTCTGAGCATTGCATTCTTCGTCGGCCCTGGCACTGTGTGTTCACAACAGGCATGAAAAAAGTAATTTACTCGCTTTATTTGCGTGAATTTGAAAGATAGAACATTTTGTGATTACTCGCATCATTCTCACGAATGGCTTGCTTCATTTGAGCTTGAATTAGCGTGTATGCGAATACTAAAAAGACAGGAATTTTCATGAGAAGTGAGGGACTTGGTTGAGCTTGACTACATTGCGAAGGTTGCTGCTTTGTACCCTCTGTGGACAGCCCAAAACAGTCGGAGATCCAGATGCTGCTGTGTCTGGGTCCGTGTCTAATTCTCCAGAGACACACACAGCTTGGGGAGTTCTGACACCTTCTCCAGGAGTTGCACCTGAATGATGGCTGCTTCCTTTGCTACTTCAGGCTCACCTGGATCAGGTTGTCGACCCATTGCCAAGGATCATGCCAGGATATCCCACAAGGATACTAAAGACAGGATATATAAACTTTAAGCCTTTTATCAGAGGTGTAGAGTTGTCAGTTAATCAATAAATATTCACTGTGCCCTTGGATGCTGATTAAAAAGATCAGTTTACTTCTCCATTTCTTCAAAGAATGAACCTCCACCGTTTTGGGTTTTGGCTGTCAAACATCGCTGTAAGGAGGATCTCGATGCTGATTGGCTATCGTGGCGCAAATTTGTTGGTAAAGTTCAGAATTTTCAACCCTCGCAAATAAGCAAATAATGTGAAATTCCCACTATTTCTTCATTCACGCCCCACAATTCGCATAATTTGGCATTCGCTTTGCTGCCAAGAATTGTGTCTAATCAGCTCTTTACATTGACATAACATGTAATTCTTTTGGGGCAATGATTTTTCTTGACCCCTGTGTGAGCACAACTTAAGAGAAGAGTTGGGCTTTGGCACAGTATGGATGCACATGCACAGACACGGAGCGCTGGCATCGCTGTGACTGTTTGTGGAAGATTCACCATAAAGGCAAACAACATCACACAAAGTTCAGATAAGGAACAGTCCACAATTGTCTTTTTGATTGCTGATACCAGAGAAAACAGGATGAAAAAACGATGGCTGAATATTTGAAAATACGGTTTGCACTCCATAGATCAGTTAGCTCAAGCGTGCCCACCCCCGGTTAGACGGGAGCAATGTGAGTGCAAATCGGTGGAGGAGAGGGGAAAGGGGACAATCATGCCTCTGCGTGGTACGGGGCAACTGGCCAAGTGTGAGTGCGCCCTTATATGTGTTGTGTCATGTATGAAATGAGAAGCACTGTATTGTGGATAATAGCATAAAGTAGTGCACACTCACTACTTTCTGGAAATAAATACAAGTTTCAGTCGCTGTACAGAATGTCTCGTTTATTGTTTGTGGTCATACATTTTTAAAATTACTATATGCTTTGTATCTAAAGACTTTTAGATGAATTGTACTGTCTCTAAAGACAGACATACAGAAGTAACACCTGGAATACAGGGCAACTCCCACCATGGATGTTTGCCTGTGGACAGAAAACGTTCAGTATATTTTCTGGAAGAAAATCAATGTATAATTTTAAGATCAGAGAAACTTTGTTGGACTGATTTTATATCATTTCATAATTACTAAAACAATAATTTTCACGGTGCAACAATATCCTATGAACTATGTTTATGCCCCTGGTGGGAATCACTCTGTTTTGCAGGCGCTCGTTCACACTGCAGAGTTGACTTTTTATCTGATAATGTTATACACCTGTGGAGAAACAGCAGACACCATCAACACATTTGTGCTTATCTTTTTTTTTTTTTGTTCTTTTTTTTTTGCAAGTTTTCTTTTTTCTGGTAAATATCAGTTTTTGACATACTCTTTTTCACAACAACAGACTAAGTTAAATCTGTTATAAGTTTTGTATACCAACATGCTCACAATATTTCTGAACCATTTTTTCTTTTTCTTTTTAGTGTCAGAACAACAATAATCAAAACACATCGCCCTTTTTGTTCTGGAACAGTGTGTGCCAGATCTACCGTGGTGCATCTGAATAATGTGATTTCCTCTGCGGGCCGCAGGCTCGTCGAAGGCAGGAGGAAAATAAGAGAACCTGCAGTCAATACACAGGTTTCACTAGCAGGGCATTACTATAACTTCAGGAACAAAAAAATCACAGACTGTAATCAGGCACTCCAAAACAACATTAACTGACAAACTCAACATCAGTTCACATCTCTTCCTTTGCATACATCACATTTGACCTAAAATAAAAACTCAAAAAAAAATTTCAGTCATTTATCAATAAGATTTACATCATCTGTTGTTCTTTTTTAAGCCCAAACACCTGAACATCATGAGCTCTGAAGGTGAAAACTGCCCAGCAAGATCTACAACCTCTCTCTCTCATGTGTTGTGCATGTATGGTGATTATTAATATATTTTTCTCTTTTTCAAATACTTTCTTGTTTATGTTTCTCTGTTAACTTTATACATTGTGCAAAAACAGCTGTAGTCTACTCTAGAAGGCCACCAGGTGTCTTGGTATTCATTTTTCGTTCCATGTCTGTTCAAAAACATTTCTTATCACGTCTCATGAGAAGTCTTTGCTCTCAGGTTTATGCGACTGATCGACCTGGTTGTTGGGTTGTCTCAAAGTAAACAAGCCCAACATGCGTGTAAAATTACAGGCAGAGTTGAGCAAACAAGATGCCTGTTATCAGCTTTTTCCCTTAAGCTGGCCTGAATACGGACAGCACAAGACTAATGACTGCAGATGTGAAAAATAATTTTACAGAAAAACTATGCAACAATCAGATATTCATTTTTCACATGAATCACATTTTCACCAGTTTATTCAAGCTGTTGACCGTGTTTGGATTATTATGCCAAATAATAACGTTATCATCAACTCATGGGCAAAAGAAGAATAATCTGGATATTTCAAGTCGGCATGCTATAGTCAGAAAGCATAAGAAAGCAAAATTCAAACCAGAGGCCAACTTTTGTCTAACCTTTAATCAAATCAAGTGTTTCTTCCTGTTTTTATAAGCTGCAGGAAGCACACAATTCATGTGACTTCCTATTACAAGCCTTTCTTAAGTGTAACCGGTCAGTCTGAGCCTATATACTGCATTGTATGTAATCCAGCAACACAAATGTGAAACGTTTTCTTTTAGTTAAAACCAGGAAAACTAGCTGGGAATACCTTATCTGTACAGAGACTAACATAAAGTGTAGTCAGATTTGTTGTGTGTTGCCTCCTACTCCGGAGATTTGAAATGAAACAGACTGTGGTATTAAAGTTTTCATTCTCAGCGATAACTCGAGGTAAATCCACATACACAAACAACAGGTTGGGAAATGCAGAAATGTCGCCTGCAAATGAAGTTGTCTTATACAATATTTGGTTGTAAATCCACACAATGCTGCCCACTCTGCCAGGCCTCTGCTACAGCTGTCATTTTCTTCTGCTTTTAGGCGCTTTTTGTATTCAGTCTGGTACTTTGCAGCGAAATATGATCAGCTGGACTGAAGTGAAGCGATCAGTAAAAAAAAAACACTCTCCGCTTTTCAAAATCATTCTTCTGATGTATTTTGCTGTAATTTGTGGGGAAATTACCATAATCTCACACAGTTCACTAAATGTGAATGTAAAAGCTGAAAATTAAAGCTTCGTCACCTCTGTCTGTCTCTGCCGGAGTAACAGAAACCTTTGGAGGAACTTTAAGGACCAGGGTTAAAGGCTACATCCACACTACTACGTTTTTGTTTAAAAATGCATAAGTTTTGCTATGTTTCCACCCAGTGCCCACACTACTGCGACAAAGGCTTTTGGAATAGCTGGCTGCCTCATTTTAGTTTTAAAACTCCAGTATAGCAACAAAGATAGAAGACAGGAACAGACACATTCAGAAAGGATGACACAGGCATCTGCATTCGCATCCTGGTTGGGTCTTATTAGTCCCATCATGTCGTCAAAAAGTAAAAAGAAAAAAGAACCAAAAGAAAATGACCTACATCAGCCAGTTAACCCACTAGCCTTAGCTTACCAGGGCTATTTCAACATTGTCGCAAGTTTTAATTTTTTTTAAATCTGATGTTCTTTGTCTGCAGTATTCTTTGTAACTTGTCAGCTGCCCCCATGCTTCCTGTAATTACCAATGCATGCATGGCCAGTTTAAAGACTGTTTTATACCTGAGAGACAAGTGTTTGTCGACAATGACATAAAAAAAGTCTAAAGAATGTGTCATTTGACAGTGTCTTGCACCTGTCAAAACTTGTAACGTCACAGACGTCGTTTTGATTTGATTTGTCTCACATTTTGATTGGCTGGCTGGGCTGAGCATTTTATCATTGCCGCAGAGATGAAACAGAAATCCCTTCTTCCTCTGCCAAATCCAATGTTTCAGAGAAATTTGCCATTTTACTGCTGGTTTGGGATGTGGGCCTATGGAGAAGCGCTCATTTGGTTACCATGGAGACCACAGCTTGCGCCACAGACGGCGTTCAACACTTCCTTCAAGCATACACGCATTTGTGTCATCTCACACTTTTCTTAAGTCACCTGCTGACACTTGTCTTTCGAGTACAAAACAGCCTTAAGTGTATGTACACATGATATGTGTTTCCAAGTGTGTTTGTATGGACAGAGATCATTTCTAAAACGGAGCCAAAACGCCCATCTGGATGGAAATAGTTCTCATTTTAAAATATTTTTAAACAAAAACATAATTGTGAGGATGTAGCCTAGTTTAGTTCTGGGCAAATCATTTTACCCTCCAGTAAGTCTCAGCTTGGGAGGTAGTGCTTTCCAAAAGTACAGAAAATTTGGGGGATGGGCTAGCATTGCAGAACATTTCTGATTGCTCAAGTGCATGCAGTATTTTAGTTCGGATAGTGAATTGTAAGCAGTGACACACAGGTAACAAGTCAGGGAACTTGAAGTTTCTTGGAGAAGTATTTCCCTCAGACTAAACATGACTATTTTAAAGTCTCAGGGCCAAAACTACAAACACTCTCTGACTGCACTCTATGGTTACACAACTTTCGGTGTTACACTTGAACAGTTTGCATCTTTAATGAGTTTTAAGCAAACTTTCTTTTTGTCATTTTTCAAAGTCTGAACAGCTTTTTTCAGATCTGTTGACTCACATTACTATAACCAGTCACTGCCTCTGTGCCGCCATCAAACAAATGCTGACAGCTTGTCCACACTGACACTGTTGTCTTGAAAAGCAAGGAGCTTATCATTTGTTATAATGGTAAATCAGTGTTAAAGGTGTGTGTTATATTGTCACTCATCCATTATGGCCAAACACTCTAAATGATCAAACAAGAATGGCTGTATTACATTAGCGTCAGTCTACTGCATAACTAAGGACAGCAAAGCGGCCACATCTCATGGATTTGCATGTTATATACAGAGAGTATAATACATTATTCTGGTTAGGTATGATTTATGGTGTTTATTTACATATGATATGTTGTCTGGATTAACATATAACAACTCCAACTGATAAGATAAATGACTCTAAAATGAAAATGTAATATTCCAGAGATGTAGAAAAATAAGTTATATTCATTGTATCGACATGAGGAAAATGGTTGGTTTGTATCGAGCACCTATTGCAACCGACCATATTACTTTGTACTATAATAAATCATAGCAGATGTATGGGCACTGCTGAATATAACTATATAACCACCTCTCTCCCAGGAAATACATTTTATGGGAAACATAAGGGTATTTGATAATTTAATAATTTAAAGGCCTTTAGGTAGAAAAATAAGTCTAATTTCAAATAATAAGTAGGCTACAAATAATTTATTTTCTATGAACATATCAGGTATATTTTTAAATAAACCGATCTTTGAAAAATGTGAAACTATGCATATTTTTCTCATAAATGTGTGCTTTGAATTGAACTTTATACTTTGTGCTTTGTAAAAGCTATGATTGTTCATTAAGCCCACTCCTCTGCACTTTCAGAAGCTGTAAAAACAAATAAAGAACTTTTACTCAGGTTTCTTGGTGAAATTGCTCTCTGCTGTCCTCTCCTCTAATTGCCATTCTACCGAGAAGGAGAAGGTCAGTCCGAACTTCTATATAAGTCAATCCATCAATATTAATAACTTCCAAACTCAAAGTACATCTTTTTATTAGCTGTCTAGCATAAACACCTTTTATTTTTTTTCCTTTTCCTGGAAGCTGTGATTAGCAACTAAAACTAAATCAGATTTAAATTTGTCTCATACATTGGACATAATGAGAGTTTGGAAGCTTCCTTTTATATTGTAGAGCATGACGAAAAAAGGTAAACATTAGATTGTGTTGTACCATAAAGACTTCTAACACTGGTGGACTCAGGAGGGAGCAGGAGGAGAAATTGCCCCACTTGGTGCCTTAATGTTTGAAAAAAAGCTGTGCCCTCTCGGATGCCCCTATGGTAGATAAAACATGATGAAGTGCCCTCTGGGGTGCCCGTCCAGTGGGCAAAACATGCAAAAAGTGCCTGACGACTTTTTGTGCACTGGTGCCCTTCCACATACAATAGGTGCCCTTTTTAAGATTTTCGCTCCTGCCCCTAAAAAATCCTGAGTCCGCCAGTGGCTTTTAATATCTTAACCTTCACCGTTCCTGTTGTACAATCCACTGTACAATATGTTAATTCCTTTCTAATATGTTGTCACTTATGTCTCCTAAAACAGAGATTGTGATATTCATAATTGTTTAAATAAACAATTAATTAATCTGACATTGTAATGTTAAAAGGAATTTTTCACTTTTAAAACTTCCCCATCACAACTTAAAAAAAAAGCTTCATGTTTACAAACTCACTGAAAGTCTGCATCCTAATTTCATTTTTTCAATAATTCAGGCTACTTTGCACCCTAACATAATAAATTTTTCTAAATTTTCTGTCTGTAAACATGTCATCAAGGACAATTCTTAAATAAGCAACAATCAACCTACTGCAGAAATGGATTTGTTTTGTAGTTGAGCTCTTTAAAAGCAGCTGTCTGCCATCTATTTTTCTGTCACCGCATCACAATTCATCTAATCAACTCTGACAAAACCAAAAGTACATAAATGAATCCTTGAATAATGGCTAATTTTCACTAATTTTCACTAAATACACCAACAGCCTGTCATTGTCAGTAACCCACAGGCTTAATTAATAACTGTAAACAAGAACCACATCCATCAACTCTAACACCAGACCCTATCATCAATAATTATTGATCAACGTGTCAACAGTCAGGGTAGAAAGCATCCGTCTGTGAGCTGACAGGGTTAGCCTGTGTAGCCGTCCTGTCCCATTCTGTCTGTATTTACTGTAGGTGTTGTATGAGCGTGGTTTAAATGACCTCATGATTGATCACTCTGTGTGCTGTTGGACTGTTCTGTTCATTTCCGTAAAGTAATTCTAACGCCTGTTATGTGTATACAGGTGTGTTAAATATGCACTTTTTTTAATTGAACATCTGTATTTCCCCATGGTTTCACCAACCTTCCCTGTTTGACTCATCCTTTACTCACTAACCTGGGTATTGTTACAAATCCAGCCAACACAGCTGAAATCCATCCAACACAGGGCAGTTAGATTCACTCGGGGTACATTGGCAACATAACTGATATTTCGGGAAGTAAATTAATAGTGGTGCTGATGAAATTGTGCTCTTCTTGCCTCAGAAGTCCCTAAATGTTGCCTAAAAGTTAATCAACCCAGCTGTTTACGCCACCCTGGCAGCAGAGAGCTCTGGGTGTATTTATAGTGAGAGCACTGTTGGCAGCATGAATTATTAATGGGTCCTGATGCAGATTTATCGGTGACCTCTAGGCCACCTGGGTGCAAACACACACAGACGTACACATTAACACACACATTCACGTACTAAATCAGAGTTTTGTCTTTGTTTTTTTTTTTAGTTAAATGACGACAGATGACGGTGCAGTCCGGTCACCCTCCGTAACCCCTAGCATAGCCATTAGCCAGCCTTCGGTTGGTTGATGGGTTTGTCTTTTGTCCACCTGGATAGGTCCTCAGGGATCAATTTTTCAAAGCTGTTAAGCATTCAAGGAACAGCACATACGTACAGTACATACAGTAGGCCTAATCTACATACACACATGTACTACATATGTCAATAACAGAACGGTGTTTTTTATGCTTCTCGCTAGCTGCTGTGTCGTCTCTCAACCTACTGGAATCACAATTAAGTTTCCCCCCAGAAACTGGATTCAACTGAGTTTTTAGTGTTCTCTCCTTTTTGTTGCAAAATTCATGATCAAAAAACATGTAAACTGATCCTTGGCCTCATGTGTCTGCTCCCTCTGTCCTGTTTGGCTCAGAGGCGGTACTTTCTCAGCAGGTCGGCCTGCCACATGTACTTCCTCTCCGGGAACCTCTCTGGGATCTTGATCTTCCGGAAGTCTTGAATGCACTTTTCCAGCTCCTCCTCCACTGTCAGCTTCTCCTTCACCGGCCTTTTCTTGCAGCTAGTGTCGCGGGCGCTCGCCGTGAGCGTGCGCAGCAAGTCGCTCTTTCGCCGCTGATCGGACTGCTGGAGCATGGCGATGGGGCCCTTTTTCAATGGCCTGTCCAGGGTTTGGACGTTGGCATGGGGGTGTGACTGGCGGCTGACTGGACCACATATGACCGTTCCCTGGGGAGAGCTGGCTTCGGACTGGCTCTCGGAGCTGGAGGTAGAGAGCTCATTGAAGGAGGTGCCGCTCTCGCCCTCGCCGTCACCCTTGTGGTTCTTGCAGCAGCAGTCACATGGAGGTGAGGACCAACGTGAGGGACCACCTGGCATAAAGAAAACCAGAGAGAGAGTTAGCATTAGAGTCGATGCAAAGCTGTTTTTACCTCTTTAAGGGCATCATTATTGTGAAAAGAAAAAAAATGAGACAATGGCACAAAGAGCGGCACAAATTAGTCAGATCAGAGAAGAAAAGCACAGTAAGAAGCACTGAAGACAGACAAAGAAGAAAAGTCAGCTAGAGCCAAATGGCTATCACCTAGAACAAAGTGACACGGCATCAGGGACAACTGGCTGGCTTCCAGTCTAATCTTGAGAGTGAGCTGACTGACTGTGTGACAAGCCTGTATTGTTCAGAGAACTACCTCGTGGATCCAACCTGTCACATGAAACAAGTGGCAGAGCTTTGCAAGCACACAATGACGGTCCAGATTTAGATCCTGAAATGTACTTACAGTGAACTACTGAAGGAGATGGAGGAGCCACCACAGTGCAAGTGGTACGATTTGTAACTTTGTAAGGATTTTTAACTGTACAAAGACATATTGTAGCAACAGCAAAAAAAAAAACTAGCAGTCAGTTTTAAGATGAACAGAGGTCAAACTGTACAAAGACTGAGCAGCTTGATTTCTCTGATGCCAGCTTTCCTGTTCACCAGGCAATTTATTAATCTCTACATGCACTTCTCAGTAAGAGTTCTAAAATTTAGGAACAATGCCCACTCAAGGTCACTCTTAACACCAAAAATTACCTTTAAATTCATATAATTGGGAGAATTTTTTTATACCAATAACCAATTTTGTGATTCAACTTTTACATTTAAAATGATGATTTGCAGGTCAAGAGATGTCAGGGTTATTTTGTTTCAGGAGCAGTCCAAGGCTTATTTCAATACATTGCAGACAGAAACTGCATGCCATTACTTAAAGCTGAGGTAGGCAGTTTATTTTTGGTGTCACTGGAAAAAAAAATCCATAACCTTTAAGCAAATTGTAATTAAGTCGGTCTGAAAGAACACCAGACCTCTGCACCTCTCTTTATGTGCACTTTTTGGCTAATCATGAAATTTTAGAGAGTGTTTATTCCTATTGGCTTCTTTACGCTGTGCTTCTTAAGGACAGGTGACGTCACTACGAGCTGATTGGCTGTTGAAACAAGTGACATGCCTTACTTTCTAAAACTGGACTCTTACAACTTGGCGAGCCGAGTTGCAGGCGACATCATTAGCCAGCTTGGTGGAACTGAGACGAACCAGTTTACACCACTGCAACTTTTCCTGCAACTGCTTCTTGTTGCAAATCTTTGGTGTAAACTGGCCTTAAAAAAAAATAGCGACAACAAATGAAACAAAATAGAGACAAAACAGGGAGGGGAGGGTAAAGCCAAATTGCTTCCTTAGGACTCTCATGCTAAAGCCAGCTTGATTTCCAGATGTTGCCTACCTCAGCTTTAAATACTGTCGAAACATTTGTCTTTAGGAATCTGGACAAACTCAGAGTGTTCAGAAATCCCCTGACCCGCTCAAAAGACCATCTGGAATATTTTTAATCACCTGTCTAAGATGTTTTAAATCTGGTACAAAGTTTTTGACTAAAGCGGTACAGGTTGAACTGCCCTCCTCCACAACATACTGAGCTGTCTGAAACTTTAAATTCAACCACTGTTTTCAACCAACCAGGCGAATTCAGGTCAAAAAAGTAGCAGAGTATCCAAGTGGAGTTCAGGTTGAGGCGGCTACCCAGTAGTTGTGGTCTCGACAAGACAAAAGTGTTGATCCGTAATCATTGCTGAAAGGAATCAATCAGGCGGCCTAACCTCCGTGTAAGTGTACAGTAGAGCGAAAGACTCAAAGGAACCAGAGCAGCACCACACCTCTCAGTGCAGGAAGCAGCCATTTATTTTTCATGCTAACCTGCTGAATTATTAAAGGGGTATCTGTTGCTGATGGACTCCTCTCTGTTTAGCGGGGAGAGAGATCAAAACCCCTGAGGCAAACACACACATGCAACAAATCCCCCCTCCTTTTTGATTTCAGGCCCCACCCTACCCCATCAACTCTGCACACAAACACACTTTCACACGAGCACAGGCCTCTGCATTAAGTTCAATAGTCCCATCGTTTCTTTTCATGTACCGCTGAGCCTTTCGCTACAAACGAAATAGTACGAGACTATAAATAATGCTGCTTAAAATAAATGCCCCCTCGCTTTTACTTCCCTTTGTCCTCAGCAGCATGTTTGCCTTTTTTATAGAGCGACAGCAGAACAGAAATCAATTCATCCAACCAAGATTTGCTCCTCCAAGCACCACTCATAAACTGCCATGCATCGTAACTATATTTTTGTGAGTTTAAACAGAGGATATATAACTTGACTCTGACTCTGACTCCCAGTCCGACTACACATGGCTGCCTGTGTAACATGTGAAATAAACATTGTTCATCACAATTAGCAATAGAAATGGAACGTCACACCCTTTATCATCCATAGCAGCTCCAACTCTATAAGTACTGCTGTCATTTATAGATTTCACATGCACAAACACTTCTATACACAAGTACACTTGCTTCAGACAAACACAGAGAATACACCACTGCAAAAGTGCATTATGCAGGTACGCACAAAATCAGATATGTAGCAGCCTTGAATAAAGAGATGCATTCATTATACAGTTGCAGGAGGGAGAACATAAGCCCATGCTAGGCTCAATTACCCGTTCCCAACCTTTGTTTAGGAACGCATGACTTGATCTGCATCACAGAGGCAATAGGTAGCCCCGATCAATAAGAGGGAAAATAGGAATAGTTGTGAAAAATGCTCCAAGGCTGTGATTAATTAATTCTGCCGGTAGCCAATCTGCCTGCCCAAATCCTGTTATGAATATCTTAAAATATGTTTTTGTGTGATTATGTAGTTAAGATATGTTTTCACATCTCTCTGTAAATACACCAGATGTAGTAGTTGTTAATGCAAAGTCCAAGTCAGTGTATGTTTCAGCGGTAGCCTGCAGCTTTGACTCTAGCATAGAGGAAGCCTTTATTAGATAGATAGATAGATAGATAGATAGATAGATAGATAGATAGATAGATAGATAGATAGATAGATAGATAGATAGATAGAGTTAAGCTAAAAGACAACAACAAAACACAGAGCATAGGTATCGCTAAAACTATGTTAATACGAAGAGTTTAAAATTGTTGGAAGACAAAAAGGGAAATAAGCTAACTCATATCAAAGTTCATGAGTTTTTGGGTGACTGCTAACCCCCCACCCCCCAGGGTAGGTGTTGTACATTTTAAATGCCATGGATGTTTTATTCGTCACATTGACTTTTTCCAGTTTTAAACACTGTACATTTGATTGCAATGGTTGCTGCGTGTGTTGCTGAGCTTTGATCGACAGATGGACCAAAGGGACAGACTGGCAGACAGCCACCGATGATAACTACGCGAAGACCAGAGCTTCTGCAGGAATAAACGCCTGCAGTCTCACCATTCTATTCTAATCTGGAGCCATGTATGGACGGAAGAAGAGATAAGAGTTTATTTATTTTTAACTTTTGGAATTAAAATGAGTATTTATGTTCACTTCAACCTGTAGCGCAGGTGATGACATCATCAGCTCTCAATAAAAGCTTCATACGTCAGAGAATGACATTTGGTAAAGCCCACCTGGCCACAAAAAGGAGTTTAATTTAAAACACTGTTGTCTCTACTATTTCTGGTAGCTGTCATATATGCAATTTGTACCTCTAGTTCTGAATTGAGAAAATCCTACTGTATGATTTGATGAATGCACTTTACTGCATTTTTATTAGTATTTATGTCCTTGTACTGTTCTTCTGTGTGGACATAAAGTGTTTAAGTGCATGAGTGCCTTCTTCCTAATAAACGTAGGAGATTCTAAACTTGGAAATCATGCAGTTCTTTATACTCTAATTCTCGATTATGATTTGCAACTTCAATGTACAGTTATTCTGAATGGGGTCAGGGTAAGGAAAGATACAAAGATGAGGGCTATTGACTATGCTTACACTAAAGATTAACATGGAGAGATCTGATTCATCATTTTGACAAGCTGGATTCCATGTTGAACCTTTAGCTTCAATACAGCTACGCTGGCCAGTGTTTCAGTTGAGGATATTGCTTACAGGGATTTTAAAATCCAAGCACTGATAACTAAGAGTGAGTGGCACCTCTACATTCATCCACACATTGCAAGTAAGTTCTTGAAAGTGTTGATGCTTTGCAACACATTGAGGCACGTTAGCAGTAAAACCAATTTCCCCCGCTAATTGAAGTGGGGGGAAAAAAAAAAAAAAGTGTAAAACTGTAGACCTGCATTCTCTCGCTGGTGTTTACACTGTATGATGATGTCTTGGTAATTGGGGTGAAAATTAATCCACTGTTTACGTAATATTTATTCAGTCTTTTCTCTTTCTGCTTGAACTCATTTCTGTCCGCCTCTGATTTTTTTCTGCATCACACTGCAACTCTTTCCATTATAGGAAAGATGAAAGAAAAGTGTCCAATAAATTCATGCAGGGGAACTCAAAGGGGCTCCCAAGTTCAAGTAGTGTCCATGTACAACTAAAATCTTAGATAATACAGTAATAGCAACACCCATTTTTTTCATTAGTCCATTCAACACTTTAGGGTCAAAGCATTTCCCTTAAACCTAAATCTGATCTCACTTTGTCTAACCATAGATAAATTATTCATTTTGCGAGTGTGTGCTGGAGTCTCCGAATTTATACAGATGGAGCTGCAATAATTAAAGGTCAAGGTTTCAGAGTCTAAAGGCTATAGCTGCCACGGAAATGGTTTGATTTTAATTATACTGGGAGGGGGGGGGTGCATCTTGTCACTGAGGGGCATAAAGAACGCCTGCATCCATCACTCTAAGGGGACATAATTGAAAGTTTGCATAGATTTTTGCATCGCCATTTAATGGGAAATATCTTGTCAGTGTGTTGAAGTTGTCTCAGTCAGTAGTTTGACATTATATGTTGATGGTCAGGTGTGAAGAAGGTATGCACATATCTTGACAATATGTAATTGCCTCTTGTGAAGAAAGCATACCAGATAACTTAAAAAGGACCAATTTTCCATCTCGTCATTGTCACAAATGACGTATTTCAGCTGTCTACATGCCAGGAATTTGACAGTTAGGTGACTCTTCCGCATGATCCTCTCACTTAAAAAATAACACGAAGTTCATTGTTCGGGTGTCTCGGGGAGAGGGCGTACCCCTTTCCTGTCAATCACGCCCACATGCATGTCAGCATTTTTGGAGAGATGCAGAATAAATCACTGGAGGCGAGGAGGCGCAGTTAGTGCAGCCAGCATGTGTCTGAATTTAAATTGACTCCTAATGCTGTTTTTGCAACTTATATGAACTCTTGTAACCCAGTTATTGCTTGTTTGATCAGCATAAAGCTAAAAATAGGATATAATTAGATGTACAACTGTCCATTATGTATTCATTATCAAATAACACTCTCATTCCTGATTGACTTGTCTTAGAAATGTCACTCACAAAAGGATTAATTAGAAGAAATAAGTTATATCCCTCATCATCTGCCTCATAACTTAACTAAGTTCATCAACAGAACAAGAAATTCCTCAATCTAAACACATAAGTTTCTCTGCAGAATATTTCCAAATATCCACAATTGTTAATAAGTTTCACATGTGACTCTTGACTGCATTATTTCACAGCAGACACCACAGCTTTTCTTGGACTGCACAGTAGAGACGGCTAAGGCACTGGACACTTCTTCAGGCAGAGCTTTTATGTATCTCTCCATAATGACTTTTTCAACCATTAAAAGGTCCAGCTGCCACTTGCTAATGTAACCCCAATGAATAATATATTGGTTTATTAAGTCAAATGGATTAGAATACCAACAAGCTTGAGGAAAAAAAATGCTGAAGTACATTAACAAGGCAAAAATGTCTTGTGCTGATGTCAAACAACTTTTTAAATGAGTAATGCTGAGTCTAATCTATTCAAGCTGGACTCAGACAGATGCATTGCATTGTTTAAAGCATGAAAACCAGAGCCCAACCAACATGGTATTTTTGGGGCCAATGATAATAATGATATTAAGGAACAAGAAAGTTCTTATATCCTATATATCGGCCAATATTATATATGAATAATTTCGACTGAATGTGGTTATCAAATACTTTTGACAAATATTTGTAATGGAGGC
>JAQLOL010000006.1:17763060-17775300 GCA_029783665.1 Naso thynnoides
TATCCTATATATTGGCCAATATTATATATGAATAATTTCAACTGAATGTGGTTATCAAATACTTTTGACAAAGATTTGTAATGGAGGCAGGATATCTTACATTTTAACAAACTTTATTCCAGATATCAGCATACTGAACAGTAAAGAAGTCACTTATTAGTTATTAGGAAATGGGGCAGCCCCCTGCTGGACCAACTATATAATGACAACATTTTAAATCACTAGTCCAAGCATTTTTTCCTGCTTTAAAAAAAACAGTTTTAATATCAGCCAGTATCAGAGAGCATATACGCTGATACTGAAATATCTATAGGCCAGTATCGATAGATCATATTGGCAAACAAATATATTGGTTGGGCCCTAGTAAATAATCAGCCTCATATTTAAGAAGCGGTCTTTTGGCTGAAAAGCAGCTGCTTCAAACACCAACCTTCAAGAAAAAAAACTGGGCAAAGAAGTAAATCAGGACTGTTTGCTTTGAGTCTTGAGCAAGGCACTTAATCCTTAAGCTGCACCAGGGACCGACAGCAAAGACTGATGCTCCTAGACAAGATTGTGTTTGACCACGTAAATGACAGTTAAGGAAGTTCACATTTTCTTCTCATCGAATCCATAGTCCCTTTAATGAACAGATTCAGTCTGAACAAGTAATTTAGTGTTGAATACAATCACAAAGTAATTCTCTTTTAAACAAACACTCCTTAAATTTTGTTATAGCCTGTACATTGATCAGCTTAACAATGTGTTTTTCACTTGTGTTTCTTTTATGCCCCCATTGCATATTAAGTAACCGAGAGTAAAAAAACTCACCTCATATGCAAAGACTTTTACAAGAATGCGTTTTGTGTGTGTTTCTGCACATAAACATCAGCATGTGTGTGTAAATACAATGTTATTTATGGGTTGGCCTATATGTGGCATCTTGTGCTCTCATGTGAAAGTAAGGTCGTGCCTTCCTTCAGGGCTCAGTGCATTCAGAGTTTGTGTAGGTAGGTGACATAGGAATGGAAACACATGTGCATGTGCACATGCATGTAACATAATGTGCCATGCGCCTGATGTAGGTCACTTTGTGTGCTCTGCTGCCGTCTCCTTTCCTCCACATGCATACCTTGTTGTGTGTGTGTGTGACAGAGGGAGACATATGCACCAACAGCATGTGTGTGTGAGCCTGTGGTCATCCCTCAGAGTGTAAGTGACATTGGCCTTGGAACTATTATCTGTATGCCGTTGGGCAGAGAAAGGGAGGCTGATGTCAGGTGGGGTTCCCATTCATGTCATCTGAGTTGTCAGACTGTCGGTCATGCCTCTGGCCAGCATCACTCAGCACACACACCCTCGCTTTGTGTGTGTGCGTGTGTCAACTGTGTGTCTTGCATCCTACTGTATGTGCAGGACTTGATTTATGTGATCTTGGGTTATTTCTCTTCCAGGCAGGTGGGCAAGAGGTCTGACTGAAGTCTAATGACTGTCACATGCTATTATGTGCACACTCATACACACGCTAACACACACACACACACAATGTTTCCTGACAGGTGCTCGCGGCTCTGATGTATTGATCGCAGCAGGGACCTCCACAGCTTGCGTTAGCTCTGGCCAGTTAAAAGCTCTGTCTGACTCACACTCCGCTTACAATGAAATAAATTAACACACTCATACGCACTGCACTGAAATAACCACACACATTAACTAGCAACCTAATTTGGTATCTATTTCTATCATCTGCCAATCCATCTTTTATTCAAATGTTAATTCATTTTCTTCTGGGAGCAGTTATGAAACAAACATGTCAACTAAAAACATCTTTAGTTTTAACCTTTGTTAATACTTCACAGTGATTATGCAACTTTTAAACAGACATGCATTTCAGAATGAAATTCTCGCACCGTAAAAACTCAAAATTAAAAGCCAACTGTAAAATTTCACAAATGGTTCTTTATTACCCTAGTTTTGGACTCTCAGGCAAATACAAATTTTGCATTTTTTGCAATGAGGCAGAACACTGACCTAATTCTAACTATTCTGTCTACCAACCAAATCGTTTAAACTTGAGAAGCTTGTCAGCATCAGCAAACACTCTGGGGGGAGGCATCAACTGAGAACATAGTAAATCATCGACTGAGTGCATCTTTGATTCTATTATCCTCTTTCATTCCCATTTGAGACGAAACACCACAGAAGTTTGCAAAATCAAGGAGAGTTACACATCCAATGGGCGCATCAAATTGCTTGTCTTTAATTAAACAACTCCTGCAGCACGATTCAACTGTTTTTTTTTTTTCTCAGTTGCATGCCAATTCCAAACAGACTCAAATATTTACTTCGCTATGTTGGGTTATTCGGGGAAAAAGAAATGTTCTGTTTTGTAACTGTTTTAGCAGCTGTTTTGTTGCTGAGCAGAGTTCATATTGTCAGCGACGCTACAACTGCGAGTGTTTGGTGGTCATACAGACATTAAAGGGAAAGTTCTTTTTTTTGTTTGTGTGTTTGTTTGTTTGGTTTTTTTTTGGTGCGGGGAGGCACTTGTGCCTAGATAGTGGATAAGTGTCAGCTTACCCTCTGAAAACATCTGTCTTCTTTGGGACTACAGTACATTCCATCAATCGCACAACCTGCGTATTCCTGTGCACAACCACAGCTGTACCTGCAGTAGCCAAGCAAACCAGTATACGTGTGATGACAAAATGTTTTTCTACACTTTATGCTCCTTCTGACAATAGAATAATAAGCCATTGTTAACTAAACTCCTTGAGCAATTCATCACCCAGTCTGTAAAAAAATAATAAAATGCCCGTATTAAAAAATAAAAAAGACTGTGATATACCGATAAACCTGTATAACTAAAAAAAAAAAAATACTGTGATATAAGTTTTTGGTCTTACCATCCAGAACTTCGTATATACTTTGGTGGTTAGTGGCCTAAAGACATGCTGCTGTTAGTACTGTTCACAACAGTACTATGCTGTTTCCTACCAGTGCACTGGCATAGGCATGAGTGTCTCGGCTCATACAACCCCATGCCACAAAAAAAAGAACTATCTCTCTGACGGACATCTGACTGACACTTCAATGAATACATAAACGCATGCACAGCATTTATTTTGAGGTATGAACTCCAGACTACTCTCTTTTGCTCCTCTCCACTCTTTTCATTTATACTGTTTCTTGAACTTTTTTTTTTTTACAGCACTTCTCACCTTTCTCACTTTCTAACCCTCCTAATGCATCTCTGAAGACGTGACCCCTGCTGGTCAGTCGGTCAACTGGTTGGTTGATATGTTTGTGTCCAAGAAAAGCACTCATCGGAGCACCCAGAGCGAGCGTTCCTCCTTGCCCATCTGTGGCACAGTAGCCCTCAGTGTTGATAGGTTGATAGGCTATTACTGATGACATGTATATAAGGGATAAGGGACATTGATCCAGACTAGAGTGGTGATGACACACTGAAGCCATTTTCTTGTCCATGCATTTATCTTCAGTAGACTCGACTATGGTAACGCTGCCTTCATGGGCCTCCCTAAAAAGTCAGACAGTCAGACATCAGACAGCTGCAGCTGATTCAAAACGCTGCTGCTCGAGTCCTCGCCAACAACAAGGGAGTTGATCACATCACTCCAGTTCTCAGGTCTTTACATTGGCTTCCTGTCTCTCGGAGAATAGATTTCAAATTATTACTGTTGGTTTATAAAGCACTGAATGGTTTAGGGCCAAAATACATTACTGATCTTTTACAAAATTCTGAACCATTCAGACATGTCAGATCATCTGGTTTACTGTGTGTTCCTACACCTAGAACTAAACATGGTGAAGCAGCATTTAGTTTCTATGCACCAAATATCTGGAACCAACTCCCAGAAAACTGCAGGTCTGCTGAAACCCTCAATGCTTTTAAAATAAGACTGAAGACTCTTATGTTTGCTGCTGCCTTTTATTAAGCTATTAATTCCTCACTGCACTGTAACTTTTATTTTTTAATTTTATAACTCTTTTATTCTCATGTAGCTGTTTTTATTTCCTTTTCTCTTGTTTTTTTTAATGACTTTTTAAAAAATATTGTGTTTCTTTTGCACTTTTACACTTGACGTAAAGCACTTGGAGTTGCATTGTTGCTGAAATGTGCTATGTAAATAAACTTGCTTGCCTTCTCATATAAACCTGTACTAGACCCACTTTCTCGCTGTGAATTCTCCTGACAATGATCTGCTATTCACACACGGGCTGAATCAAACATCACAAGGACTCTGTGCTGGAGAGCTCAGAACCAGCAGGGTAAAGTTTAATATTCAACCTATTCATACATTTGTGTTGTCACGCACAGCTCCTCCAGGTAAAGTATAGATGAGTTCAGGGTTGAAATGCATGTATAGATACAGGTTTAATGTTGCGTGCATCAGTGTCAGAGTAGCGCATTTTTAATCAATTTAACTTGCAGTTTTTTCCCCACCAATCAATCGACTGGTAAAATTTCAATCAACCAAGATTTTATTTGGTTGACTACGGCCTTACTTTTCCTCCTTCACCGTTCCTTTCCTGCCTGTATCGATGTGTTAGTGCATCAGTGGAAGAGTATGGACGATTGCCCTCTGATTGATTTCTGTCATACAGCCTCTCAGCTCAGGGAAGCTGGTCACTGAAGATAAATGATGTTGGCTCTATAAAAGCAAATAAACCTCTTCTATCTATCACTTCCTCTCAAGTCCCACCTCAACTCTGGCGTCTGCGGCTCTCTGACGCCGTGTCCTCAATCCTTGTCTAACCAACTTCAGTCTCCTTCTTAGTCTCTTGGTTTCTGCTTTTCTCTCTCAATTAGTCACTTACTGTGTTTTCTTTGTCCTTTTTTTACTTCTTTCTCCGTGTAGCTTTCTGCTTTGTTTTGCTCAATGTTGGCCCTGATTGAAGTGTCACATTTCTGCACCCTGTGTTACATTTGAATTTGTACTAAAGAAACAGATCAGATTTTTAAAGAGTCCTTATATTTTGAAAATTAGCTCAGACATCTAACAACATAGCCAGAAAACTGGGGAACAGCTCTAAATGAAAAATAGAACATGAACATCAATCATTTCCAAATTGCTTTGACAGTGATGATTGTCTGATTTAAGCAAATTAACAAAGGAACTATCACACGCAGACGCTTGTTACCAACTCCCCTCAACCTCATTCTTCTCACCTACTCCTGTTCAATTACTTATTTTCGGTGTTTAGCACTAGAGCTTCAAAAGCACTCAGACATTGTCTGGATTTGTTGCTTAAAATTAAATTCCACTTGAGAATAATGTGAGTCTAACTTACTCTTTCCTCTTGCGGAATCCATCTCTCTCTTGTTATGGATGTCTCCCTTTGTGAGATATGAACAGTGGAGCAAAATGTAGTAAGCATCAAAGAAAGACAAAAGCAGCTCTTAGTATTGTTAGTATTTTTAACATTAGCACTCTAACATGTTACTGACACTCGCACCAGCAACAAAATGAACCAGTTACTTTAATAACATTGTGATTCATTGTACTCCAGAGGATTTCTTCAATCTATAAAACAATGCCATGTTTGGCCTTTCAAATTTAGAGAAATTTGTAAATATGAGATTTATTTCCCTCTTTAAAGGTTTACTCGTATGACTCTGATCTAACATTAACCGTTTTTGTTCAACAGTTACTGTAGTTGCTACCAAGCAATTTGATTGGACAAGAGGCATTCCATGAGTGTTGATATAAACTGTGTCTCAATTCAGGGGCTGCATCCTTCGAATACCGCAGCTGACGAAGGCTCCTCCTTCACACTACATCGGCTTCAACAGCCAAACTGAAACTTTGGTTAAATAAAACGGTCTAGCCCACGGAGCATTTCCTGTTTTTGTCACCAACCGCTCCTCGCATTACAACGCATTGCTCCTGTCGCCTGGCAACCATGAGACAGCAGTCAACTTGTCTACATGGGGGAAAAAAAGTCAGAAATTTTTTAATCTGTTATTTAATACTTACATTTAAAGACGTATCCTCTAACTTCAGCTACTTTGCCTGTTGTGTTCACTTGAAGAAAAAAAAAAGAAAAGATCAGCGGAAAGTGTTAGGCTGTGAAGGATCCACCAGTTGGATCCTTCACGACAGAGTATTCGTCAGCCACATTTGAAGGAGCCAGTGAATTGGGACAGCCTTTGTCACGCTGCTGTGACGTAATCAGTCTACAAATACTAAACAGCTACAGAGAATAACAGCACCGGGACTTTTTACTTTATGTATCACTCCACTTAACAGGTGTTCTAATCACCAGCTGTTGGTTGCTAGGCTACTTTGTAACTGCACCAAAAAGATGGAGATTTTTACAGATTGTCTTCAGTGAGGGAAGAAAAGAAAGAAAGAAGCAAGCAAAAAAGTAAAGTAGTGGGCCCCTCTGTAACTTAAAAAGTAAGATAATGCACAGGGATATGTTAATTGTTTGTGTTGCTTAACAACAGCCCTGTACCGGTCGAGCTGCGGAAGTATTTGTGCTGGGGAAGCCAAATATATTATTAAATTAACAAAAAAATAATAATATGTTGTTGCTTATCATTGTCAACTAAATGGAGTTTGTAGAACTGTTGTATAAAAGCAATATCGCACTCGAGGTCGTGCCGTTGCACTGAATATCATCACTGCTGTGACGATCTTCAGGGTTTGGCCTGTGTCCTCGTGCCTATGACTGCATCACACCAGTGACGATATTCAGTCCGACAGTACTCGCTCTCATGTGATACTGCTTAAAGTGGATCATAATATAAAAGAAACGACTTTAATGTATTCGCTTCTCTGTTAGCTGTTAGGCTTGGACATCTTATATCAATAAGGCTGTGCAGTATCTCCATCTATTTTTTTTCTCTTTTCAGGGACATTGTCCGCTTAATGGATAGATGGATCAGGCTATAGCACATAAGTCCCCTGTGAAAGGGTGCCATAACAACATAATACCTCAAGGATAAAATATAAGCCACAAGCCTTTCTGTATAAGCCACATTGTCTGTGCTGCATTAGCCTCAAATCACACATACAGTTTCATTCAGGAGACCGGTGGCTCAGATCAATTACCAAACCGCAATTTAAAACTGAAATACTAATGGATGCTTTGCTATCATTACAATCCTCAGGTAAGCTGAGATAATATAAGTGAGTGCTAAGTCTACCTAAACACAGACAAAGTTAGGGACAGAGAGTTTGTTCCTGCCTTGAGCATCAGACTGACGCGTAGCACCATGGAGAATCAATCAAAGAAGGGGGAAAATAAGACGCTGGCTGAACCCAGTGTGATTTTCTGGGCATATGAGTCTATTTTCTGGGTTAGAGCTGATATCACTGCAATAAAATGGATTTTATTTTAGCTCAGACAAATACTCTTTGGGTCCATAAAGTCTTCTTTTCATTGTAAGCGGAGCAGCTCCCAGGGCTGAGGCATGACCACAAGTCATCACAGGTTAAATGCAACAAAATTGTGATAATGTGTTCATCCCTATGAGAAGATTTGTTTGGTTTGTACTGCAGTTCTTTAAAATGCTCTCCTCCATTTAGGGGTCAAAAGAACAGCAACCAAAGTTGGCGGTGCTTCAGCGTCTTCCCGAAGGACATGTCAGCTTGAGTGATGCTGGTCGAGGCAGAAGTCTCAACCTGCTTTACATCTCAGCTGTCTGGGAAGAAGCTCGCTTGGTCAAGTATTGATTAAACTGTCCGGCCCCGTGAATGAGCTTTGGACAAAGATATCAGCTGTCAAATAAAAAATTCAGCATATTCAGGGTACACATGGCACGCAATCCAAAGCAAATTGTTTTGGCTGCAGTTATATGTGTGAGGCTGGCATATAGATAACGAAAATGAAGCATTTTTACCTCTCCCCTCCCCTCACTCTCTTCCTCTTCCCTGTCTTTCTCCTAACCGCATAATTAGTCTCTCGCAAGGCAGCGTGAAATGATGTGTTTGACTGTTCAACTTCTTAAACCAGCCACTTGTTTTAGGCCTGCATTTTTTCATCCCTGCATTTAAGGACCGTGTGCCTCTGTGAGTGTGTTTCACTCACGCCTTTTTGGTTTCGCGTGCTCACCAAGTGAAAACGCCTCTCTTTTCTTCAAGCAGGTGTTACATTTCGCTTCAGAGAGTGGCACTACGCGGTGACAGGAGTTTCCATTTCTGGCGGCACACTTCTTTCTCTCCCTCGCTCTTTCTATTGATTGCCTCCACTCCCCCTCCCGTTATAGCCTGCACTGTAAACCTTGTCAATGATAAAGCCACAGGGATCTATGAGTGCGCCTAAAAACGCATTTAACACTTGCTAAGTTATATATATTTCACCATATGTTACAGAAGAACAACAGCAAGCTTTTCCCTCTGAGATTACAAGAAGCACTTTGAAAAAAATTGGCAAATACTGGAGAACAAATGTGAGACCACTGGCACTCACTTTTTTACTCATTTCGAGTTAAAAGTGTGGAAAAAACTACTGAGGTAGGTAGGTGGAGAAGAGAAAAACGTGTAAATATAGAGACAGAATTTCTCATTTTCTTAAGTATTTCTGGAAGTTCAAGATAATTTGACAAATAAGGGAAAGTACTAATTAATATTTGACACAGAGACCAGCGGAGCCTTGACCTCACATGCACTAACGCTAATTCTGACAATGGGGACACTTCAGAGTGGCTGTGCTCATGCAGGCACACTCAAACTTTCCTCTTAAAGGCCGGTCCCACTGATTACTAATCAAGACACCCCTTTCAAATGTTCCAACTGTGTCCATTTTAGAGCTTTTTCAAGTTTCACGGGCTTCTTTTTTTTTTGCATTCATTAATAATAATGTTGCAAATTATCCCTTTCAAAGCACCATATGCAGGCTGCTCTCTTAAACATTCAGCCTGATGCAAATTAATGATTCTTTTCTGAGAAACCACCCGCTAACCCTGCATCTCTCAGCTTACAACGAACGCCAGGCCTTCAGTGCTCGCACTGCTGCTGTATATACTTACGATGTTCATTTAATTAGCCTGCTTATGTCAGTAAATGTCAGAGAGAAAAAAAGTGTAAGATGTAAACATTTGATCAAAAACTTGTGGAGAGAATAAGAAGCTTCCTGCACGCATTTTTGATCATTTTTTATCTTTTTCACTGAGTCTATGATGTGCATGGTGTTAATGATCCAGTCATAATTTAAATGTATGTATGTTGTCCACAGCTTTACTCCTATATTGGTAGTTTTTTATGCCTGTTATTTTATCCCCATGTCTGTACAGTCATACATCAATCCACAGATCAGTCAATAGGACAGCACTTAGGCTGCCTTATGCTAATAAATAGTAGATGGGCTCCTTAAAACTGGTTCTAGTTGAGAGCCGGTTCCTTATTCTTCAATTCATTGGAATCATATGCCTTCATTTTTATCAATTCTTCTTATCAGTGCTGACATGTTCCTCTCTTAGTGCTGTGTTGAAAAAAAATCTCATGTGTCATGACAACTCTGCATTTATCCTATTGGAAAGTAAGTAGGAGCATTGTTGTTATATGTCGTTGTTGTTACATCCCCGTTGTTCTAACAAAGAATTGTGTATTTTGTCAGCTCTGTTTTATTCTCCTAGTCATATCCATTTGATAATAGCATTTTACTCAATGTGTCACAGATGAGATAAGCAGTTTGGTGTCATCGGGCAAAAATTCCCTCATTACTTTTCAGCATAATTCAATTTAGACGGCCTGCAAAAACGCTACATTACTGCACCTCTTCTTGACTCTGTACTCAGATCGTGATGGGGACCTTTCTGCCAATCTGTGATCCCAAGCTAAAACAGGAAGAGGAGGGTGGAGCAGAGTTGCTCCTTTAAGAGTCTCATGCTACAGATAGCTTGATTTCCAGACATTGCCTACCCAAACTTTAAAATGTAAGGTATAAATTTTACAGTGTTCAGATGAATCTGACAATAAAATAGCTGGAAACCTTTGTTGGTCTCTCCTTTTCCCACAAAAGATTAATCAAAAAGGATTTTTAAAAAAAATCAAACTGAGATGAAGAATTGGCAACATTATTGAAATTGATAAAATCTTAAAGTATCAATTCCCATCTATTTTTAACACACTTTTTTTTTTTAAAAAAAGGTACATATATACACAACAGCCATGCAAATGTTTGCAAGTAACCGTCAGAGATTAACAAAATGCTAAAAATAACAAATCTATAAAAAGCCTTAAAACCTGCAGCAGTATAGCTGCAGTCTGGTCTGGCTAATCCCTTTGTACTGATCTGAAATATTTACATGTGAACGTAACTATGTTCCCTGTGGGCTAAAATGAGTGATTAATGGAAGCCAATGCCCAAGTGATTCTTTACATAGAGAAAAACACAGAAGTTTTTAATCAGAAAGCAGCGGTGCAGGCAGCCAGAAGCAAAAATACAGACTGCGCAACCAGCAGAGCACTGCATTAACAATTTTAAAAAAGCAAATTAACGGCAGCTGAGGAGCAGACGGTTCACAGGTTACTGCTGAAAAGCCTATTTAGCCAAATATATAAACATAGTATCTGATGATTTATATTGAAATTAAAACACATTAGCCCATTTCTTACATTTCTTTACATACATAAAAAAACAATAAGACCAAATTATATTAAAAAATGCTGATTTCCGCGGTTTGGCGACTACAAAACAATGAAGTGTAAGTAGGTGAGCTTGCACGCTGCAAACATTTGCCCACTGTGTGAAGACATGTGTACACACAGACACAGTTATGGATACAGTACGTTCATGTTCTGTTTGTGATAATGGAAGTGCACAGTGCGTGTTGCTCCTGACAAACAGAAGCTCTCTGGCACAGCGTCCACTGCTGAATTATCTACGATGTCAGCACCAACAAACCGGCTGTAATCGGCAAACAATTGCAGGAGCATTATCGCTGCCCAGCAGAGCACTCAGCAGCCACTATCTCTGTCCCTCCGTCACACACGTTCACTCATTATCCTGCCGTTACACACATGCACACACAAGGTTGAGAAGGTTACTTTCAAAATGTAATTGCTTACAGATTGCTGAATGTTTCCTCATGACTGTTACGTAGCATTCCTGACACTATGCTCGCTCTGTGTCAGTTACAGTTATATCTGGATCATTTCAGAGTCTGAGGTTAACTGGTGTTTAGTTTCATTTTAATTTCTGTTAACATTTGCATGAATGATTTTCCTTTTTTTTAACTTTTAAAAGATTAAAAAAAAATTTTTCAAGATTTCTTGTATCATTGCAACTTGAAGTCTTTCTTTCTCTCGTTTTCTCATCTTTTTCTTTTCCCTCTGGTCACAATCAGTCTCATTCTTTCTCAGTTTCCACCCACTTGTTTCATGGGTCCTCAATCACTCCACTCTTTGTCTCCCAAATCTGTCATCTGACCCCACTTATCCCTTTCTGCCAACATAATAAAGTGCACAGACTTCTTTTTTTTTCTCTTTTTCTTCTAAGCCTCAGTCTCAGTTTTTGGTTCTTTTTTCCCATTATCTTTCACTTGTTCCCAGTTAACTCATTTTCTTTTTTTGACTACTCTAACTGTTCTTTGTAGTTCTGTCCTCGATGTCAACTGATGATGGAGATTCAGCAGTATTATTGCTGTGATGCTGGATGAAGGGATGTGACAGCCTTTGGGGGGTCTATAATAATGGTTACAGCCTTGGTGTCCCCTCTAAACATTCAAGCAATATGCCTAAAAGAGTCCATTCTTTGAGCATGCTCTGGACAGAACAAATCAATTTGCAGCAAATTAATTTAAAAGTTCATACACTGTTTTACTGCAACCAGATGACACTTCAGAAAACTCAATTCTATCAGGAACAGGAAGATTGCTTGAAGGGGAAACTTCAACATAACAAAAGTTCAACATAACACTTGCGTGGCTGCGCAACTGACAATTCAAAAGCAGCCTCTGGTACTGTTAATGTCAGGTCATATAAATATTTAAAGGAGATTGATGAAAATTTCAGCAGGCTACAGAAAAAAAATCTGATAATTTCATCTCTGAAGAGTCAGTCATACTCATATCAGCAACAAATTTGAAACTACTAACTGAATTAAAATATCTGATCAGTGTTGGGAAATAACTGCAAGTTAACTGTGATCAGACTTGTTAAGACTCAGACCTTGAGTTCACAGCCACAAAGTTCCTTCAATCAAATCAAGGCACTTCACTTAATGTATACTCACATTGATTTTTCTTGGCTTTTAAAAGTAATCTTTGTCTGTAACTCCATAGTTCTA
>JAQLOL010000006.1:17775400-17787866 GCA_029783665.1 Naso thynnoides
TGATTTATCTGCTTTTGGTAGTGGGCAGTTGCAGTGAATGGGGATGGATGAGTAGGAGGAGGTTCCACTAAATAAAACAAGCTTGTTAAGGCTCATTTAGAAAATGGAAAAAAAAAACATGAGCCATAGTTTATTTTGATATGCTTGAACTGAACTGAGTTTGCTCTAGTAAAGTGTAACCCGGCACAATGCCGCTATAGACCGAAGGTTCCCAAGAATCTCAGCTTGAGACCCAAAAGAGAGATTTTGTGTCTTTTCAGGGCCCAAACTTACAAAAATCCATATTATTTTAATAATAAATAAGCTCCACACACATCTGGGGAAAAGACCAGCAAAGCTTAAAAGAATGATTTTCTTCTATCTTAATTAGGAAAATGAAATAATGTGTGTCATAGCACTTATACGCATTTTACTTTGCTGACTGGCGACCACAACAAAAACAGGTCCATGACCCGTTTTGCAATCATAAGTTTGGAAATTGCTGCCCTAGACCCGTGACACAGTATCTACCATCATCTGTGCATGTGATGCAAGATTTCAGCTACACGCAGCACTCACCAAACCTCAGCTTATTAAACATTGATGCCTTCTCCTGTGCTCTGTGGCCCATGTATCAGTCATACATAGTCGCCGATAGGACCCTCTTTCGCCCGCAAGCACTCGCACTTTTTTATTTTGAGCTAGATTCAACCGTGTGCAAGAAATGTCCTGACTTTCACATCCGCATTTCTCATTCTTCAGATATTTTCACTCACAAGACTGCCGCTGACTGCTGATGTTTATGTTTACTGTCATTCTCAGGAGGTTAAAGACACTGTTGTGCGGGAAAATCCCACAAGGCTGGCTGTCTCTGAGTGCTAATGATAACGCCATGTTCAGTTAATTAAGTCACACAACTTGTCTGTTAAATGTAACTGAAACTCTGAATTTTGCAGGAGTAAGTGTGTTGTTTGCTGTTTGTTGTTTGCAACCACAACGTTGAAAACAGCTTAAAGGGGGGGAAAAAAAAAAACCTTGCTTAGGGCCCAACCACATTTTGATATCTAATACTTTGGCTGATATTATGTATAATATCAACTGAATGTTTGATTTTTTTTTTCTGAAGTACTTGTGATACAGGTAGGCAGAATATCTTACATTTTAAGAAACTTTATTCCAAACATCAGTGCGCTGAGCAGTAAACATTTCACTTTTTAGTTTTTAAAATATTGGCCTGCCCTCTGCTGGACAAACTATGTAAGTAACATTTTTTAATCACTAGTCCAAGCATTTAATCCAGCCTTTAAAAACAGTTTTCATATTGATGCATATCAGGAATCATTCACGGCAATACCAATACGGCTGATATTATGACCAATGTTGTTGGCTGATATTAGCCAATAATATCTGCAAACCGATATATCAGTCAGGCCCGAAAAGAAATAATGGTCTGTGATACAGTGCAATGGTTTGTTGATGCTTAGTTTCATTCAAGCATCTGACTGGTCAAACTGGTTTACCTGTGCAGCAAGTGGCCCTTTTTTTTTGAGGGGGGGGGGGCATATTATATATGGAAATGGAAAAATGTGCCATTGCTATGCTGCCTTTCAGTGGATGCAGTTCATGAACAGTCACCCGAAGCCCCATGTGACCATTTGAATTCAACAATTCATGGGACTGGCACTGATTTCCCATGAGGAGTGTGCAGCCAGACATCTCAAGTGCTTGGGCAGCAAATGTGTTGTCCATTTTGTTGCCTGGATGCCTGTGTGAGCAAGACTGAGGCGACTGTGAGGGCTGCGGACTGTCAGGAACAATCTCGGCTGACATCTGAAATATTGCAGACACGCAGCACAATCAATTCAGAGAACAAGCTCCGCCGACACTTGCACGGCACCTCTGAATCACAGAATTCAAACGTCTTATGAGAGTTGAAATCAAACGTTAGCGATTCTGGATTCAGACAGAATCAATGCGGATGTGTAGGATGGATGGTTTTAAGTGTTGAAAGGATTGACTGAAAAGTAGAGGAATCAAAAGATTAAGAAAGACTGTTGTTGGCTCTGAAAGGTATACAGACTGAAAGGCGTCTGATCAATACAGTCTTATCATGGTGTTAAATCCTCCTGCATCCTGGCAGGACTCTCTGTACTTGGCCTCTTTATCTCTGATTCCATCACGCTCTCTTTTTTACTCGATCCGTTTTCACTCTTCTTAAGCAGGCAGCCACATGGTCCAGAATTGTTGTACTTTATTGAGAGAAGAAGCTGAGAGGGGAGACAGATGCAACGAGCTCTGGAGAGATTTGGTCTGACGACAGCAGGGATAATTTTCAATTTGGGCGTTAAGGCGAGGTTTTACCACTACACCACTTTTTGGTAATGTGATTTTCGCTCTTATGTGCCTCCTCTCCGTGCAGGTGGCTGTCAGAGTGCATGCTTATGCGAGTTTAACATCTCATCCCCGTGAACTCTGTGAAAACAAAACACTACGTGAACTTGAGAACTGCTTTTCCCTCTTTGCACTCCGCTCCGAGCATCTACTCCATGTTAAGTGCCTCAGTCTGGAGCATCATCTGTAAATGGCTCATCGCAGTTGTCCCATTTCTACCTGGAGTGCTCCCAGCAGGAAACTCGAGAAAACAGCACAGGACAGGATGTGCAAGAAAAGGCACGTGCAGTGAACCAAAAGGAAAAGGTTGTTCCCTGAGGGGATGTGACATTCTTTATCATACCTACTGTAAATTTCTACGTGATGCTCCCTCATTCTCTCTCTCCACAGCAAGCACATTTTGCCTCTTTCTCCTCCTTGTCCTCATTTATTTTGCTGCTTATTTTCTCTCTGCTTCCCAGCAAGTCATCCATTGTGTGGCCCATTTGCAGGCATTTTGTTAAAACTAGAGACATTATTTTTCTCTCTGTGTGGCCGCTCTGTTTTAAGTCATCGCTGATTCATCTCTAGTGCCTCTCATGATTACAAACGGGACAGAAATGAGGGGAAAATGAAAATGAAACAGCTTGGGCAAACAAAATCCTCAGCCTGCTAGTGGCTGTAAGCAGTTTGTGTGTGAGCATTAGCTTGTATTCGGGCCAGTTTCTCAGTTTTTGCACATTGTGAACAAATGGACATGCAGCATTATTTCAGACATCACCAGGGCGTAAGGGCGAGATTTGGTGGGGTTAATGTCAGTGAGGAAAATGACATAGCTGGACTGCTGGTTGCAGCCATGGCAGCTCAAAAGCTGCGCAGCCTTGAGGACAACAGCTTTGAAACAGAGATGGAACAGGAGCGATTTTGGAAAAACCAGAAGCTCTGGACGACTTCCCAGAGGCCTCATTAGGGACTATCTGTGACGGGTGGATGGGGAAACTGGGGCACAGCTACCACAGCAGACACAAAATCACACACTTACGCACAAGAACACACACACACACATCTTGCTCTCTTGCCCACACACATTTATCCATTGCAGGGAGCAAGAGAGAGCCACAGAGCATGACAGTGCAAAAGTTACTGACAAGTAAAGTGACGTGTCAGCAATGCAATGTACAATGCTTGAAAAACATCAAGACAGATGACAAGAAAAAAAGCTGATAGTTCCACTTGGAATTTCTTTATTCCAGGAGCAAATGGAGCTTGTTAAAAAGCATCTCTGCTGCAATGTTGCCATTTTGTCAGTATAGTTAATTAATTTCATGCGTTTTTGTGGCTGTGCGTGTGTATACATACATCGGTGTGCGTGCATGTTGGGTCATTAGCTACAACAGCTTTGGCTCAGTGTGACTTTTAGAGCGTCTCCAGAGTTGATCTCACACTTGTGTCATTAAGCCACTCGTCTTTTCTCGCAGCTGGTGAGTCTGAGAGTGTGTCTCACAGTGCATGTGTGTGTGTGTGTGTGTGTGTGTGTGTGTGTGTGTGTGTGTGTGTGTGTGTGTGTACGTGTATGCTTATACTAGGAGCAGGCTGTGTTCCGACACCCTACATTTAGCTCTTCTACAGCTCACTGATGGAGCTCCATATGGTGTCTCTCAGTTTCTACCTCGTACCCCCATCACAATGTGTGATTTATGCTTTTTTAATAGGCAGGCACCCATGCAAACAATCACAGACAGGATGCAGTGAAAAAAAAAGTTAACCCCCCCCCCCTTAAAGTAACTCTAAAGAGAGACAAACGACCACAAAGGTATCCGAGACGGTTACAGCTGGTGAGGAAGTCAGCTAATTAAGCAGATACCTGCTTTCCTTTATCCTGTGCAAGCAAGCGCTCATATTTCTAATACATGACAGGAAGTTCTTTTGGCACGTCAAGCTGAAGCATGAGTACACAGTATCATTTCCTCACAATGTCAAAGATTAAATCCAACCCACATAATCATCTGCTCTCCCACATATAATCCCTGTAACTCTGCACTCCTCGACAAGCTAAATGACAGATACTGGAGAAATGACATGTCTAATTCTATTTAATATATTGTTAATGGAAGTGCTCGCCATGGTTGGAATATGTCTAAAGACGTTTTTACACATTGTGATCTACTACTATACTCACTAACGTTTTTTGTTCCGACTTGGTTACATAAAAGACGTCATTTTTGAGAGGATGTGGAACAAACGTCTCACTGAAACATCGTGTAGCATATTATTAAAAAGCCCATTGTTGGTTCTGTTAAAGTCTCTCAAATTTTAATGAGAAAAATTACCTATATGAAAACCAGTAGGCTATTAAGGGAAAAAACAAATCAGATTTTCCTAACTTAATTATAAGTGTTCAAAAACTACTAAAGGTTATTTCTCCACTGTGGCTAAATATGTCAATTATGAACAAATATGGGAATGTACTGTAAACTTTTGCTCTTTTCTATGTTCATGACTGAGTTGTTGATTGTTGCAGTGTTTGTCAGTCTATCAATTGATCCATCCAGTCAAACTGTGACTGAATATAAAGCAGCATGGAGGTGTTTATGCCTCAAAGCTACTTAAATAGCTTTCAGTCATAAGGTATTTTATTCAGATTTGCTGTGTAAAAAGACATGTATAGTTTTGTATATTTAAATGCATAATGTGCATAGTGCTTCTCTCAGGTGAACTTATACTGTTCAATAACACAGAGTCCTGTAATGAGTGCAGATGGCACATGAGAAGGGCCTATACCACCCACAGTATATCATATCATCCTGGCAGTAGCAATAAACTCTTAGGGAGGCAAACATGCAAAACAGCTTTTCTTGTTGTTGTCAATAGGAGATTTAGATGCATCTTTGTTCTGTGACATGTGACTTTTTTTTTAAGTCCTTTTTCATAGAGGACACTTTGGCCTGTCAGAGTAGGAGAAGCAGGTTAAACAAAAAAAACAAAAAAAAAAACAAAAAAAAACATTAACTTCTATTTAGCTGTTTTTGCTCTGTAATCTGCATGCTTAAACACTGTCACACTGAGTGTTTAGTTCCCTGTTTTCATGGGCATTTTAAATGAGCACAGTAAAAACAATGTCAAAAAAATAAATACAAAAAGTTGCTCTGTCAAGGTTGACAGTAAAGATGTCAAACTTCACATTGTGACTGTTTCACACCAGCCATGCAACACATTCAATGTCTTATTTTTAGCTCATCAGGCAGCTCCATCGGTCAGCTGGTTGGTTGGTCCACAAAATTCTTAACACTTTGTGGCCACAGTTTGCTCCTGTGTACCGGTGTTTATGCCAATTGGTTACTGGCTAAAAGGCGCATGGTAATGAGAGTGGCCTATTGCAAAAAGGTGCATAACTTCCAAATGGATTCACAGACTTTCACCAGATTAGGTGGAAAGGTTGGTCATGAGCTAGTTAATTAACTATTCAGGCTAACTGGCAAAAAGGGGCCTGTAACAAAAGGTGCAGAACCTCTTAACAGATCCACGTAACTTAGCCAAACTCCGTAGAGAAACACACACGTACACATGCTTTCACTGACAACTTATCAACTGTCTGTCATGGGAACGTCATATCAGACAGTAATTTTTTTTTCTTCACATTCTTTCTTTCCAGATAGTAAGGAATATATTTAAAGGTGGAGTCACTAGCATTCATTTGTTGCTGTTTGTAAACACAACATTCAAACTGGGCCCCTCCTACTGGCTCAACGCACCATAAGTATTGTAACTTAGTGTGTACTGTGTGTACTGCTATACCGCTTACATAATGTTACACAGTAAGCTACATAGGAATACTGTATTTGTTTAATAGAGAAGTTGATAAATTAGCAAGCTAACAAGATAACTGCCAGTGTTTAGCACCTACCTGTCCATCACAAAGTAGCCCAACTCTGCATGGCTCTTCCCAGCCTGTCTTTCAGTGCTCTTAAATGGCTGAAAGCCAAAGCGAGACTCACTCTCGCTCTGGGACAAACGTTATCCACTTGCTCGCTAGGGCAATTTTTCCTTTTCTTTGCACTATGTCCACATTTGTAACTTTCTCCGGTCTGGACGGCGTCCAGTAGCTTTGCTTCGCTGCTCTCACCCTCACCTGCACGCTGTCATTGGCTGGGACAAACGCACCAGTTCACTGCAGTCATGCCATCTATGCTTCGGAGAAGCACGGTTGTGCTATTGTTACTTAAAAATTGATTGCACGTCTACATTGCTCTTTATGGTAACTCGTCCTGAGCAGGTCCTGAGTCAGCCAGAACATCAAAATACAGGTAGAGGGCGGTGTGACTCCATACACAGTCACCACCACACACATACAAAGGCCCAGAAGTGATGATTGAGCAGCATTACTTTTGTATATGTCTATATTTTATTTTTCAGTAAAATCCTACTGACTCCACCTTTAACATTCAAACTAGCCTACACAGAAATTTGCCTCCCAGCATTTTTTTTTTCTTTCGGTTTTTGGTATTTTTAACTGTATTGAGTTCCAATATGCTTTAACCTTTTACTTTGTCACTGGAGGTTTTCTTGATGAAAAATCATCCCTTCAGCCATTTATGTCTGTAAGTTTTCTACATGTGTTGTAGAGAAAAGCTTGATTAAAGCTTGATGTGGCTCATCAGAAAAATTGCAGCATGAATGTTGATTGCAGGAGGCAGGTGTTTTTGGCTGCGATTGCATGTGTGCCTGAAGGATCCCATGTGCCAGATGTCAGCTCCCTTTAGCAATACTTGTGACTCAGCAAGACAACACCAGGAATGAAAATCTCTCTGAATTGTTTTCTCTTCTACCGTGGTGCTCTTTGGACCGTATGTTGTACTTTGGGTTGGATTGGATTTGGAGGACTTGTACTGGCGTTGGATCCGACTGTCCCTCTATCCTTCCACTCTGCACCCATCCAGCTGTCTGTGTGAGATACGCCACGTCCCTAATCTTCTAATTGCTAGGTAGTGTCGGCCATTACCTGAGCAATGACAGGGTACAATCGATAAGAAGCACAATGCTAAACGATGTGTCCTGCTGTTTCTCTTTCTCTATTTCTCTCTGCCTACTTCTCAGTCTTCTCTCTCTATCACTGCTCAGTTTAAATCCCTGGTATCCAAGGTAACAGCCATTCAATCTCCACACGCCGGTGAAATGAGCACTTCTTTAATTTGTCTTTATTACTGGCCCCGTTGTTCCATTCTTCGTCTTCCTTCCATATTTCACACACTCTCAATATGAAATAGTGAGCCAAGGTTTTTGCGAAAATGACTCTCCATCAGCTTAGAGGTAATCAATGGAAACCTGGTTCTCAATCAATGCCACCAATTTACCCCCGCGAGTCGCCACCACTCTCAAATTATGCATCAGTCACCCAGTGTCAGGACATGGTGCGGCCTGTTTGATGAACAGTCCTTTAATGGACTTTGATGATGGATGTAAAAGAAGGAAACATCATGCGGGAGAAAAGGAGAAAAAGAGGCCAGTGGATGAAAGAGATAGCACATGCCTATTAAGGAAAATGAGGATGGTTCTTTTATTTTTTATGCCACCAGAGAAGAAGAAAGAGACAAACTGATGAAGAGAAAATGTCTCAGAGTTTCATTTCCTCTTCCTGCCTAACCTTCTCTAAATATATAAAAAGTATTGTTCATTATCATCATCATCATCATCATCATCATCATCATCATCATCATCATTAGACAGTTTAGCAGCATTAATTTAAATGCTTTTTGGAGTAGCACCTCACTCTGGTAGACATTCTTCTGTCTTTCTTGCAGTGCAGCACCATTTGAATAAAGGCACCTTCATTCCAAGCTGTGCGAATAGACTGCACTCCTTGGACCATTGTCACGTCTGAGCTTTTCGAATGTGTGCGTGCATACAGAGCAGAAAATGAATAAATTCCCTGGGGGGAATTATGTAGGGTTGAAAATCTTATTTGAAGCTAGCAGTGAGCGGTCCCAACAGATTATTCTCCTAAGCGGAGCCGGAAATGGTGACAATCTGTGATTTCTAGCGCGGGGTAGAACTTCATAAAGCTCTGTCATGGTTGACCAAATACCAGTACACAGCAAAATAAAACTAGGTGACGAATGGAAAGGAGGTAGAAATTCATGAAGTTATTCTTAAAGTTTAGAAAAATGCTTTCATCCCTTTGTCAGTATCTGTCAATGCCAGCAGACTTGACATCTTTTGACAGCAATTTGTGTCTTAAACTGTCGAGAGAACACATGATTATACACACTTCTGCTTCTTCTTTAATTGAATCCTTAAAACATATTGCTGCTATTTCAGAGGCACAATTTATTTTGTCCCCTTCCTATTTTCTGAACATCCGACGGTAATTTTGTCAATCATTCTTCTGGCATGAAGCAGCACCAGCCCTTCTTTACAGATTGTACTCCATATGCTGAGAAAAGAAACAGCCAGAGGTGAAAAAATGCACAGGGTTTCAAAACAGCAAGATAAACATACAGATCTTGATAGAACACAACAGGGACTATAAGCTATACAGGGTAACATAAGCAGATTTGCCTTTTTCTCTCGACAGAAATGCGTTTAATATTTCTGTGAGCTAAGAATAGTAGCTCCTTTTCCTTTTTTTTTCTTTTTCTTTCTTTTTTTTTTTTTTTTTTTTTGGGAACAGGCTGCTCAAACTCCAGCTTGAATGTTGTCTTTTAATTAGGACATTCTCTGAATTTCAGCCTGGTAATCTGTGAATATTCCTGAAAAGCTCTTACTGTTCTCAAGACCAATTAAAACACAGCCTACAAAATGGCCCAAAAGAGCCCCTCAGGTAGTCTTGCCTTGTGCTCGACAGGCTTTCTGTCAAAACTTGTTCGGCAGTGCAGAGGATATTTACATATCGAGCACAGAAACAGATATCATTGTGATGATACTGAGACAGTGCTTGTGAATTAAGGAGGGAGGATGTGGGGGTTATTCACAGCGAGTTGGATCAGCCCCGACTCATTTTGTAGTGCTTGTACCTTACAAAAGCCTGCACTTCATTTTCAAAGCAACGTCGCTTTTAGACAGCGATACACGTGGGATTTGTGTAGCAGACACATTTTAGATTTTTTATTAGCATCGCTGTTAAAACATGCTGACAGAATGCGATATTTAATCATTAAAGCTCGTGTTAATTGAGCTCTAATCCCTTTGTCAAAAGTCATAGTGGGTAAATGAACAGCTGGATGGTAGGTTGACGTGCACACTGCTTTAAACACTGCATTTTGCACACTATCCACTCAAGGTTTGATATTTTTGGCCTCTAAATAATATCACACTTCTAAATAATATCACTCTATTCCCCATTCTACTTTTTAGTTCATTTTAGTCTCTATCAAAACATTAAAAAGCAAATGAAGAGATTAAAGACATTGTGAAGTAGCCTGGGATCTTGAGATTTATTTTTCTCATTGTTAAGCAGCCACCATTGTAGACAAAAATCTGACAGACTGACAAAAAGACAGATTACGTAATGAAAAATTGTATTTGTGTTACATTCAGTAACATCTTCAGACCTCATTCCTAACTTCTGATAGGTGTCAACGTGGAAGTTACCAACAGGCAACCAAATAAAATGCAGCATTACCTGAAATAAAATTACAAATTTCTGTGGATTGTTGCAAAACATTTGGGGTAATGAAAGAACACAACTTAATAACATTTTTAACAAAGCTGGAGCCCTTTTGTGGACATTTGAACAAATTAACAATGCGTATTTGATGTTTCCTTTCTAACAGTTAATAAGATTGAGGTCAATCTTATGTCTGGACTAAGGAAGTCGCATGTTAACCTAGTTTAGCATGAAAATTAAGCTTGGGGTTAGGGTTAGGTTCAACCAGCCCCATTAAAAGTTAAAAAAAAAAGACTTCCAACAGGGCAGCACGGTGGCTTAGTGGTTTTATCACTGTTGCCTCAAAGCAAGAAGGTCCAGGGTTCGAGACCTTACTGTGTGGAGTTTGAATATTCTCCCCATGTCTGTGTGAGTTCTCTGCTGGTACTCAAAAGTCATAGCTTCCTCTCACAGTCCAAAGACATGCAGGTTATGTCCGTAGGTGTGAATGTGAGCATGAATGCTAATGCTATTTGTCTCTATATGTTCGCTCTGCAATGAACTGGCAACTTGTCCAGGGTGCCCTCATCCAGTGTTAGCTGGGATTGGCTCCACCCCCCACCCCACCCCCCCATGACCCTGCAAAATGTCAAGCGGTTAAAAGAATGAATGACAGTATTTGGTTTTAGGGTGAGTTATATGTTGGAGTTGTGACTGTTGCAGACAGCAGCCAGACGCTGTGACCCGCACACTTACCTAAGAGCCTTGAAGTAAATGTAAAGATGCCAAGTTTGGTATCATTAAGCATTCACAGACACTAAAACTGAAAGCTGTGTTCACCAACTCTATCTGAACAGAGGTGTCTAAATGAACTGCTATTTGTGTAAGAGATAGCCTCAAGCTGTTGTCTAATGATATACATTTAGTTTACCATATTCCAAAATATTATAACTTTGGATTTGGGGAGTGTTCTCAATGCTTTATCAGTAATAGCATCAGTAGCATGATTCCAGAAAGCCCCTAATCTAGAGCGGGTATTAGAGGAAGGGATTTCAGTGTCACGGTGCAGAATAGGTAAACAGGCGCGGGCTGCCGTCTGCACACAGCCAGGCTGATGGATGAAATGGCTTACAGAGGACACAAGCGCTGTGACATTGATGGACAGTCTGATATTGCCTCCCTAATCTTGCCTCCACTCAGTCTCACACACACTCACACACACACATACATTTCCCTGTGTCCCTTTCACTCCTCCATCCGCCTCTTTCTTTCTTGTTTTCTCAGTTCTGCTCTGACTCACAGTGTTGGTCTCTGCTCTGTAATTTCTCTCTTAGTCCTTTATTATCTCTCACTTGCTCATGTCTCATCGCGTCCTTATGGATTCTAAAGTCATCTCGTTTCTTTGTTTTCTGACTCTTCTCCTGCACTCTCATGCTCTTTCTTCAACCCTGCTGCTGCTCTCTCTGTCCTTGTTTGCACATGCCAAAATGCTCACAAGCGCACAGATGCCTATAATCATTTCTCAACATCAAGCAACCACCACTTTGTGTGGAGGACACAGTGAAAGACATTTGTACTAAAGACTGAAAAATATTCACAAAAACGCACATACAGTGAATACACAGATTCTTCATGAGACACTTAGAGGAGTTTTATAAAGCATTTAAACAAGAATAGCAGTTCTACGAGACTTAAAAGTGCACTAATCAACTTTCTACCCTTTAGTAATTCGGTTCTGATTTGTGTGATGTGTTGCTCGAGTGACAAAGCTACAGAGAATTATCACTAGCTTTGGTCTTCTTTCACTGTTTTCATTCTGCTTCTTTCATCGACTGTTTCCTTCGGCTGTTTTCAAGATAATCTCTGACAAACTGACTGTACACCCCCATCACCATAGACACTAGAATGGCCACGTGTGTCATTTGGAACATTTTCACATTTTTATGTTATATAACTTTGTTGACTTAAAAAATACCGTGCTGCTGGTCCCCGACTTCTCCTAAAAATGTCTGTGTTTTCATTTAAAGTGACTACCATGAGCTTTAGGTTTTGTTGATTCTAGCGCCTCCTTTGGATAAAAGCAGTAGTGACACAGGCGCCTACTGCCGTAAAGATCTTTGCTAGCGCGTGCCAGGCAGGCAGAACTCGGCATAACACTATCAACGTGTGCATTTGTTTTAGAAGCAAGTGAAAGAGAGACTGCAGGACAGATCGCGATGAGGTAATGTACTTATATGTGACTAGGAAATAAGTTATAAGCCAGCTGTACGGCAGTAATGTCCCCTGAGATCTATTACCTCTATTTTCTGTATAAGCTAATGTTACACAGCCATCTGCATTAACGTTACATGCTAAGGTGCAAACTAACAGCCTTTGGCAGAGAATATAATTACATCATTGTCATTGCACAGAACAACAAAATTAAAAGAAAAAAAAAAGTTTCATCCAAGTTTGCGGAGATTCAGACCTAATCATGGGCATTGAAAGTAACTACATAAAAATAGCAGTCTTTTCACTGAGGGTCTGTTTTGCTGT
>JAQLOL010000006.1:17787966-17800460 GCA_029783665.1 Naso thynnoides
ATTAAAAGAAAAAAAAAAGTTTCATCCAAGTTTGCGGAGATTCAGACCTGATCATGGGCATTAAAAGTAACTACATAAAAATAGCAGTCTTTTCACTGAGGGTCTGTTTTGCTGTTACAGGAAGTTTAAAATCATCAGAAGAATCATCAGACTGTTTCATTAATACTTAGAAGTTCCTTGTAGTCACTTTGAAATGTTATTCACACCACTTGCTCTAATGGCAAAGAAAATGTGATCATTTCTACCTATTTCGGCCACAGGCGCTCATGTTGACTGCACAGATTTTGCCAGGTTTAAATTGATACATTTTCAGGTTGTGGCAGGTGCATCATTGCTTTGCGGCTACCATTGTCTCCATCAAAGGTAAAATTTCTGGAGCAGTGCTGGTTCCATTTATTGAGGCAATTTTGTCCCTCAAAGCAGCACAACAAAGCAGAGCTCACCTGCATCAGCCAGGAGTGGATCTGGATGATCTGTCTCTGATGAAAGTGGGCATTTTCCTCATTGACATACGTCCAGGTGTTATTTCATTTTCAGAAAGATTTATGAACATGATAAAAGCATTACTCTCCACATTGGCCATTTATCATTAGAGTTAACAGAATTTGGACTCGTAGCCTTTCTCGTAGTTTGGGAATTCTGGCCCCTCTAGTGTTAGTCAGACATTTCTCTCAGGAGTGTATGAAGAACAAAACAAAGCTAAAGGAATGTATTTGTTGAACTTATTTCTCACAAACCCAGACACATGGCCCCAAATGTAATTCTGTGTCTGCTGGATGGATAAATGGTCGCCATAAAAACTTAAAAAGGTGAGATGTCGTCAGAGCATTCTGGCCAAAAACGCAGAATATTATTTTGTTTTACTTGAGCTTTATTGCACATTTCAGAGGCACAACTAAATCTTTTTGACAACAGTCTGAAGCACAGTAGATTAAAAAAAAACAATCAAGTCGACGTGTGTTTGCTTCAGCTTTCAGAGGTTGAAACGACAAGATGTAACGACAAGATAAGAATAAAAGAAGCCTGTTCATGTACATGAAATTCTTTTGTAACTCTATACACAGCAGATCACGGTGTGTCATTGGCGCTTCCCATCTGTTACCTTTATTAATTACTGCAGTTTGGTTCCCCTGTCTGTGGGAAACATGACGTTGCCATCTGCTGATTTTTTTTCCTTTAGGCTCTTTTTATTGATGCACCAACTTTCCAACAACAGCCTAATAAGTTTATTATAATTAATAGCTTGATTTTTTATTCCTAGAGCTTCCTTCCATTAGGTTTTACATTGTGGACAAACTGTAAAAGTGCATAAAACAGGTGGATGGGCACTCACGCAAACACCATCAAGTGAGAGGAGTTCAGCTATCTGGCTCATGTCCTGTTTACCTCTTCACATTAAATATGGGTTACATCATCAATCAGGCACACTCCTCCAAAAGTATCAGGCAGGAGTTGGAGTGAAACCTGAGCCTGAAGGTCTGCAGCCTGCATGAAGCCTTTGTCTGTCTCTGCTGTGAAGCACCTGGTCTGCTCTGACTCCGGATCTGCTGACTGTCTGCCAGTTCGTCTCTCTGCCAACCGATTAACCTGCACACACTCGCCGTCATTTGTCTCTCCTCGTGCCAGAAAGTTTGTGTCTTTTTTTTATAGAGGAAAAATGCAGCGTTATGTGAAATAAATATGTAAGCATAATTCTTTTCAAAGCTGACCTATTCTCATTTAATTTTCTATGCCACCATATAAACTAAACAAAACACATCCAGCCTGCTCTTTAACAGCAGAGATGATGCTTTTTTCCACACTGATATGTTTTGTGTTTGTCTTTTGTTTCCTCTTTTACCTGTGACCTCATTCGCTATGTGACCTCGTTGTGTGGAAAATGGGAGTGTTCCACCCAGCACGGGTTGGAGAAGTGGAAAATAGCACGGCACTCTCACACGACCTGGCTACAGCCCGCTGTTTGATTACAGCAATCAATCGAGTGAGGTAGATAGAGAGGAGTGTGTGTGTGTGTGTGTGTGTGTGTGTGTGAGTGTTCGCATGTACTCATGGGGGATTGTGGGTCAGACAAAGCAGAACAGACAATCACGGAGGGCTCTCGAACACACTCCATTCCGCTCTTGTGCTCATCTGAAGAACATGTGGGACGAATATCAAAGAGAACGCTGGCTTCTCCTGAAGGAGAGGTAAAAAGAACATAATATCCCTGCTGGACCACAGTTTGTTTGCCTGACTTTCTGCTCTGCTTTGCAGAGGTTTCGGTCAGTGTGGTGGTTTCCGTTTGACGCAGACGTGCCCCACTGTTCTCTTGTCGACATATCGTTGGTTCTCAGTGATGCAGTATGGTCTCATTCCAGTAAAACTTCAATGTGGAACACAGGTCAGGGAAATCATTCAGGAAACTGAAATCACATCCAGAGTTGTTGCAAATGGTTGTGAGCTCTAATAGAGGACCATGTGTATGTGTTTTTTAAGGATACAGCATGAATAAATGAATGACTGATGTGCTCTTCAGAAATGCTTTATGAATAAAAATTTCACAAGTCATATCCGCCTCTCACATCTCTGCAGCAACTGTTGCCAAACGTCCCGCTAACGGGACTGCATATTAATTTGAATATTACGCAACACTCTCCTTGGATATCCACACGACCAGACTCGTTTGAAATGCACTGATGTGACCAAATGTCTGTGTAGAGTGTAATGGCGAGACTGAAGTTTCAGCAATGAGTTACACATGTCTGTAAGCAAGAGTCTGTTGGAGGCAGCACCAGAATCAGAATGACTGGATAATGATCTCAGGGAAACAGAGATTGATCCGGTCTTCCATCACTGTAATGAGAGACGATAAGACACACAAAACACACTGATTGGCCTCCCTGAAGAACTGTCAGCAAATGTTGGACAATTTTCACTGACTGTAACAGAGACTTCAACGTCCCAGCAGGGATAGAAAATGGAGGACCTGCCACATAAAACGACAAGCCCTTACATAATTTCTGTACCTTCTATCAGAGAGGAGCACATAGTCGCTAAAGAGGCGAGGGGAAAGGAGCCCCGCATCAAACAGTTGGATCCACAGGGATGCAGATACAGCCTTAAACCATAAATGTCGTCCTGAGGTGACAGTAAATAGACTCAGATGTGATGGATTGCTGATAAATAGTCAAATTAAGGTGGAAATTATGTCACTTGGCAACAAACTAGTGCACACAGAATTAAAATGTCCTTGTGTTTATGTAGCTTAACAAGCAAGTAGCTGATCAAACAAGCTAGAGATTTTTACCAACTGCACTCTGCTTGATAATGTCTGTGCAGTACATAGCCACGAGCGCTGATTACTTTAGCGTAGCTTAGCACAATGACTGGAAATGCAGCTTGTCTAGTTCTACCCAGCAGCTCCAAATTTCCCCGTCTCTGAAGCTCATTAACTAACATTTTATGTCCTATGTATTTTTATTTTATTGTTACCAACATAGCAATTTTTCAGGGGTTTAAGCATAAACTCTGTCTTAGGTGGGACCATTAAAGCTGGAGTATGTGGGTTGTCAAGACAATCATCTGAAAGAGAGAATGTGAACAAACAAAATAAAATGCAAACCAGGTGAAGGGCGATAAGAGCTATGGAGCAAAAGAAGGGAGGAGAGGGGGCAGCAGAGTTGCTTTATAGGAGTCTCATGCTATAACTAACTTGAGTTCCAGGCAGTAAGCTTTAACTTAGTCTGAGTCACAGGAAACAGAAGTTTGTCATAAAGCCTCCACTGGCTGATTCCTCCCCTTTGGCTATTAATATGCAACCGTTTTGCAAGGGCACCATTGCTGCATCCTGGATTAGCACTGCCCAAGATGATTTTGATTGGTTTAAAGTAGTACAAACAAGCCAGGGTGTTCTTTCCCCAATTCCAGAACCAAGGCTAACCAAGACTAGCTCTAATTTTGAATCTTACCTGGTGAAGCTTTAAACAGTCTTATAATGAGTCAGTCAACATACCTCTTTAACGTCTTTTTTGCTACTTCTTAAGAAAAGCAGAGTCATTGCCCTCTCTGAAGTTCATTATAAACTTACTATTTTTAAACTTTTGCGAACAAACGGGCTAACAAGTTTACATTAGTTGCTGCATGAGACTCATTGGGAAGCAACTCCACTGCAGCCATTTGCACCGGCTCGCATTTTTTGTCGATTACTGACGCTCCATCTTTCAAGTTCAGTTTAAACCAAGAGGAAACGGTTGCAGGGAAAGTGGCAGCAGAGTAAACTGATTCGTTCCAGCCTGAGCTTGAGCCAATTGATGGTGCCGCTTGCATCGACGCCACCCAAAAAGTGCAGCATAGACTGGCCAATTAGGACAGACAGTACAGAGAGCATCACTGATTAGGCAAATATAATGGGAGTGTTAGGGTTTTTACCAATCCTGAACATATAGGTCTGGGAAAACTTCATATTCTTCACTTCAATTTCATAATACTCTCAGACCACATCACTTGCTAATAGTTTTCTATGAGTAATATGACATTTTTTCCAAAGAGAACACAAAAAAGGTTGTTGATGTTTACCCCAAAGTTTCCAGCTGCAGCTTTAACCGAGTGAATTTTGAACATAAAATTCTTCATAATACTATAGCGTTCAAACACACTCAGACTTAAAGATGATTGGCACATTAATCTTTGGCTTTGGTTAATAGGTCCGTTTGGCTCTCATGGCTCTATGGACTGCAGACTGAGGACATTATTCCCTTACTGAGACAGTGATACACACTAACCCATACAGCAAGTCTGCATACTTTTTTGTGCTTTGTTTGCTTATGCCTATATTCTTAATGGGCCATATGTAGCATTATGTTGAGTTCATTTTCAACACAAATCACTGTCGAGTCCAAGGGCTCAATTTGATATCAACGGCATATCTAAATTGTTCGAGATGAAGGCGTATGTGGCTGCTCTCCATCCATTTTCTCTCTCATAATCACTAGCTGTTTATTAGATACTTAGCATTCACAAAAGTAAGTGGCTTTCATCTTCCTCACTGGTAATATCCTCTATACACTACTGCAGCTTCTACCACCATCACCTTCACCTTGGCTACCTTTGAACTATACAGTTGCTTACATGGGCTCATTTGCATAAATGTTATGCAAATACCCTCTTAACACGTATAATTGATGCACAAAGCTCAAACAACTGTAGCTTCCCAATGGAAATACATGCAAACATCAGAAATACTTTCAATATATTTATGTGGCGCTAAAAATATCTTTTGTACCTGTTTGAAGTGAACGCTTTCATGACAGACACATTGTATTTTCTGTTGTGCCCAAACTCTACTGTTTTTTCAATACTGCACTTTGACATTGTGTCCTATGGTCCCAAAATTCTCTACTCCGATTTTATCAGAATAATTCCTCAATCGCTAAATTAGGTCTTAAAATCCCTGCTGCTGATGCCTGACTATCTTCTCGCTACTCTCCCTCTTAACATCTCCACTCGAAGTGTCTTCCTCGCAGTGGTCTCAGCTGCTGTAAAATAACTTTAATACTGTAATCTCCTTTGTCAGACTGGTCTTTAGACAGTCTGGGAGACCTAGTTCAGTCCTGATCCATCTGTGTTCAATAGGAGCCTGCAGGGAGAATTTCATTACCCGTGGTGTAAACACCAACACTCCCCGCCAACATTGCACTTAGCTAGTAGGGCCGCAAGACACACAGTTCACTTAGCTAGTAGCTGCAGCCAAAGAGAGCTAAAGCAAAGTCTATACTGAGGAAGTGATTTCCTGCTCTCTGCACATCACTCCTTTAATAATTATCATCCCCAGTATAAACTTAATAGTTTATGTTGTGAATGAAACCATCGCCACTGAAAGCAGGACATATACATGTAAGATTGTATGGATGGTTCACTGGAATTTAAAGTAATGGACTGACAAAGTGGACAAACAACCTCATTAAGCCTCTTCTCTCCTTATCTTAACCTTCATCCCCTACACTTAATCTCTCCATCTCATCTCCCATACTGTCCCATTCCCACTCCTCTCCATCACTCTTTTAAACCCAATGCATCGCCCATTACCAATTCACTAGTAGTGCTGCGTATTATTTATTCACAGAGAACTCTATAAATCATGTCAACCTGGCCGGCACATGATGCTCACCGACGCAGAGAGAGAGAGAGAAATATGAAGTGTGTGTGTGTGTGTGTGTGTGTGTGTGTGTGTGTGGAGAGGGAAAATTTGCTCCATCTAGAGATTTGTGACACCCAGGCTGTTAGTTTCAGCTTAAAGCTAACATCTTCCTCTAGAGAAAAACAGAAATGTTGGAATGTGTAAGAAGTACAAACATGAAAGTTTCATAGCTTGCACAATGGCTGGTGTACAAGGCACATGTACTGTAATAAGGAAATAAGTTCAGAGGTATGTGGGAATGTATATGACAGTTTTAAATATTAAAATGACATATTATTAATAATTGAAACAGAGGAAGCGAAGAAAAGAAGAAAAGGCAGGAAAAGCAGAAGGAATAAAAAATATTACCGAGCCTTTTTCTGAATTGCTGTGACAAGTTAAAAATGTTTATGTCTCCACTGCTTTTTTTAACTTTGGAACGAGCGCAGTAAAGATGTCAAAGACTGAACTGGCGTCAGCTGATGACAGTGATACTCCATCTGATCGGTGTCACACACTCTGGGACTTTCGTCAGCGTCACCATGGCTATAGATAGGTTATCAGAACCGAGCTGACTTCTCCTTACCTGTCTGCGCAGACACAGATGGTAAAACAGATCAAGACGGAGAATGAGAGATGCAGAGAGAGTGAGAAATTGGAAAAGTGGGGAGAGGCAAATCTGGTGGCTGTCTTTCAAAGTGAGTTAAAAGGAGATAGGCAGGGGAGTGAGATGGAAAAGGGAGTGACTTTGCGAGCCAAATGAGAACCCGGCCATATATATAATTGCAGCCATTATCATCATTAGTCTTGTTCTCAGATTCACTTGGCTCACACTGTGCCCGCACTCTTGCCAGCCTGCACAATGCCCCTAAAATAGCCTCATGTTTTAAATTATGCATGGTGATAGAAATAGACAAATTGCAGCAGGACAATTCCCTTCTCTCTTACTGCCATATTGCAGCTTTATAAAGTTGGAAAACAATGAAGAGTAAAAGTCTTTTTCCAAGGAATTATCACTTCATCAAGACTAAAAATCAATAACAAAAAACACTTTATTTCTCCTATATAAAACCCTCATTAGGATGCATAAAACGTCTCAGTGGAGACACTCAGAAGTATCTACTCTTGATTTATTACAGGTAGAGGATGTCAGGGCTTCCTTCCTTGTTGGATGGACTCTGGGAAATGGAGTGAGAAATGAATTTGTGCAGGAGAGTGATGAAATTTGTCCAAATGCTGTGATGTAGGACTGTTTAATATACTCCATTAGGCCAGTATTTGCATGTTTAATGGCTGTGTTTTGGCCACAGACAAGCCTCTCGCCAGTGTCATTACCTCAGAAGGTTCTACCTCTGCATTCAATTTGCTTTCATTTATTTTTTTAATAAAACTTTTTAGAGACTGAAAAGTATAATATCATAAGTTACCTTTAAAGGAGATTCTAAAAAATGTCAGACTTCATCTAATAAAGCTGAAAGATACTAAGCTATCAAGTTGCTATGGCAAACTTGTGAGTAAACATTAGCACATTTACACGTCCAGAAAATGTGGCGCAACATTAGCATTCATTTAGAGTCGTTTTTCTGGCCATCTGGCGAATTTCAGTCTCTGTTAAGCTCTGGCTTTTCCAGCTATTTGCTAACTCTGTCTAATGTTTTTTGTTTGTTTCACCACAGCTGGCCGCCACTTCTGCAAACAATGCTCCCATTAGCGTTGTTGCATTAGCATTGTAAGAGTGAGCCTAAACAATAAAGCTTCAGGCTGTAAAACTAGAACAATGGAGTGAAGTATGCATAATAAAGCTTGCTAAATTTAAGTGGAACTATGTTTTAAATTATAACTTAAACACAGTGAATTATAGCATATAATCTTCTATGTTTCCGTCACTACAAAGGACCCTTTTAAATACATGTAAGTATTTTGAACCGTTGCTATTATAAACATATTGATTAGCAGCTTTAATTTTTCCATTTTGGGGTTATAGCCTTTGTATCAACCTTGTCTTTATGATAGCTTTGGGGGGCGAGCTACATTTAATCCTTCCCCTCAAAACCTGAAGAAGAGAAAGAAGTTAGCCAACTTTTTTTTTTATATATGAAGAACGAGGAATTGAGCTCTAAGTAATTTCTTGCAAGGTAACTACATAGAAGATGCCTTCATGTAGCTCCCCATTATAATCGGTCTCAAAGCCTTTCAAGTCAAACTGATCAATAATAAATCACATTGTCACGTATAAATTCCAGCAAAAAATGTGTTCAAATATGTTGCTAAGCCAGCAGCTTTTAATGCTTTGATATGTGCAGGAGATGCAAACGTCAGCTGTTATAAAAAGGTTTTTGTAGTTAAGGCTGCATTTAAAGGTAAAATATGCAGTCCTGGAGAAAGAAAGTTGATTTAGTCTCATTCCCAGGTTTTACTGTTACATTCAGGAACTCAAATCCAGGTCACAGGAGCTGTTGGATGCACCTGTGATGTTTTCCCCCAGCAGACAGCAATCAGCCTGACTGAGAGGAGGTGATATAAGCAGGTTGGTGTTTCCCTGCTCAGTTGGTTGAATTTGTTCAGAAAGTTAACACCACCAGTTAACTGTGTCTGTGTGTTTGGGTTGAGCGTGTGTTAAAAGTATGTCTCTTCTTTATTTTAATTTGGGAGGATTCATTTTTCTGTCCTTGTCACATATCATCGTTATCCCAACTTCTCAGTGACTCCCAACTTTGTTTTCTTTTTTTCTTTCCTTTTTTTTCTTTTCTTTCTTTTTTTTGGGGTTTGAGTCAAATTTCAGTTTGTTCAAAGTTCAGTTTGTTTATTCTATTTATATAACAAGTGAGTGATTGTAGGCCCATTTTTGTTAGTTTTTTCTGTCCTCATCAGTCTTCTTAGAACTATCCCTGTCTTTTTTTTTGTTTTTGTTTGCAACAACATAATACTAGCTGGGTTTCCACCACCTGCTTTTATGCGCCTTTTTGATTTACGCATAAAAATGCTTGAATGGAAAAACAGAAAATTTGAAAAAATCCCAAAATATCGCAAAAAAAGTTTTTACACTTAAGGGAGGTGGAAAGTTTGCATATCGACAAAGGTTAAATGCGAATAAGTGCAATGGAAAGAGATTTAGCAAATAAAGAATGAGATTTAGAAATCTCGGGACTTAAACGTCACCATGGCAACAGTAGTCCTCTGCACCACAGAGGCAATGGCGGCAGCAGCATATGAATGTGTGAACTGATGAGGAAGCTTTGACATTTCTTGACTTGGTGTAAGAAACAAACATGAAAGCCAGACTAGATGGGAAGCAGCAACGACGCTGTTTACTTGCGCCTTTTAATTACGTCATCGCATTGCTCTGTCTTCTTCTGCTGTGGTAAATGAGACCCGACTGGAAAATGCTGCACCACCTACTGCTTAAATCCATATACTTACTTCTAATATTCGCATAACAGTATTGGATGGAAGCACATATAAATTCACATTTTATTTTGCAGAATTTCTACAAATTCTGTAAAAATTTGCGATATTATATTTATATATATTTTAATGGAAACCCAGCTGCTGATGCTTTGGGTTTGCAGCTCTTCCTCCACCACACGGCGTCGGACAATCGTTGTTCAGTCTTTCTTATCTCCCTTTTTTAACTGAAAATTACCTCATTTTTTTCAATATAATAAAAATATAGGACATCATAAAATCACCTTGGCTGGTGTTTACCAGAAAACATGCATGTCATGAGGGAGACAGAGCTTAGCATTCACCATGTCTGGAATAATCCTGTAAAATAAGCTTAGTGGGAAGCTGGCATTACTAAACTGAAATCTTAGAGCGTTGTTTACCACTAAGTGTGGCGTATGTTGTCTACTGCTCCGTATGACTCACACTGTTTCCTTTTGCTCAGCTTGAAAACTGAGTTTCCCTCGGGATCATGTGAACATTTTGCATCTCACATCTCGTTCACTAGCAGTTTCATTCTTCAGGCCTCTGGAGCCGTTTGTCACAGAGCATTTTGATGTAAATAGAGGTTGGAGGCTGTAATTCAGGCAAGTTAGGCAGCATGAAGGAGGGCGATTATACTCCACTCGCTTTATAAAAGGATGATTGAAACTCTTAATTGGAAAAGAGCATCTCGGCACTGCCCCTCCCCTTCAGAGGACTTTTCTCAAAAGAGCAGCCTATGTATGTTTTTGTTTATATTATTTTTTATTGCACCAGCCTGCGCTGTTACAGTAGAGTGCCTTTCAAAAAGCACTCATTAGGAATGCAAATAATGTTCACTTCAGCAGCTACACAGAGGCCTGAAAGCAAGAGGGAGGAAGAGGAAGAGATGTTTTCATATTCATTCAAGATGAATGTGTGAGGCAGAGAGATAGAGAGGGAGGGAGTGGACAAGAGATAATTGAGGAACAGGTGGAAAAAAGGATCCAGCAAATGAGAGAAAAAATGAAATGTGGGGGAAACAGAGAAAGAGGGGCAGAGCTCCCTGCACAGACTTTAACACACCATTGAGATTGTTCATTTACAGAGGAAGCTGCTTGGAGGCACAGCACAGATATTATGTTTTGGAGACACAGTTGCACTAGTTTAAATTGCTCAAGGTTTTTATTTTTTTATTTTATTTTTTTTCATTTAGATGCGCTCTGTATTCATGTGCTTCACCCAGTTCTCTGTTCACTCTCCTCTGTGGTGCAGTATCTTCACTTCAGGAGCCGATACAGCACAGGGACTCATGCACTTGCGGTCATGCTCTCACACACTTTCATGGTGATTATAGTGTTTATTAGTGTTGCTGCAAATGCCTATTCAATCCTCAGATACTGGGTCCACACATCTTCCTCTACAGAAGCATTAGCTGATGTTAGTGGTCATCTCATTTGTCCCTGGCATGTTTGTCAGGTATATGTTAACAGCAATCTATTTTTCCTTTTAGTCAAACTGCTTTTCTCAGTAATTACAGTCCCTCTGCAGAAACTCTTTTCCAATAAATCTTTGTCTAATAATGGGTATACATTTGTGATTTCTGAGAGGGCTTTCAGATATTTCATCATTTTCAACTTGGCCTCAGTCTCTTGTGGAATATTATCTTGTCGCTCTTGGTTGTATCAAATTTGAATTAATGTCCATCTATTTTTTGCACCTACTAATCTACTTCAGGGTTGCAGGAAGCAAGAGTGCAGGGTTGGACAAACAAGACTTTTGACCCTGAGCAGGTCACCAGTTTATAACATTTGTTCAAGTGACTGCAAACCTTGAATTTTTGATGAGTGATATTTGCAAGGGTCTAAAGGGAAAACTTTTGTAAAATTCTAAAGGGAAATATGTAAAATTCAGTGTTCAACAAAGTTTAAGGTTAAACATTTGGGAATAACATTAATACCACTGAGATAAGAAGGATTTGAAAATGACAGCAAACTATGTGCATCGTAGGGGATTGAAAAGCCATCTTAGTGGACTTTGATTTAGGATTTTCTTCGTTAGGATCAAGTTCAATATAATCACAGAGCTGTAGTCGATTGATGCGCTTGCAGACGCATTTCAACTACACATAAGAAAGCAAAAAAAGCTCTCCATTAAACAGATGCTTAGTGAGGTAAGGGTGACATTTTCACCATCGCTGCTGTCCATCTGCTGTCTTGTGAGACGTCTGAATTTCCTCGCATGTTATTTTCCTCCACAGGTGAGGGCCTCCTGAAAATTGGATGTACCAGCACTAATTGTGGGAATGAAGCTTTTAATTCAAGTTCAAGCAGGAAGGGAATTACCATTCTAATTTTCTCATCACAATGCTCTCTACCTCCCAATTACTATCTGGTGAACTCAGCGGATAATGTGCACCATGAGTTTTGCAGCACTGTATTTGCTGACTAAACTGCAGTGGCAATCATGCACCAGCAGTATGAGATGTGTAGCATTCTGGCATCATTCGATTAAAAACAGATCACCAGTCTGTGTTAACCTTCACTTCCACTGTTACAGTGCCAGTGGATTTCACAGGTAATCTGCTGGACTTAATTTCAGAACAAGACCCTGTTCTTTATGCACTTCACACTACAGAGTTTCTCGCAAAGAGAGATAGTGGAATGTATAGCCCACTAATGTGAAAACCATCTTCAGCATGTTTGCCTTAGATAGTAAAACAGGAAAAACCTCAAAAACATCTTTGCATCAGTTTTATTTTTCATTGGGAAATCGTCTTAATTCAAAGAAAATACTGACTCTTCACCAGTCCTAACTATTTAAAGCTGAGGTAGCGACATCTAGAAATCAAGCTAGCTGTAAACTCCTAAGAAAGCAACAGTGCTGAACCCCCCCCCCCTTTTTTTGCTCCAGCTCATGTTTTATTTCATTTGTT
>JAQLOL010000006.1:17827201-17875170 GCA_029783665.1 Naso thynnoides
GACGAGAGGGTGGGAGTGGTGACCCCGCCCACTTAGGAGACAGGAAGTGTGTACCATTCCACACTACTGGCACAGCGTGTAGTGCGGTATCTTCTGTTAAATAGAGTTTCTTTGCTTCTAGTTTAAGAGTTTAAAAAAGGAAGTGTGAGTTACAGAGAAGTGAGCCTAACAGACCTCTACAGCCCAATGTTGAGAACAGAAAAGCTACATTATCCATCAAGGCTCCATTAGCCGCTGCTAGCATAACGCACACCAGAATATCCAGTTGCATTTTGGTAATGAAGAGAAGCACCGTGTTTTGAACAAGAATGAAGAAGAATGAATCAAATAGTGTGAATCTGCTGCATGCTGATCCTTTCTTCTAAAATAGTCCATCATGAGTCCAACAGTGCTAAATCGGTGTAGTCTGTGCTAGCTTTTAAAAACCAGCATGTTGCTGTTTCTAAGCTGAACCCATGACTGATGTAGTAAATCGTTTCCAAGGTAACGTAATAAAGTACAACTATGCCTGCGCTTTCTAGGGAACGTGAAAGGCTGAACTCATGGACTCAGGTGAGAACTCTGCCCCAAGTCTGATACATTTGCCCATAAATCCCTTTCAGACTTAATGGAAGCTACAGAGGAAAGCAAAGGTAACAGATTTAAGTGGCTTGAGGTGCAGCTCAATAACAGCATGGTGTTGCTAATGTGATGTACTGTTGGTGTGTGACACTTTGCCATTCATCAAAAAGAATGAAACAAAGATCACCCATGTAGAATGTGTTGTAAATTCTTACTCTTCCCTTTTCTGCTTTCATTAATAGGGAAAGAAGAATCACCTCAACAGTGAGAGATACAGCACGTATGCATAAAAACCATGAATGTGTTTCAGCAAGAGGTCTGATCTATAATCCTCCCCCTAATGAGAGTCATTTTTCATTGGTTGGCTGTTTGTTTAAGTTCACCCCGTAGAATGTGTGTTAAAGGGAGCATGTGTGTGCCTGGGTGGCATGCCTGCAGTGTGTGTGTGTGTGTTTTAATGGACAGGGAGCTTCACAGGCACTTAGGAATGAAATGGTGATGACAGTATGCTCTAGCAAGCAGCTGAGTATTCTGAAATGACACCGAGGGATTACTAATGAGGCACAGCACTGGAGTTTGTAATAAGCCTCTGCAGTGGCATAACTTCAGGTACAGTCTGATGTCATGCTAAAGATTATTATGCAATATTTACTGTTTTAACAGACAGTCCTTTGTGGGTATCAAAAATTGATATGAAGAGCACACACGTTGTTCTCTGGAAGTAAACTTACAATGATTTACAGTCAATTCAAAGGGGCCATATTATGCTCTTTTTTTTTTTAGTTTATATTTTATTCTTGGTTACTGCTAGAGCAGGTTTTCATGCTTTGACACAAAAAAAAATCATCTGTTTTCTCATACAGCCGACTGCAGCAGCCGTGTTTTTTCCATGATTTTTGCCTCTGTGTGAGACACTCTGTTTTTGCTCCTGCCTTGCTTTTAAAGGATTACTGTGCTCTGATTGGCCAATTCAAACTCACATCTTCCAGATGAACCTATAGAGACGCCCAGCAAACTGATACAACAGTGGTCTGAGATTTTTTAAAAACTGATGAGAACGAAGCATTCAGAGCCATTAGAAACAGCCCACAGACAGTACTGCAGCATACTGCTTATTATTTCACACTTTGGCATCATTTAAAACAGCTATCCCATTTTGTAACATCATTTATAGATTGAAAGAAAAAGAAAAGCACAATATGTCCCCTTTAAGGTTGATAAAGACGTTTGCAGCATCCTTAGATCAATTACTTGATCAATCCTTTACACTTTGCCTCATTTGTTTCCTTTCTCTTCCTTTTTGTGTCTTAAATACAGGCAGAAATAAAGTGTATGACATTTATTTGTATGCCATGATGAAAACAAACACATTCCAAATAAATTGCCTTCTCTTTTAATCTTTCAATATTGTGGTTCTTTTTTGATGAGAAAAAAAAAAGAACCACAATATTATATTTTTTATGTAACATCGAGACACATGCTTTTATCACAAGCTACCATTGGCGGCTTCAGTAATTTCCTCTGGAGTTGCTACATTTGTGCCTCCGGCTTCTTTAATGGACATTAAGACTTCATTGCCACTTACAAATGAAATGCCGCTGACACTTTGCCCCAGGATGCAATAAAGCCCCGTTGAACAAAATTACAGCGGTATGACCATATGCTCGATCAAGCTGTGGACCGATGCCACGTGAGTGACAATGTGTGATTCTAACGAGGCACAGAGGAATGAGGAATGATCCAAAACATGATCCGACTGTGAAGTTTCATCACAAAGTTTAAGCGCTAATAGTCTGAATATTGACCGAATGTTTCATCAGTCACACTTTCTTCAGACTGAAGAGGACGAGTGAAGAGAGGGAGAGTTCAATGAGGAGCTGAGAAGAAGAGAGGACAAGAAAACACACACACACACCACTGACGCAAAGACCAAAGCACTCACATTCAAACACTTTCTTTGTTGGCCTGCCATAATACGGTTTGCCATGTACACTTTCACTCAGTGGTGGAAGAAATATTCACATACTTCAGATAAAGTACCAATACCAAACTGTGAAAGAACTCCATTGCATTTAAAATTGCTGCATTCAAAGCCCTACGTAAAGTTGGGGTAGACTGTTTATTTTTGGTGTCATCAGGCAAAAATTCTGTAATAACCTTTCAGCGTATTGTCATTCAGGTGGTCTGAAAGAACACTAAACTTCTGCACCTCTCCTTGGCTCTGTAGTCAGACTGTGACTAGTATTGTAGGCCAATCACCATTATTTTACGGTGTTCATGTTCCTACTGGTTGCTTTACGCTGCACTTCTTAGCAACAGATGACGTTGCTAAGAGCTGATGGGCTGTTGAAACAAGTGTCTCTCGTCGTGAATTTTTGGTGCAAATTGGACTTAAAAGAGAGGGGGACAACAAAATAAAATGCAAACTGGATCGAAACAGGAAGGGGAGGGGCCAGCGGGGTTGCTTCATTAAGAGTCTCATGTTACAGCTCGCTTGATTTCCAGGTGTTGCCCACTCCAGCTTTACTTGGCTTGCGTTTTATTTGAAGTCGCTCTCTCTTTAGATGATCATCTTGATGCGCTGGTCTTCTTTTTGTGGATTGATTTGTCATGTTTGCTGATGTCGCTAAATCTGGAAAGCAGCTTTTCCTCCTGGGTTGTCCGCTATGCTATCGTACCACCGTATCACTGGCTGTGGGGTCGTAAAAACGCATCCACCTTTGTAGAGCAGCCAATAGGAAAATGTGCTCTCTGAAATGACTTGTGTTTTGCTAAAAAAATGTCCATCACAGTCTTTTCTAAAGCCTGAAGAGGTGCAGAAATCTAGTGTTCTTTCAGACTACCTGAACTACAAAATGCTGACAGGTTATTATGGGATTTTTGCACAATGACATGAAAAATAAACTGCCTACTTTAGCTTTGAGTGAAATTATGTAAGAATTTTCAACAAAATATACTTATTTTCATACTCATTTTGTAAGTAAATGTCAGTATTTTCTATTATATATGGGATTTTTTAATTAGTGCCACTGCTGCATTAATGTGTGTGATGTATTTTACCGATGTAGTTTTGTTAGACCGTGCTAAGTTTAAAAACTGTATATACTGTCAGGCAGTCCAAATTACAGCTATAGATCATATTCTACAAGATTATCATTATGAGGTTGTCCTTTGAGAACCCAGTATCTCTAAAAAAAATATTTTCATGAGCTCAGGAAAACATCCCTATTTTCACCTTTGTGACTTTTTATTTTCCAGCACAGGTTTGGGGTTTATTTTGATTGAGAAGCGGGAGAATCTTAATCTTCCACCTTACCAGAAACCCTTAAAAATGAACAAATTTAGAGATTCAGGGTTTTCACTGGTCTAAGGGTCTGAAAAACTGTAATTTGAAAGAAATACATATTTCTCTTTTGAGATGCAGTGGAGCAAAAGAAGTGAACTTAGGTAAATAACCTACACGCAACAAACAGAAGATATACTGAAGCTTCTTCGTCTGTTATTCACTGAATTTGTAAAGCAGGTTGTTGGTTTTATTTGACATCAGATCTTCTAAGAAACTTTTAAAAATGGCAGCAGCCGTTAATCTTAAAAGTGACTCCTACGGTGGAAACAGCCATTGCTATGATTAGGCAATGCAATTACAGATGTGATAGGAATCCTGTGCATCCTTTACATCGTTGTTTCCAGCCAATTTGGACTCGCACATAGTGGGGCTATTAAAGCATTGATGCATTGCAGCAGCCAGCCGGTGGGCTGAGCGAGTGAAGAGGCTCTCCAGCTGCAGTTTCTGTCATTATGGCAGCGCTCCACACCTCGTCACACCACAGAGCACTTATTCCAACACAACAGGAGAAGAGCATCAGCATTATATCAACTGTGTCTACCACCGTAGAGAGAATAGAGTGTCAAGAGTCACAGAGGAGGAGAAAATGGGCTGAGAGACGACGAGGAGAGGAGGGAGTCGCAGAGGGCTTAAGGGAGCTTGTTGTTGCTGCTCCGGTGTTCACTCGCTTTTCTTTCTGCCTCTCTGTCTCTCCCACAGCTCTGTAGTTCCCCATATCCTCAAGAGGCCGGGAGGGGATTATGGGAATCTACGCAACGTAGCTACACTAAGCTTCCAGGGGAGAAGGTCAAGGGGAGGCCAGACAAACAAGAAAGTCTATCTTCTTTCCATATGACCCACTTGCCCTTTGGACATCACTTCATCTGTCCTCCCCTTTCTTTCATACACACCTACGTGGATCCCTCACTGTGAGCTCTCATGCAGATCAATCAAAAAACACCAATTTAAATGCAAATAAATATATTATGTCAGTATAGGGTTATTCAACACATAGTTCCTTGAAAAGACTTGTCATCTGCTTTATCTTGCTTTAACATTTACTGTACAAAACTAAAACTTATTTTCATCTTGAAAGGGTGAGTAAACTCTATTTCTAAAGTGAAAATAGAGTTTATTTTCTGTTTACCCTCCACTGCAATTCAGGGGTTTTTTTATCAGTCAACCCCTTCATGCCTCTCACCCACAGATCATATCTCCTCTCGCTCTCTCCTTTTCCACTCTCCATTGCAGCTTTAAATTAGGTGTCCTTTTTTGACAAACAGAAACTTAACAGTTTATAAAATTTTGCTTCGCCCTCCTGAAGAATATTCAGCAGTTTTATTATCTTTTTGTTGAGGAAGGGACAGGGTCAGACTTACTTTCATTTCTTTACAACTCTCTGTATTCTTGCCTCAGTCAAAAGTCATCTGCAGCTTGTGCAAAATGCAGCAGCTCCGATTCGTACATGAAGAAAAGGCTTGACTTTCTTGATACTCCTACACTGTGTAACTGCAGTTGGAAGCTCTGCACCTTTACAGATACTCTCCAATAAAATGTGTTTTTCTCATATCTCTGTCCTCTAAATGTCAGACGTTGACTACACTGACTTGTATCTGTGTAATGTTTGACACCAGATCAGTGTTTGAGGTGTGTTGAGATTCAAACATACCCAAGAAAGCTAGATTTACTGTGTCACCAAATCAAAATCCAATCACTGCCAAAAAAAACACACGAAACATTAAGTGAAAGCTTTGAAAGGAAGTATAGTATAATGTGTAGGTTTGGATGGAAACAGGACAAGCTACTAAGCACATAAGCAAATAAAAGATGCTCACACACATCATGCTGATGCATAGGCACGTCACTGCTTTTAGTGCGCAACAGACTCACGTCTTGGTCTGGCTGAGGCTCAAACATGTATGACTGAATCTCTCAGAATATCTGCTCTTTAACTGGTCAACTAGTGCAAGCAGCAGCGGTGGGTGGGAGCCAAGGCCTGTGAATCATTGATCCACAATTTTTCAATGAGAGAGAAAACAGTAGATATCATTCAAGCCCCATTTCAGAGATATTTTGTTACTTTTTATATCAGAAAAACTATGCTAAAACAAAATATCAATTATACCAAAGTGAACGCAGACAGCTTTACCATTAAACTATCAGGTTTTTTTCAGGGTAAAAAAGTTTAGAAATGTACTGTATTCTGTTGAAATTGTTGTTTTTGTGAAGACTTCCTTTTATGTACATATATATATATATATATATACGGAATTTTAATGGTGTCACTTTAATGGTTCTGGCTTTTGCTTTTATACTCTTAACCTTGATTTTATTGAATTAGCAACATTAGCTTTAACTGTGTGTATTTTTTTTACACTTTCACAAAGTTTTTAAAATTGCAAAGAAAATATAGATTAGTACTGCAGCAGTACTTGTACTCTAGTGGTTTTAGTATTGATCAACACGGCAGTACTTAACAAAGCACTACAGTTTGAAGCTGCATCCAGCAGTATAGCAATAATATTAACAATCCAAGTACAGAATGGTAGCATTCCCAGTGGTCACTGTAACAATAGCTGTGTTTTTCTCTTCTTTCATACATCAAACAGTGCTCTCCACCTGCTTTCTCTCTCCTTCCTTTTTGTTCTCCATCTGAATAATGCAGAGTTGAGGTGTGTGGTGGTGCACGCCCTTGTGGAGCAGAGGCCAGGGTAGCAGCTGTCCCTATCAAGACTCTCCTAAGAGCTGTCATGGCCTGTCTGCTCCTCGGCTAATCACTTCCTACAGGCTTGCAGCATGGGACCGCCACTGCTAATGTCGTCAGCAATTGGGCCGGGAGAGGCAGGCAAGAAGAGCGTGATGTTTCATATGGTGATGAGTGTCTGTGTGTGTGTGTGAAGGGTCGGTGGAGTGCAGGTGTGTTTAGCCAGCGGCTCAACGGGTGTGCAAATGCCTCAGGTAGCGCAACATAGGTCATGTGTTAACACACAAACACGCACACACACACATGCAGACACCATAACCATTACCATAACCCCTTTTCTTCCCACCTGCCAAAACACATTTGCTATACAAGGAGTTACTCATCTGTGTGTAACGAGGTAATGGCACAGTGTGTTCCACGTCAGCACACACGGTCACAGGAAAATGGCCATTTGTAATGACAAGCACTTCACTCCGGCATGTTCAGCTGAGGTAAAAATAAAGCCTGGGGGAACATTCATCCTTAACTAAAAAATATGATTTTATTTTTATTTTTATTTTTTTATCTGCTTCCTTTTTTTTCCTTTACACCGAGACTGTTGTGTTGTTTAACGGACCTGCTGCAGGTCGGCTTCATCAGGCCCTGCGGTGAATACCACAGAAGCAACTGTCAACAGTGATGATTAATTATCAGTCATTCCAGCCATGCAACAAATTGGTAAATACATTTGCCCTCTGGGGTTTCAGAAGCCATCCAGGATTTGAATACAAAAACAAACAGGAAGGAGACTGATAGGTGCGATCAGAAGAGAATAGAATACAGGGCTGTAGATAACAAGCAAAACAAATACTAAAAGTGATAAAGGATCAACAACAAACAAACATGCAAGTTATAAGGGTTAAGGCTTCCAACATGCATGGCTCTATTATGGAGGCCCATTGAGAAATTGTTGCATGCTAATAGAACGATACCTGAAAGAGACTGCTGCGGTCATTAGGCATATTAATGCTTCATTTAAAGTTGCAATAGATAAATTCTGCAAACGGGCTAGCAAACTAAGGCTGGCTTGTTGGGAAGCAACTCCACTGCAGCCATTCACAGCGGCTCGTGCTTTATTTCGTTTGTTGTCGCTCTTTAAGTGCAGTTTGAACTAAGTCGAAACGGTTGCAGGGAGAGTTGCAGCGGAGTAAACCAGTCCGTCTTGAAACTTGAACTCCAGCCAACTGACGGTGTGGCTTGCAGGCACTCCTCTCCACTGTCGTTGGCAGAGGCAAGTTAGAGCACAGTGAGCTAATCAGATCGTACCGATGTCACCTGTTGCTAAGAAGTGCAGCATGGACCAGCAAATTAGGACAGAGAGGACAGAGAGCACAGAGAGCGTCACTGATTTTTCATTTTTCCGCAAAACCTTCGTCCCAGTGGCAAAGTATCATGGTAAAAACAGGCCTTACTGGAGACCAATTAAGCTTCGAACAGTGTCATTTTTCAACCACTATTACACTGTTTGATCAAGTCATACATCACAATGACAAAGTTAAGCCAAAAAAGTTGTCTAGTTTCACTTTAAAGAGAATCAGATCTGTTTATTTCCAAATGTAAGTAGCTCTCTTTGACACACTGACCTTCCTTTTCCCTGTCAAGTTTAGCCTGGACTCTTTATTTGCATCTATTCCCAGTTGACCTAAAAAAAATAGCAAGCTAACAGTCCAGTCAGCAGTTTGAACAATGCAACAATATTACAGTCAAATGCAGATGATAGCAGCATCAGTCATTAAAGCTAATGTGCTAATGCTTTGAATGTGCCAAAAAGGCAGATGCATTATGTGACCAAAAGCATATGGACTAATGAACATCACACCGATATGACAGTGTTGCCCATCTGTTCTCAGTATACATTAGCATGATATCAAACCTTTACTCTCCTGGTAACGCTTACCACAAGATTTTTGCAGGGATTTGATCCCGTCAGTGAGGTTGACCTCTGATGTTGGGATAATGTCTTACAGCTGATGTTGCAGTTCATCCTAAAATTGGTAAGGTGGATTTGCACAATAAGCCGTAAAAACTTTATTTATTTTTTAAATCAACCTTTTTTTTTGTTAAAAGGGGCATTTTCAAGTTTGAACAAGATCTTCTCTAAACTGTCGGAATGATGTAAGAGGTCCAACTATTTTTGAAAATATGCCAAGAACAATAAAAAAAGCTTTTGACCAAAAAATTACACAAAAGAATGATATGCTTTTGACAACATACTGCACTTATCTCGTCAAGAAGTTGACTAGATCAAAACACAATCAGTTGTTACTGTTGCCAAAGACCTCAGGACCTCCAGTATGGCAAATAAATGGCAATAAGAAAGACAGATTAACTGGCACATTTATAATACGGAGAGGCACAAAACAAAAGAGGCAGCTGAAAATAAAGGTAAATAAACAATCACGAAGATGGACAGGCAGGCAGACTTAGATATGAGTAAGAAGTGAGGCAGGAGGCGTGACGGTGCAGTGAGGCATGTAAAGGCAACTGGTGCCGCCGCACTGCTCCCTGCCCCTGTGGCGCACAGAGCAAAATGGAGCCGGAGAGATGCAGGGTGGGAACCGAGACAAGTGAGAAAAGCCGTGTATGATTGACTAAAGCGATACGAGAAGACATGAAAGGAGATGAGGGAGAGGAAAGACAAGGAAGACGAGGAAGAGGGAGGATGGGGAGAGGGGGAAAAATGAGCGTGCCAAAAATGTCAGTCATTCCCGTTACGTTGGCTGGCACTGTGGGTGAGCCAAAAAAATGTGACAGGCACATAAACAAGAGACTACGTTTAATCCACTGGGTGACTGCAGCGTTTAACAAACTCCCAGCATGTGTGTGTATGCATGCCAACCTGTGCGGCTGTTTGCACGGCTGCATGAAAGCTTTTTTTGTGTGACTGTGTGTGTTGACATAGCCCTACACATCCACCATCATTTGTGCCCTCGCCAGTAAGTGTGCGCCCTCCAACAAGCTGAACATTTGTCAACAAAGCCAGGAAGCAGTTGTAGTTTGTCAGTAAGCAAGAAGAGGCCTGCAGAGGCAGCCCACAGACAGACTGCCAGATATTGCATAAGCAAGGTGTGTGTGTCTGTGTATGTGTACTGTGTGTGTCAGCAGCCCCCATCACCACTTGATTTGGCTTGTTAGCGCTACTTCTGGGGGTTATGAGAGCCAAGAGCCATCCAGTCATTGTAGCTGCTTCATGCAGGCCATTAATGCAGAGCTCATTTAGCCTGGAAGCAGCCCAGAGAATGACTCTCTCATGTGTTTGGTTTTTTTTACTTTTATTTTGCTCTGTGCCCATGTGATCAGTGGACTTATGTGATTTATGGTTCTGGCAGCGTTTCGCCCCAAGGCGGTGGTGGATGCACAGCTCAGTTGTTTCTAACCAGGGGTCCTGGCCCCATCCCAGTCATTACAAGGAAATGTTGGAGCAAGATGAATAAAAGATATTTTTAGATCGTTAAGAATTTAAGAGATAATGCTAGAGTGTTATAAAATAGAACTTGAGCCTTTGTGTAAAAATAAGCCTTTTGAGGATGTTCGCATCTCAGCCCATAACTGTTTCTATTTGCCAAACATCTGGACGATTGGGCGCTGAGATGAGACCGCAAAGCCAGCAGGAAAAAGATCTGGGTTGCATGTCCTTTCCCTTTGAAATGAAAAAGGTTTTGCATGAATATGAAGCAGTGTCCGCTGCTTCATTGCAATCGCCAAAAGTATGAAATTGTCCGCTCTGTAATCACAAATTACTTGGAAATGAGGATGGAAATGAGGATGGTTTGATAAGATGGTTTGGGACCACAAAGGATGTTCCACATAATGTCTGCATACAGTATTCACATATTAATATAGACCCACACCCACTCAGTAGTGGACAGTTGAAAAAGACTGAAAATGTCATCAGAAAGCAGAGCCAGTGTAGGTACCATATGTGCTCGGCCTGCCAGATCGGCGATCTGGGATTACAAAGATGTAATGTATTAAGACTGGCTGTACGGTCTACAGTCTAACATTAAAACTGGTTATTGCTTTTAGCAACCAGTCCATTCTGCACATGCGCAAGCAGTCCACCGACTACAGAACAAACTTAAAATAAACTTTAAAAATGACTATTTAACCTGCTAATAACACTAGCATGTTAATGCAAAATTACAATGTTTGTGTTAGCATGCTAGAGCACTGTTTGCACTTAGCATTAGCGCATTAGCATGCTAGAATAATATTCGAAATTAGCTCTTTAGCATAGGCTACTTACACAATCAATGTCATGTTAATCAACCAACGCTCTCTTGCCCGTATTATTTGAAGCACTTTGTAACCCTAATATCCATATTTTTGTTGACTAAATGACAGAATCACAGTCAATAATGTTAGTCTGTGTAGCGAGCACAGCACACACTCACCAATGCACTGCTGTGACAACGTTGTGTTAAAGATCTGCTCATTTTATGGACAAAAATACATAGTTGGGCTTAGCGAAGGATCATGGTTTGGGTTAAAATAAATGATTCTTGCAAAATCTTCTGCAGGTCAATGCGCTACGTCCTCTGCACACGCAGGACCCCGAGCCAATCTAGCAAGTCGAGCACATTGGGTACTTACACCAGCCCAAGGCATAGCGATCTAAGCGCCTGCGTCAGGGCCCCGTGAGCAGCAAGGGGCCCCGAAGACTGCCTGATTTTTATTAATCTTTTTATTTTTTGTTTGATGATATAGTCATGTGGCGTTAATGGATATTATCATGCAGAAGACCTACACCATGTTCAGTATGCCACACCATAGAAGGGTAAAAAGATGCCAGGCTGACATTGGTGTGACGTAAGCAACACAGCTACAGCTGTGCAGAATTAGAGGAAGCTGCTGCCTTTGCCAAATAGTAATTGAGAGATTGCCTGCTCTTTCTAATTTGCAAAACTATTATTTGCTTCCATGTCCACTCCTTAACCAGAGTCCCCCTGGGGATGAAAATCTAGCTACAACAAATGTATTTGTAATCACAGCCAATAAAATTGATCAGTTAATTTACAGTTGGTGTGCGAATGACCAGCAGACAATAATCAATATTATCAGTGGAGGTAGGGGACCCCCCAAATCAAATTTTGCTTAGGGCCCCATAAAGGCTCAGGCCAGCCCTGTCAGAAATATAAATCACAAATCATCATTGAATTTTAAGGGCAAATAAACCATATTTTTTTCAGTGAGAGAAGAAAGTTTTACTTTGTGTTATTAGTGAATAGTATCAAGACAGCTGCCTTGACACACTGACTTCAGCACTACTGGCAGCTTTTCTTTACTTTTATTGCCAGCACTAGTCGGCATGATGGGCATTGATGTACTTTGTCTCGCATAGGTAAAAAGACTTGGCGCATTCTTTGGGTATTTTAACATAGAAATCCACCTCTGAGGCCAGACACATTCATCTGAAACAATCTCGTAGCACAAATGTTCAAATTTTCAAAATATTACCTCACTTTAATTAAAATAAGCATAGAAAATAAATGGGTTTTTTTGGGGGGTTTTTCACTTCAGAATCTCTGCTACTTGTTGAGGGGTTTATTACAGGGAAGGTTTTGTTTTATAATAACTAAGTAGTAGTAAGAATTTAAGCACATTCACTGTATCATTTATACTCCGTCTATTTTATGGCAGCTTCATTGTGGCAGCTATCAAAGAGTCTGCCCTAAATTATACACTGTCAGATCTGAGAATATGGATTATTTTACTGCTGCATAAAACACTTCCAACGAAAGCTCATATAAAAGTCATGATGATCTCCTCTTCGCCACCACTCCTGCCAGGTTCTCACCAGCCAGTGAGCAGGAAAGATGGAGAAACGGAAGGAAAGCAATAGGAGAGCCAGAAGGAAATGCAGGATAGTTGAAAGGATGGGACAGATGAAAGCAGAGAGGAGGTGGAGTAGAAAATTGCACCAAGATGAGAAATGGCAGGCACTGACAAATCACTGCTCTGATGACTGCGGTGAATCAGATGGGAGTGAAATTATATTGGAAAAATAAAAAAGATCGGGTTAAAGCTTGTGAAATATAAACTAGCTTGCAAGGGCGAACTGAATGCTGCAACATGCTGTAATAGGTCTGAATGCACTGGGATTAAAACATGAACTCGCCTGTCAGTTATGTGTTGGCTGCAAAGGTTTCATCTTGCTGGATGAGATAATACCTCGGTTTAACACCAATTATCAGGAGTGATCTCTGATTGGTTTCAGTTCCACGAGGCTCAGAGGAAACTTAAGACACCCACAGAGCAATGAGCTTGACTCTGTTGGTATTTTAAGGTGATGCCAGCTACCTGCAGGTCCTGGACAGGCGGAACTCAGGCAGGGCAGTTTTCTTCAGGCATGGAAATGCACTAAACGTGCCAGTAAAAAAGGATTTTTGGACCATTTCAAGCAACTCTCAGCTGGAAGCAGCTCTGATGTGTTCAACAAACCCACCCCAATAAAAAAAATGGGGTGGTCCTCTGCTAAAAAAAAAAAAAAAAAAAAAAAAAAAGTCCATCCCAATAACCAGATGTCTCTCTCACACACCGGACGTGTAAACCAAGTGCGCCTTCTAGCGGTGACTCCACCGGGCCTATATATGTTACCTGCTGTAAAACAAACAAACAAATAAGAAAAACAAGGGTGTCACTTACGGTAGAATACATATTCTGTGTAGCTGGACCAGATCTTGTCCTCTGTGTGCTGGTTGACAAACGAGGCTGTGACTGACGAGTTGCAGGCCACCATTTGGAAACCACACTCCGACAGCATGTCAAACGCTCTCTCCAGGTGCTTGAACTTGAGGTAAAACCGGGAGGTGTACCGATCCGGGGTCCTGTCCGGGTCCCGGCTCTCGTTCAGGGTCTCCCCGAAAACTTCTTTGGCGAGAGCCACCCGTCCGCATATCAGTATCCGAGGTACCCTCCTGAACTTGGCGTCGCTCTGGCTCTCCCGGCCCATGGTGCACGACCCCCGGTACCCCACCGTGATGAAGCCGCTCTTCCTGTCCGCGGGGACGAGGGAGGGCGGCGGACACTGCCGGTGGTCGCTGCCCTGGGACCCGTCCTCATAGTCGCTGTGGAAGTAGTCGTCCGGGCTGTGCTTGAGATCCTCAGGGGTCAGGAGCTTCACCAAGTCGGGCAGCTGGAAGTACTCCGCCTCTTTCCTGAGCCTCCCTTTCTCCGGGAAGTGATCCGGCAGGACGACCTGCTTGTCTCGGAGGTAGTCCAACACATACCGGAATAAAAACCCGTCCCTGTCGATGAAATACCGGCCTTTGGGGTCTCTCGCCAAGTCGTTAGATGCGTCTTTTTTGGAGGAAAATAACTTACCGAGCAGCGAACTCGGGGTGCTCACCAAAGTTGAGTGACGCGTGTAATAAACCTGCCCGCCTACGTTTAACTCAACAACATCTGGGAAACTGTTCTGAACTGATGCTTGCTCTTTGGGGTTAGTCCTACAGTTTCCACTCAGCGCCATCGTCTCCGTCATGAACAGCTACACACACACACACGCACACACACACACGGGCTACACACCTATTTCTACAGCAAGTCTCACACAGAACAAAAACGACGAATCAGTGTTTAAAAGTTGCTACGCTGCGTCCTCGCGTGTTTCGTGTTGACGCAGAGCTCCCAACTTCATCCCAGTAAGCATTTTTCATCGATCCATTGTTACCTACCAGTCTGTAATTGTCGGAAATACGGGAGAAGATGGCAGCCCGGGGCGTCCCTCTGCAAATGTTACAATTAAAAATTGAGACGGGTGGGTGACTTGGAGAAGGAGGAAATAATCAGAGCTGCGCGAGAGGAGAAATGTATCCGGGCGCATCAAAGGCTTGCATCAGTGGTTAATGCGAGAGCATGAGAGGAGGGGATGGGGGTGGGGGGGCAGAGGAGGCTGCAAGAAACAGCCCCTTGCGCCGAATGAGCAGGAAACTTGTCTTTAGGAGTATCATCCAACAGTAGAAATCCCCCTGCGCGCAGCCAAGGTAAACGCAAGAAGAAAAAAGTCCGGCAACTTCTCTCAGGTCCGAGCAGAGGAAGGTGCTGTTTTGAGCTTGAGCACTTTTGTTTTCTCTTCAACTTCCCTTGAGCACTGGCAGATTTTCCGGGCTGTGCAGACCAGCGGGAGGAGGAGGAGGAGCGGGCAGAGAGCCGCGTCAGAGGCGAGAAACTTCGCGGGGATCGCACACGCAAACCTCGGGAGTGCTGTGATGGTTTTGTCTGTAGCCTGTCACTACAAATATGTCGCCTGCGCCGGACTGGATCAAACTAAACCTCCTCTCCCGGGAAAACAATAAATCAAACAAACCTCATTAATTTGTTTTATTCGAGACAAACGTCAGTTTAGATTTTTCTTCCCGTTTTTTTTTTTTTTTCCCCCACACAGCAGCGGTCAGGATCGACCCGCTGCTGCTGCTGCCTGCTTTTACCGGGAGCTCTCCGCGGTGCTGAAGCGAGCATCGCAACCCCCCTCTTCCTCCTCCCCCTCCTCTCCCGTTCACACTCTCGTACCGCCTTCCTTCCCTCGCAGAGCTGGGTGGTGTCTTCATGGCTGCCCCCCCCCCACCCCCCCTTACACACACACACACCCACACACACAGGCACAGGCGATTTCAGGCTTATTTACATTTACCAGGAATCAGTCCTGCTGACAGAAAAGTTCCAATTCCCATCACAAATCTGGTACTATTAATGTCTATAATGTGTAATATTAGCGACCATTACATGCAGATGTGGAGACTTTGTGCTGTCAAAGGTCAAACAACTGCATTTCCCTGCTTTTAGAAACAGGCTTTAGGCCTTCACAGTATTTTCAGTGCGTAGTCACTAAATTGTTGCATCCATTTTCTTGAAAATTGCTCTAATAAGCTAAACGCTCACACTGCTGCGATTTGACCCCCAGCTTGAATCAATTTGCATGGTATTTATCTTGAATACATAAAAACATATGGTGATTTACTTGGTCTAAACTGTGAGTATTGTTCCAGTTTTACAGTTTTCTGCAAACTAAACTCTGTGAGAGGAAAGGCTAATCCTCAAGACCCAGAAAAACTAACAGCCAGTTTTGCCTTTTGAGATTTTTGTCGTTGTTTGATGAACAACAGCACCTCTCTCTGGTTGCACTGAGACGTGACTAAACCTGTTTCAGCACCATAGACAGATCCACACACAGGAAGGTGATCGAAATGGGGCGCAGTGGCTGTTCGTTTACCAGATTTGCTTTTCAGCCAGCGTGCAAAAATGTGTGCACGTTCTTGTATGCTGACAATTTTATCAGCATTTTTAAAACAGAACAAGAGCAATAACATGCATGGGACTATTCTGCTTTATTTTTGCTGGGAAATTAGACAAAAACTCTTAGTTTTTTATGCTTCAGTTTCACACACAAAAAAACAAAAGAATGATTAAAAAAAACACTCATCCAACATGTCCAGTTGATCTTGACTTATTAGATATGAATAAATATGCCAAATTAATGAATTTGTGATCAATTAAAAACAAATGATGTAATCTGTGCACAGAGACGCACTATTTGCAAATGCTTTACAGGTCCACGATCACTGCAAACTTCCCTGAAACCATGGCTGTAGTTTATACAAATATTGTGGACAAAAAAGAGCAAAATATACAAAGACTCAGAATCTCCAAAAAGTCATACTACTTCACACTAAAAAGTGATCTTATTACAGCCTTCTGTGTGTATTTTCCTTTTATTTTTCCTTTGCTTTCATCTGTCCACTTTTAACCAACCTTGCCTCCAGCTAAACTGCATTTTTCGGCATCACTCCACAATAAATATTCTACCCCCAAGGACATGATGTCGCTGCATTTCCTTTCAAATTTTAAAATCAGAATCACAGAGACACAGCCTTGGAGGCAGCTGCTCTAATCAGGAAGAATATGTTCTTCTTGCTCAGTGGCACTTCAGCAATATTGGACATTACTTGCGCTGGTCACTCAGCAAGAAAGACCTTAACTCCAGCGAAGCTTTTTAAGCAGCTTTGCCTGAATGTAGCCTGTATTACAAACATCTGTTTCCCTCTGTCCCAACTTTGTACTCACTTAAATATACTTTAAATGCATATGTGGTTACACTGGATACAATTAGAGAACTTTTGAGTTCCTAGTTTCATGTTAAAAGACACTGACCCCAGATGCAATGCTTACTAAGCATTTAGTAATGACCTTATCTGCAATAGAGCATTTCAAAAAAATATACAAAAAGGCAAGAACCAGTTTCATTTGCTTTCTGTTACACTTTCAACTTTGAAACTTGTGAAATGTTTAAAGTTACAGCTCCGTATGTCAACCACCAACGCACAACTGCATCATTTTCTTGTACAAAACAGAAAAGTACATTATTGTCTTCCAAACTAGCAAGTACAACAATAGGATCAGCACACAGCAAGTATAATGATATTCTAAACTCTAAGCCTTCCCTGATTATTTACAATAAGCACTACTATCCATTCAGAGAGATTTTCCACCACAGCAGAGAAATGGGGCAAGAGAGTGAGTGACATAAAAGAAAGACGGAGGTGCAGAGAGGAGGTGTGCCTTGCTGGGACCTGAGCATTCACCCAGAAGTAGGCCACGCTGGTAGCTTCATCATATATACATGTAGTCTGTATAGCGCTCCCTTGCTGCGTTGCTATTTAAAACCCAGATGATTGACCACCTGTAAGGAGTTAAAGCAGTTTGGGTCGACACAATTTGTCTCAGCTCAGCTTTCTCCATCCCTGTGGAGTACTTGGTTTAATGGCATAAAAGCTTGCAAAACGCACAGCGGGAGCGTCGCCGCAGCAGACGACAGATTACTCCAGGGTTATGTTCTCTGCTTGCATTCAAAAATGTATAAACATGGTCTGAAACACATCCTACTTAAAGGTCCAGCATGCTCATAATTATGTTTTTTAACTGCTGTCTTTTCATTACCTTAGAATGAGCCCCTCATATCTACAAAGGCAGCAGGTCCGCTTCCACGTTTCTACAGTAGCCCAGAGTGGACAAACCAAAAACTGGGTCTTGGAGGTCCTTTTGTGTTTTACATGAATTTCAAAGCTAGAGAAAGAGAGAACAGACGGATATTAATTAAGTATTATTAAAATGTTTATTTAATTGAGCAGTGAAGTAGCGAAAAGTGGATGTCAGTTTTGCTTTTTTGCACGTGATCCTCTCATCTCAAAGTCTATGTATTTTATGAACGGGTTTGCAGTCAAATGCTGAAATAAGGTCTGCAGTTAACAGAGGCTAAGTATATTTTTTAGAAGTTTTGCTCTGCGACATAAAATACGCCAGTATAAACCCAGTTTTTGAACACTTAAGGTTTTATGCATCTTAAAAAAGGCGGTTGCCGACAAAATGCTAAATGAGACTACAGTGTTTGTCGGGGACGTTAGACATCATCACGAGGAAAAAGGAATAAAATATGAAAGGTCTTTAAAAAAGGATGTAAGACTGGCAATGAACATGGCCATGATCACCATCAAAAGCAGGTCACACTAAGAGGAGAGAATTTTATCCAGAAGTAAGTGCAATAAATCAAATCAGAATGCTTCGGAGTTGTGACCTTTCAGTCATGTGACCGCAATGTAGTTTGTTTATAGCCCAACAATAATTTTGCTTCTGGTGATTTCATTTACCTTTCACGCTCACATTCACACCTACGGGCAATTTAGAATAACCACTTACCCGAACCTGCATGTCTTTGGACTGTGGGAGGAAGCCGGAATACCCGCAGGGAAGCCACTCAGACACGGGGAGAACATGCAAACTCCTTACAAAAGGGTCCTACCCCATCGAATCTACACCCCCAAAAATCTATTTAAATATTCCATAAGCTTTTTGCAGAGGGAACCAGTGCGATGTTAACTTCTGGGTTGGCAAAAAAAAATACATCGTCCCTTCACTACTCTATAGAGAAATTCTAGAGAAGATGTTTGAAAAAATAAGTTTTCTGGAAGCTCTTTTATTCAGGATTTTCCTAAAGCTAAAAGGACAGATATAATTATGTCAGACATGCTGTGACAACTGTTTATTGGTTTCTTTGCAGCTTTGTAGCTTTGAAAACTCTTTCAGCTTCATTTTAATCAGTACGATCTTTAAGCTGAAATATTTACTTCACAAGCACAGCAGCATTCATAATTTAGCATTTTTCCAAGAAAGACACATTATCAAAGAGATTTAGATTTCTCACTTCATGAAAATCCACTTCTTGAACTTCAAGTGAAAATTACCAGCCCTTCCCTTCCTTCCTTGACACGGATCAACGGGTGCTGCAGTCATTTTCTTCCTGCGCAGTGCGAAAGGGAAACCGTTAAATTTTTCAGGCCAGTCAAAGATGGTTGAAATAAACAGCATACTAGTTCCACTTCCATCTCTCATTACAGCCACGCTGGATGATGCCAGGCCTCAGATTGAAAATATGCAAGTACAGCAGAAGGACATTCAATGCATAAATTCAGTTGAGTCAGAGTATTTCCTAAAATGAGTTCCTATGGAAGTCTTAGATATCCATCAAACATGGATATTTTTTATTTTTTATTTGCAAAAGTTTGAATCCTTACCCAAGAATTTGTAAGAAAAATTGCACAGGGGGAGAATTCTGTGGGAAGTGCCAGAAACTGCATTATGTAACACAGAGCCAATCAGAGGGGGGAGTGCTGAGTAAAGCAGAATAAGGTGTTTGTCAGGTGGGGATTGGTGTTTGAGGAAAGTGACGGTAGATGACATGGAAAAGACTTTATGTTCAGAATTAAACCAATCGTGTTCTGCAGCACTTTTGCTGTGTTCTTACAGTACTACAGTACATATTACATTGAACACCCTAACCAGTGTCTTGCTGTAAGAGTCATTCGGCCACCTATTCTGTGCTCATTTACCTGCTTAAAATAGTTATTAGATTAGTTATTTGGCTAGTTATCCCACATATTTGAAGCAACAGCACGCACATACAGCCTGAATTGGGGTGGCTGTAGCTCAGGATCAGGGTGTACCAGATTGTGGTTCGATCCCCGGCTCCTCCAGTCTGAACGTCCAAGTGTCCTTTGGCCAGATACTGAACCTTAAACTGCCCCTTGTTCCATTGGTGTGAGTGTGTGTGTGTGAGTTCCTGATGAGCAGGTTCACACTTTGTAGATTAGTCACCTGGCCATTACAGTATGAATTTATGTGTGAATGAGTGAATGCTGACTTGTGTTGTTTGTTTGTTTGTTTGTTGGATCCCCATTAGCATTGCCCGAAAGAACAGCAACTCTTCCTGAAGTCCACAGTACTTTTAAAACAATAACATATGCATGATTTTAAAAACTAAACTTTAATCATTAAAAACAAAAAATATCACCACATTTCAAACACAAAATAAAAGCAAAGGTGCATTAAACAAAGGTGCAACAAAATTTTTTTTAAAAGCTCAAGAACACTGAGCACTGTAATTAACACAAATAACAAACATTGGCATATGTTTTATAAGTGACCAAAACATATGATTTTGCAAGGTGGTTTCTAATTTGCTTTTTTAAAGCACTTTGTGTAGATGAAAGAGTATAAAAGTGGTATGTATATACAGTCCATTTAACATTTTTAGAGCACGCATGGACATGCATTTTTGTGTTACGCATGTGTTTTTTTTTTCCACTGCCCATAGCTTTTGAATTTTTGAAAGCTGATACCTTTCCAAGGCAAAAAGGCCCAGAAATGCACTACTACTGTCACTAGAGAGCTAAAAATGGTAAATAGAAAAAATTATTTTATTTCCCAAAGTTCAGAGAATCAGGCTTGTGACTGGAATATTGATGGTGCAACATCACCATCCTTGCGGGATATCTGGAGGGCGGGAAGAGAGTTACCCTCAAGCAAGGCCATGACCTCACCCTGCTCCGGTGGAGACATCGAGTCAGACTGGAGCTGCACTGGGCAGCTTCCTGATGTAATTCTGCATGTGAATGTGATCCATGCAAGGGGAAAAAAGGGGAACTTCCCAAAGGGGAACATCCCTGAGAAAAGCAGTACAACATGCAACAGCATAAATAAGTGAAATGGAAAATGAACAACATATGATAATTATATGATAATCAGTACCGTTGCACATCAAGGGATATTTATGAGAAGTCCGTAAAAGAACCTTACATTTTTCTTGAAAACTGAAATAGTCTTTTTGAATCATTTACTTATTTATTCAGCTGAATGCATGAGTACAGGAATAGCCGACCGATGCTCAGTGTCCCATGAGATCATCTTATCAAGCTGCTGATTGGACTGAACTCCAACTGTCCTACTGAGCAGGTGCGGCCAACACCTCCGGCTACCAATGCAATGAGTCATCAATCTCAAACGTGTCTTCAAAGACGGCACAGCAAGGTTTGCATCTAATTATAGGAGTTTGCCGATGAACTCGTAATCGTTAAGAAGCTCTGTGTCTCTGCAATATTGATCTTCAAACACAAACTCAGTGACGTCCCTGTGGGAATCGGCAACAGGCCCCAACGCCCCAGATTTGTTATCAAAACAAGATATTTTTAGCTCATACCAAAAAAAATGTAGAGTCACTTTGACTTAGATCTGCTACAGGAGTCAGCTGAATTGAGGAAGCAGAGCTCCTTTACTGTTTAATCATATCATCTCAAGTGATGCTCAACGTTATTATTAAGTTCTGAAAAAGCTTTCTAATAAAAAGTAATTTTCTCCATGGCTCAACACACACTAAACGTCATTAGACTGACAGATTACAGTAATATTTCTTGTGATTGTTACAGTGTGATTTTCTCTTGGCTAATGATTAAAAACATTGCAAAAAGTTCTGGATTTCTGTCTCCTTCTCTTTCTTGCTTTGTGTCGCATCACTGCCCTTCAATCCCCTCCTCATCCACTCTGCACCGTTGGAGGCAGCTTCCCCCTCTAAACTAGGTCCACTGCTCTCCCAGGAGACAAGGCTATTTAACAGGAAGCCCACTAAACATTAAGGGCTTTGGCAGCCTTAGCAAGCAGGGCGGTGAGGGACAGGCGAGTGACTCCTGGAACCAGAATAAGTACAACACTGCAAGACACCACGGAGAGCTGGGAGGCTGAATGTCTCGGCTTGTCTTCTGGCCAGCAACACAGCAGCAGAGCTGTCATCCCACTCACTAACATTGACTCTGCAGGTGTCTCTTTGTGTGTATTGTTCTGTATACTGGTGAAGGCATCAAGAAAGAGGCTGTATTCTTTGAGCCAGGTCTAAACAGAGCAGAGAAATATGGATCCAAAGCTATTTTGAATGCAGCCGCTGAGCCAGGAGTTACTCTTGTGTTGTTTTACTTCTGATTTGTGGAGCAGACGACAGATACGATGCCAGATAATGATTTCTGTAATGTTATATTTCTATTTACAAGCATGCATTACATAAATTAGCAGCCATGTTTATTGGTAGACATTTTCTGGACAAGTACAACTATGAACTACCCAAAAACTTCCTGATCATTCATCCATTCATCCAGTTTCTAAACATTTTATCTTGTCAAGTGCTGCAGGGGGACTGCAGTCTATCCCAGCATGCACTGGGGTCAGAGGCAGGGTACCTTCAGGACATCAGGAACAACTGATAAAGCTGAAGAAATGTACTGTTACAAGCCTCTTTACTCCATGCTTTTTATTTTTTCAGGCACATCTTAGTGATATCAGTCTGTGTGTGGGCATACAAGAATGATATTAAAAACTATCTGGGACTGTTAATGCCTGGGTGGACATAACAGGACTGTGTTTGTGTGAAATTATTGTTATGCCCATAAAAGATGGATTGTCATGCAGTTATTTTGCCTTCGAGTTCCTGACATTTGGCTTGCAGGGGTTTAAAATATCAACAATCAGACAAGTGTTGTTTCAAAAGATAATAGATAACTTGTCAGATTAGCTTTTCCTTTCTTCAGCTTGTATTTTAAGTAAGGGATAATTGTGGCTTTTAGAAATTGAACAGAACTGATTAAGCAGCAAAGTAAAGTTTTTATTTCCGCATGGAGGAAAACAATAATGTTGCAGAAAAGCGGTGATTACACCCAGAAATCTCTCCTCTAATGTTCTTTTCCACTTATAGCTCATTTGCACTCGCAGAGACAATCAAGCTTGTGCGCTGTGTGAAAACCAGGAGGTTTCGTGTGCATCTTACAGTAGCTGGCGTTTGATTCAATTTGCACCATGTGGGACTCAGAAAGCAGTTGGCCAAGATCAAGTTGTGGGTGTAGTGAAATGGATGGGAGGGGGTGGAGGATCTGACAGCTCCATGGGAAAAAAAATAAAAAATTCTGTTCATTTGTTCAATAAAAAAACATCCATTTAGTCAGAGTGTGTGTAATTTGTGTACTGACTCATCCCTCTATCTGGACTGCATCGGACGCAGATGAGCCGTGATGAGCATGCATGGAGTAACCGTTCAGTCAGATTCTTGTCAAATCATATGAGCTCACTGGACACTAGACTCTTGCCATGAGCTGAAATGATGTCTGCAGTATTTGGGTGCTTTCCAGTTCAGTAACATGTCACATATTAAAGTAAAACGCTGGGTACATGCATTATGATTCAATTCACAATATGACAGCACATTGATATAGATCTTTCTGCTTCATTAGGTGCATTTAGAGTAACTCTAGTTATGTAACTGTTATATTTTGTTTGAGTCTCATAATAAATTACATTCTTGGGATGTGGCATACTTTTTAGTGTGCCACCATATCAGCTGAGAGGCCCTAACCATGAGTGTGTGTTGTGCAAATATGATGACAACGACTCCAAAGTCTCCCATTCGGTCTTCATTTGGGGATTTAAAGCCTTTGGAAATGTGTCTTTAAATAGTAAGAATGCACATATTATATGAAAGTTGAGTGTCTCATTAAGTATCAAAAGTCAGAGTAAAAATAAATGTCCTAAACTATTGGAAAACCTAGTTCAAAAAGAGCTCATTTTGGGGATAACACCATTCTTAAGACTGTGTGGGTGTGTCAGATCACATTTTGATTGACACCTCCTCGGATCTCTGCTTTGCTGCCTCCATGTTGTTTAGCTGAATGTTGCTGGTGAAAAAAAAGTAATTTCATGCACTGTGCCACTCAAATTATCTTTTAAGGTGGAATGAGGTGGAACACCAGAAATGAACCTTGTTCAATGCATGAGTCACGCCAGGAATTGATCAGTCCACCTTAAATGCCAATATGACAACTTGAAGAGTATTTATTTGTCACACATACATATTGCAAATGTGTACGGTAGTAAAATGTCTGAACTTCAACCATAATTCATTGGCTTTTTGCCTTTCTTGCATGATGACGCACGCTTTAGTAATGATTGTACAGCTAAAAATTTTAAATGCAACAGACGTGAGAAGAGTTTGTTGGCTCAGACTGGAGAGGCTGACTGAGCCGAGCAGAGTGGTTTTGTATCAATGAACAGACTTTAAAATTCTGATTGACTTTATCCATATTGCATACTATGGTTTGAGGATAATACACCCAAATCAGCCTTTTAATTATTCATGAAGGACCATAAATTACATAATAAGACAGGTTTTGTTGATTAGGGTTTCCAGAACCTTTAAAGGGCCAAACCAGTCTATTTTTCAGCTTTTCACTTTCAGCAGAGATCGCCCCTATATTCAACAAATATTATTAACATTCACCTATGTGTTTACTTTAGCAGATCTCAAACTGCATTTTTAACCCCATTCACTGCCATTTATGTTAACACAGGGTATGGAAACACTATAAGACACATGAAAGTTGCCAGTTATAGGTAATTAACACTTCCAAAGTGAATGTCTGCGTTTAATTGGTCAAAAATGCTGATTGAGAGAGAGAGAGAGAGTGAAGGGGAAGCTGGGAGCCACCTAGACAAAAGTTATTGCTCTTGGAAAAAATAGTTCCCCACAAGTGCTGCCTTACCCTAGCTAAACATTAGCATGAAGAGGGATTTGTACACAGACATTCTTTTTAATTAATGTCAACACAAATTTAAAGGTACTTTCTGTGACATTTGTTGAATATGGACAAAATGTAAACAAACATGGTGTAACATAGATAAAGCTATTTGGGGGAAAATGTTTGGAGTTTGTGTGACCTACGTGACCGACGTTGACAAAGGATGATGACGTGCCATTACTGGTATGGTCCCATGACTTCAGTTGCACTGACTAATCTCTGTTTATACTTGAGCCCAATTCTAAAATAATCCCAAATATGTATGATCAAGGGATGGAAGCGAACTAGCAGGGGGGAAAAAACTTCTTCATGCCATGTTATTCTCAATTCTGGTTTTCTTAAAACTGATTTTTAACTGAACCAAAATTTTGACACAGAAAATCCTAAAAAGAGAGAATGCTCTTGAAACAGGTTGCTGTGGCTTTTCTCCCATCTCAAGAGGAAAAATTCCTGAATGCTAAAGACGAAGCAACTTAATGCGTGATTTTTGCCAACTTGCTGGTCTGCCCACATCCATGCCAGTCTTTCCATCTCCGAGGCCGCTCCTCGGTGGTGCTTAGCACAGCTGAGTTCTCCGAGCCTTTGGGGATCTCAACCCTGTTGATTTGGCAAATCATGCAGATGAGATGTTGCTAAGCACCCGCTTTCCCTCTGCCCGCGTTAAGGCCATGTGGGAACACTGTGAAGGGGTAGATAGCTGTGCTAGTTTACCGCCACAGTCAGCTCTCCCGCGGTGTGTGTTTCTCTCTCAGAGTGTGCAAGAGAGTCTGCCTGTCTATATGTGTCTGTGTGTGTGTGTGTGTGTGTGTTGCAGCTCAACATCTCTCTCTCCCTCCAGTATTTTCCGTGCTTTACTCCCTGACACTTGGGATTAAAGAATGATTTCTACAGGTTCTCGATGTGTGACAAATCTCTTGATGGGGCCAAATCTCCAAAAGTCCTGAGAACTGTAAAACCTTTTTCATAGGTGTAGTATCCAATTTTACTTTGCAGCTAATACCATCAGCAATTTACTGTGGATCCTTTGAAGGACATTCAGCAGGCTGTATGCATAATGCTTCAAAAGTGTTTCGGAATTACAGGAATTTTAATGTAGTATTTATCTTATGCAAAACTTTTCAGATTCTATTTCTTTTAATCCTATTTTCTACAGCAATGTCAGACTGCGATACAGTACGGTGTAAAGTGACATGAATAAAGTGAGCAGTTTGAAGTCTGCACACACAGTGAAAAGGAATAATTTCTGCCGGTGAGAAAGTGAAAGTGACAAGACAGTGAGTAGAGGATGTATAATTGAGCATGTAGAGGGTCTCTGTTCACTCCTGCCATCTGTAATTTCATCAGGAAAGCAGAGAATCCAGTGGGACATCACCCCAAACAAAGAAAGAGAGTCAACAGGAATTACAAACCTTGGTAATGTCTGCAGCCATAGTCTTTAACACACCTGTGTGTTGTCAGGAGAATTATAAATCTTTTTGTCAGTGTGTCTTTTTCCCAGTTGAAGGACAAACCACCCCAAATATTGTGATAATCAGATTCTTTCCCTTTTTTCATCTCATTCCCATTGATGGTGTGAAATCTCACTGCAATATTACCAGCACATCTGGTGTTTATTAGCGCTAAATCTTTCAGTTTTCTGAAACCAAAAAAGTAAACTTCAGGTTTTTTCTCAGTCACAGTGAGTCATCTTTTAGCAGTGACTTTTAACGGGCATTCCGGGAGACATCGACCATTAAGGGACAGATATTTATTCCTCCACTGACAGTAACTGTGCATCTAGTGAAAGTGCGTCATGACTCATTTTACTCAACTGACTTCCAGTTAAGTGAAGACACAGCTGAAGATACAACACGATCACACCTGTCCTCAAAGGTTTGTAGAGACAAATTACAGGAAATAAAGGAGGCAGTTTGAGGGAAAGTGGTCCAGTGGTACAGGTCTATAAAACAGACCAAAGAAATTGGAAAACCATAACTTCTGAAACATCTAAAAGGCATTAAACATCATAAACTGGTAACATAAAACCACATGGGAGCATCTGAGGGAGGATTTTCTGCATCGAGTGGCCAAGTGTGACGATCAGATAATATAAGCTGGCAACTCCATTCAAGCCCCAAAAGTAATATCTGCCTTTTAGTCTTGACCCACATTTACCTCTATCGAGTTATTAGTTTCTGTAGGGAGAAAAAGTTCACTTCAAGAGGAGAGAACTATTTCAGATGATGAGCTTTTACAATTAGACTGATGATACTGGCCTTTTGTCTGCCTATTCACATGGATTAAATATTTATTCATTTAATCATGCATGAAATTGTAATACTGATATTTACTTGTATGATCATTAACAGAAATAGCCGTACTTTGGATGTGCTTATAAATTTCAGAGTCTTCCAGAAAATAAATAAAATATGGCGAAGACTGAAATATGGGCAAGTCTGAAGACATATATCTGCATAAAATTATGAGCTTATTAGCAGTTCTCGACAAACAAATTGATCACGGCATCAAGAGTGATGCTGAGATCAATCTCAATCTTAATTGATCCTTGCATCCACAACCTGGATTAAAGAACTTGAACGATATAAGATTTTAATTGCAAGATGTTGACTCTGCGCTCTGGATGTGCTTTAATAAACAGCAGCTCCCAAGATGCTGTCACATGGAAAAAATATGGATTTTTCTTTTTCATTTGATCTGCAATAAATAAAAAAAAGTGGCAGCTTCAACTCGCTGGGGCAAAACTAATTTGTGTCCATCATGATAGCTTGCAGTGGACACCCGGTCCAGCCCTGTGACAGAAGTTGAGGGAGCTGGAAAGTGAAACTTGGCAGAGAGGCTGTAAGGGTGGGATGGAAGAAGAAGGAGAGCCAAGGCCATGCTACTGTTTATAATATGAGACCCATTTTAGAAGCCTCTAAATCTGTCTTGACAGGTAGAACACTCGTGGGTTGACTGGTGCTGTCCCTGATTGCCAACCACAGGCAGATAAGACAAGGATGGCAAACACTCCACAGTGCACTCCATCCAACCCTGTGCCAGAGCCTACCTACCATATGAAATGACTGCTATTTCATGGTGCATGTGTTCATTTTGGATAAAATATAGACGGAGGAAATCTCAGTCATGCACGCTTTTAATAATTTTTATTGTGCACGTTATTGTATTTGCGCAGGCTTTTTGTATCCGTTGAAGAATACCTAGTATGAATTGCTCATAAATAATTTGATTCCAGAGGAAAGCAAAGCCAAATTCACTTTCAGGAACAATTCTTACCTGGTTTGAGTCCAAAATAGATTTCAAAGCACACTAATATAATATTTCTGCCCTGTTAAAATGCTTTGGCATTCTATGAAAGCAACATCACGATACTCCAGAATTCTTATGTTGACAATCATTTTGTCAGGAGCTGCTAAATATCAAGTGGGTGGTAATCTCGTTTTGGTGTAAACAAACTTCACAAACTCTTCAGCTGCTGATTGTTGTTTCAGTGCTCGTGCGGCTCACTCAAAGAGAGAGGAAAGATGTGGCAGAGAAACGACCCTGCAAGCACCAGATACCTACTCTACTAATTTATAGTGCAGCGGCAGTCATATCAGCGGGGTGGAAGAAAATTGAATCAGAAGAATTAAAGGAATTTATTATTTAATCTCGCAAATGTTCCGGGGAAATGTGCACATGCATTTCTGCTAAAAATAGAGCTCCCTCTGTGCGTGGTTTGTGCTCATTCTCATGTTCGATGTGTTGCAAAATTGTCTCTCATCTACATATTTGTACTGAAGAGGAACACCCAATAAGATTAAGACAGGTTGATCCTTTGCTTTTCTCTTTCCCTGAGCCTCCAGAGGTGGAGAGAGAAATCTTAATTGAGGGTACAGTAGGTGGTTGGAGATGAGGGGTTGCTGCAGTAAAGGAAATTTAGTAGTTTTAATCCACTCATCCTCCCAGGCAATGACAGCAGGATTACAGTCGAGACTTTACAAAAGAAGGCAATTATGACAGCATATGGCAATACACTGCCCTAAATTCAATTACCCTCGCTGGCACTTTTCAATTTTCTTTCATTAAGTGGATTAAGAAGAAAGACATGTTCTTCAACTTTAGGAATGATTAAAAGTCTAAAGGAAGATGAGAGGCAATGGAGGGAGGCCACTAATATCTGCTTATGATTAGTCATGGGTGCGTGCTGTGGGAATTCATGTTGCGTGCATCAAATTGATTTAGTTTATCATGAGGCAGAGAAATGATCCGTGTCAAGTCTGCAGAGCTGAAAGGTTTGTTAATGACTTTTTTTGGTTTATTTTTGTTTTAAATATATTTTTCTTTTTTTTTTAACCACCCATCCCAGTTTTATAGGTGCTATGAGTTATAATCCTCTGTCCTTCAACTTGAAAAGATATCTGCAATAAAACTGTCTGGAAGCTGCCTTGAAATAAGGGCTTTAACATAACAAGAGGAATCCAGCTGCAAGCATTGCTCTCAACAGGAAACAAAATTTGACTGATGATCACAAAGTTCCTCGGCAAGAAATTTTCCTCCTAACTCATGAAACCTTGCAGAGGTAAGTGCTTTTTGCAGCACTGGCTCAAAGGTTTCCCTCTTTGTTTTTGCCCTGAGACCCATAACTCAATCAGAGTTCCTCTGTCAAAGTTGGAAGAGGTGGAATATGACTCCTGTAACAGTGTTTTCTTTTTTGCCTTTTCCCACTGTATTACTTTTTCCCATTTTTCATTCTCTAAAGGATTCTGTCACTGCGGGCTGAGAGCAGAGCAGTCTATGTAATTTAGTTTCTTTTCACACCACAACAGTTAATCAATAGCTAAATTTCAAAACATTTCTTGTTGCGGATGCTAAAGGTGTTTTTGTTTCAGCACCGAGGCAGAAATAATCTCATTGTTTTTAAGCCCTGAGCCACCCAGATATTTGTTTTACAAGTGTGACAGAGGGACCTGTATAAATTCTCTATTTTTTATGAAAAGTCAGTTTGATGGTAATATATTTACCTTTTTCATTTTCTGAATTCAAATCTATTCTGTTTTTCCTGTTGGCTATTCCTCTCGGAGTGGTAGAGTGGTTCGACCTTTTTTTTTTCCCTGCTGTTCCTCATTTGTTCTCTTCTATTTATTACAGGTCAAACTCACATCTGTGATGCTCTCTCTGCCTGTCAGTCCCTCCCGTCGCTATTTCCTCTCAGCAGAGGTCACCAGCCTATTACTTCACATTGTCTGTCATCATCAAAGAGGACGGATCCACCTGCAGCATTTGGTTTTCAACACACAGAGCGATTGATCTGCTCCTCTGCCTCCTGATGAAAGAGAGTACCTTTGCTCTTGCTGGGAGCCCAGTGCCTGTCCTGTTAAATCATCTTCTACCCTCGGCCTCTGTGTTACCTTAAGACCCTGGTTTTCTCTCTCCACAATGGGTCAAAAACTAATGAGTTCTCACACCTGCCAGTGGTGAGCAAAACAGGCCACAGTTTAAGATTTAGAACATTATGTCTTTGTCAGTTTGACATGTTTTTTGTTCTTTAAATGCTTGTATTTGTCTATTATAAATAGAATTTTATTCTTATGACCATGATTAATAAAGACTAAATATGTGCCTTTACACAGTAGCAAGTGACATTTTAGTAAATAATTAGGAGCCTACTTTAATTGCATTGTACATGCATCACCATAAAATCCTAAACAGCTTTATCCTGTGATATTTAGGCTACACAGCATCAATGCTTTTGTAAAATGTATTTCGTTCATATTCATATTTTCTATAGGATAATGTTCATTTCATAAAGGTAATCCATTACACTAAAAAGTTCTTTTGGCCAGTTCTATTTTTTTCCTTTCTATAATAAAAGTTGCAACTGTTATACCACCAGTCGTCTGTAGAGTGCGCTAAACTTTCTGTACAGAGTAATTTGTTAGTGTCCCTACCGGCTTCCCGTCGGCTTCGCACCATACCGGAAGATTTACCTTTTCTCCTGACACGTAGCAACCGCGACCAAGTTGGCAGGGCGCTGGGTAGATTCGTCAAACATCACCGGTAAGCGTTTGCGTGTGTGTTATTATTATGACCTAAGAGTAATGAGAATGCAAGAAAAACTAAATGGAACGACGAAGCCCCCGCTGACATGTTGTGGAAGATATCGAAGTCTCTCAGTTGTTACAGCTAGCATCGGCTAACGTTAACCACTTAACGTTAGCTGCAGAGTCGACTGTGCATTAGCCACCCAAAATTAGCAACTAATGCTCTATTAAGACAAGACTGATTGACTTATCCCGTCACTTGGTTGTGACTGTCGAGTCATTTGATTGTTGGTTGCTAACGTTATACTTAAAATAGATTAATGCCATGCCTGGCTCCTGTGTGTGAGGCTACACGAGCTAACGTTAGCTGCGTTAGCTCACAGTTGTAATTTTAAAAAATGGTGAGGCTGTGCAGTTAACTTTACCGCTCTCCTAAACGTTAACGTTAGCTACGGTAGAAAGGAACGTTTAAAATGTGTCGTTATGTGGCCAAGTGGCTCGTAAGAGACACCGACTTTTACCACGTAGTCAACTTTAGTTAAGCTAATCGTTGGCCGCGGCCCAAACTTCACAAGATGTAAACATGACACGTTTTTGTATTTCCCAACATGTGACTCGGATTCCTCTGTTGATCCCAAACAGGACAATATCACAGAGCATAACGGTAGAATATAACAGTGTTGGAGTTTTAGATATTTTATATGCAGGTTACTGCAGTACCACATCACTGACGACCCAAGCTGAAAAGATCCTGTGCTCCTGTTTCTGCTCCTGTGTTTCTAACAGTGAGAGATGTCAGGGTTTGACAACTTCAACACAGACTTTTACCAGTCCAGCTACAGTGTAGATGACCAAAGCCAGGGCGGCTATGGCTACAACAATGCTGACAACCCTTACAACAAGTAAGTAAAGAAAGACCTCCTGACATGTTGCTTTCTCAGCTACTAACCCCCAAGAGCAAGGTTATGACTCTCTTATTTGCCATCAAGAGTGATCCACCAAAAATTTTGTTGCCAAATTCTGTAGCATTTAATAGAGGGAATGGAGATTGTTTTCTTCAAAAGAGAAGTGTAAAAGTTAAAGGGCAAATTTGCAGTGTATTAGGGCTGGGCTGTTGGACGAATATATCAACCATCAGCAATCAATGATTGGTTTGTTGGAGCCGATATTTAGTTCAATTTTTAACATTTTATTTTGCTAAATTAACTGTCAAAAAAAAAAAATTCACTCACTAAATAACCTGTAAGCACCAAAAACAGAATCAGGCAGAGTCTGTGATTTTCTAACTGCGATTAGAAAGGAGCTGAGGAGGAGCAGAACTGACCAATGCGAGGAAAAGCCAGCGTGGTGCCGAGGTAATTCCCCCCTGGCGGGAAGTGTGCTCCCTGGCTGCAGGAGCGCACATGCAATGAAGGCGGACTTCACGAACATGGACTAATTATGTATTAATTATGTGCGATGATCACATGTGAGTAATCCCGCGAGTCCAAAAACTGATTTAAGGTGACGCGCAGCATTTCGTGTCCGTATTTTGCGGGCTCAGATCCATCCATTCTTCCCTGCACGCTCCTCAGCGCAGGCGTGCAGCGCTTGTCTTGTGAGGGGGAAAAAAAGCACTGACACGTTGAATCTTACAGTGTGTAAACAGCGATGACTACACACTGCTCATACTTGCACACATTTGCATGAATACATCAGCAGTTGCCGGTGGATGGGCAGACAGTGGCCGGTTGGAAATTTTTAACCTATCCATCACCCAGTTCTACAGTGGTTTTTTTGTGGTTGTTTTGTTTTCTTTTAGGGGGGTGGGGGGTTGCATATTATTATTGTTTAATTGAAACATGTACTCCACTTGCAATTTTATCAGGACATAGATATTGAGAAGTAATTTATTATCCCTTTTTCTAAAAAGTTAACATGTGAATTGTTACTTTGTGTTTTCCAGGCCATACGGTCAGTATGACTACTCCCAGCCTGTGGGCTACTCCCCCCCAGGGATGATGCAGCCGCAGCAGCCATACACAGGACAAATCTTTCAGCCCACACAGACCTACACTCCATCCTCGTCACAGTCCATGTACAGCAACAGTTTTGATGATGAGCCGCCACTTTTAGAAGGTAGGTGAACCACAGCATGGAGGCTTTGACCTCTTCCTGCCTCTTGCTCTTAAGACAGCTCCCCTTACCTCGCATAATATTCTGTTGTACTGTAGGAGTGCATGAGTACAACAAAGGAACCAAATAGTACAGCGAGCTCAGCACTGTGCTGACATTGGTAGTTTATTTTTATTCCGTCTGGTGGTTGCTGTTGTTTTTTGTAATTGATTAAATGATCAAATCATAGCTGCTCACAGCTTCTTAAAGGTGTGCATTGTTTGATGTACTCTGTTTTATGCTCCTGCAAAGTGGATGCGTGTTTCCTCTGGTAATTTGATTGTAAAGTGGAGAAATTATCGATTGATAAAAACAATTATTTGTTGGGTAAGGGATATGTTTGCCAGCTTTTGTAATAATTGTCAGTAGTACGAAATAAAAAAATCATAGTTTCTTTTATACAGTATCACTTAACTGACATGACCCTAAGATCAGTTCTTAAGGCGTGAAATTAAAGTTTCATTGGCTGGTTCCGGTCACTGACAGAGTCGCAGCTCTTTGCTGCAATAAAGTTTTGGCAGAACTGGAATAAAACAAAAGGTTGTTGTGACAAACTCACGGCAGTTTGGCAGATTTAGCTTCTCAAAACTTTAGCAGTATTTTCTCTCTTTACATGCATGAGGAAGCTTATTATTGGCATATTATCCTTTTTTGAAGTTTTGAAATAAGTCTTGTTATGTGTCACGTTCTCATTATTCAGTGTGTCTGATGTCTGTTTGCTCCGTCTTAGAATTAGGAATCAACTTTGACCACATCTGGCAGAAAACTCTGACAGTGCTCCATCCACTGAAGGTGGCAGACGGCAGCATCATGAACGAGACAGACCTGGCTGGCCCCATGGTCTTCTGTTTGGCCTTCGGAGCAACACTTCTTCTGGTAAATCAATTGGTTAACGCTGCTACTCTCACAAACACACATGCATCTGTACAGTTGTTTGCATGCAGGTGTGAGTATCTGACTGTGTGGATGCTTTTTTGTTTGTCCTTTCCATTCACAGTCGGGTAAAATCCAGTTTGGCTACGTGTACGGTATCAGTGCAATCGGCTGCCTCGGCATGTACTGCTTACTCAACCTGATGAGTATGACGGGCGTCTCCTTCGGCTGTGTGGCCAGCGTGCTGGGATACTGTCTCCTCCCAATGATCCTCCTCTCCAGCTTTGGAGTCCTTTTCTCTTTACAGTGAGTACGAAGAAAATCTGTTCATTTTAATACAACATAAATGAAGCAAAGGCTTTTTAATCTTCTATAGAACACACTGGACACCATCTAGATCTCGTCTCGAACTCATGAGGGTTTTAATGCATTTGACATGAAGAATGTGAATTCGATATGAAAGGATGAACGACAACGTGCACTCATTGAATGTTCATGGGAAGAAATTGCATCTAGAATAGAGTGGCTAAGTCACGCCCCTTTTGGTGGACCCCATGAGGCCTTATTTAGAAAAAAAATATAAAGGGTAGTCAGTGGAAAGGGGCAAATTATTTTTTGTTTCCGTCTAAGAAGTACCGCTAATTTCAATATGTTTGTCAGTTTAAAAGATAATTTTGCGAGTCAAGAAAGTGGCACTTAATCACACAACTGCGAAAGTGTAGGACTTTGAAAATACGCATTTAGAAAGACCACACGCCCGATCATCACGCAAGTGATGTCTTAACAACAATCTTTGACATGCCAATGCTTCTAATGATATTTGCCTCTTTTAACACATTTTCCCTCATTCTGAAGGATCAAACAACACTGCCTCAGTTACAGCCATGTCAGCTTTGGTGACTTATGTTGTGCAAGTCGAGGTTCACTGAGCGGTTTACTTTACTGTTTGAAGACAAAATTCAATTTTCTTGACATGAAAAACTAAATTATCATTTATATTGACAAATATCGTACATGGAACTCCTGCCACAAACCAAATGGGGCCAGTAAATAATTTCTTTCCTACCACAGAATGTTTGTTTGTTTTCCCCCCTTCGAACTAAGGTCCCATGGACCCGAAGTAGGAGAGCAGGACTTTTGCACTCTATTACCAACTTCCTACATTGGCTTTTGTTGTGTTAGTATTGTAAAACTTTATTTGAGATAATCAATGATTTGCTAATGAGCTCTTCTAAAGTGTGATATTTATGTCGAGGACAATTTAACTTTTGTTTGACGTTTAACAGTAGTCTTACAAACTGCTGTATGTTTAATAAAACTGCATAAATGCTTCCTTCATGCATACAACTGTTAAAAAAAATTTAACTTCCTGCTTCCCACTTGTCCACCTTAGGGGCATGATGGGAGTTATACTGACGGCGGCAATCATCGGCTGGTGCAGCTTCTCGGCCTCAAAGATCTTCATCTCAGCGTTGGCCATGGACGGGCAGCAGCTGTTGGTCGCTTACCCCTGTGCTCTCCTGTATGGAGTCTTTGCGCTCATCTCTGTCTTCTAAGAAAATAAGAAAATAAATGAGTAACAGTTTAAAATAACTGCCCCCAGTTTCTGTAATTTCAGTCTAATTAGAGTCAGTGTAATTTGTATAATTATTGGCCAAAATTACACTGACATTGCAGAAGAAAAATGGGAGCTCCTGTCTAAAACGACACCAAGGGTTTTTTTTTTTTTGTCTTTGTTTGGGTTTTTTTTTTTGTTTTTTTTGGATAAGCCTCCAACTCACAACATTCTGACTTGACCATCTGCAAGCTGGAGCTTACTGTCTTACACATCTTCTCAACCGCGCTCCCCCTACTACATCTGAAAGGAGAGGCCTGTTAGAGAGAGTTGCAAAATTACTCTCCCGTGGACAGTGTTAAGCCTTAAACGACCTCCTACAGTCCCGATATTACGGACATAAAGGGGAAGGATGCGAGAAACTAGCTGACACAATGGACATCAAGCAGAAAGAGATGGGAGACAGTTCTCAGTTTCCAAGAAGGACCAATCACCAACCCTCAGCTTGCCCAGCAGTCCAGTTTGGAACCAGGAAAGCCCTGGTCATGATTTTTGCAAAAGCTGCTGTGAGCCGTTTGTGGTAAACACCTATAGATTCTGCAGCTGCGAGACTTTGGGAATCGCCTCTTTTCTCCTGCACAAGTTCTACAGTAGCTCATTCCACTTTTCCACCCAGAAAAGACTAATAAAAATGGAGAAGGGTCTCCTTTATATTCTTTTCTCCAGGACTAAGGAACCATGAGTCTCATCCTTTGCTAACCACAGCAGCAATATGATCTTCAAATGTAAAAACAGCAGCTTGTGCTTTATCTTCTCATGTAATGTTTTATTATATTCTCTCGAAATTCATTTTGCGTTAATGCCTTTCAAGAAGACAGAAAAGACAGTTTGCACAAAGCATTGTCTTTCATTTTGAAAACCAAACACGTTTGATTAGATATAGAGAATTAATGGCGTGAGAGTTACTGTATATATTTCCAAGTACGGGCATCTCTCTAATGGTTGCAACTGTAGTGTGCATCCTTAACATTTCTCGCATCTTAATTTTAAATGCAAATCACTTTGTGTGCTTTGTTGTGTCATCTGTTCATGTCTTCTCACGCACATTAAAGTTGTCTTTGAAGGTTTTCAGCCTTGTGATAATAAAAGGTAGACTGTATGGATAAGCTTGTAAATGTTACAATTTGTATACCTTCTATTAAAGAGAGACCAAAACAGGGATTTTATTCATTCTGCCTTATCTGCCGTGTGGCAGCAGAAAGGCTGGTTAGCAATAGAAGAAGTGGGTGTATGATGCATAATAACAGTTTTCAACTACTTGGGAAGATTTCATCACAGGTAGTCTAAAGGAAATAATCAGCATTTCGTTTTTATTGCTTCATAGATCTGAAAGATTTTAAGGTTTAATACTAGTTTGTGAGTGCAGACATTTATCTGTAGGTTTGCCTGCACTTTTAGTGCTAAAGCTCGGTCAGCTGAGGGCAGCATCAACCACACATCACGTCCTCCTCTTCACCCTTCGGTGTTATTTCCATTTTTGAAGACATCAGCTGCTTCTATCTCACATGTTCGATGGGTTTGGTCGTTGGGATTGACTGAATTCTTAACATCCAACACAGCTATTTAAGGCTACTGAATATTTTCCATTTATCTTCAGTTAGGGAGGGGCAGCATGTTTGTGAGTGAAATATCTCCTCTATATCCTGACAAACACATTTAGAGCCTAACCTAAAAATCCTGTAACTGGAGGTCAAATAGGTTGCATGATTCTTCACGTATGGATCTATTTTAACAGAAAACACAGATGTGACTGAACATCACAAACCAGATTTCTGCTGAGATTATTGTAGGAAGTTCGCTGTATTTTATTACCTGAACCAATGAAACCACACGTCCAGTTTGGCAGAATAAAAACCACAACCCCTAAGTGTTCAAAGTGTGTGCGAAAGATTAGTCAACCCACAGTAAAACCACATTGACTTGCTTCCTTATTCTAAGTAAAGCCGGAAAATGCAAGAACCAAGCTAATCTAAACAGAAGCTTGACAAGAAGAAATATGGAGTTTTACGGGAGGAACACAAAACTCTACTTTTTTCTTCTCCCTCCTGGGTTTTCTTTGCAATAACATACACAAAACACAAACACACGGGGGCCCCTTTTATATGGACGATAACCCACTTAGGAGGAATGAATAATTCAAAAATGAAAATGGAGTGCTTTTTCTATTCCTACAAACTCGACATCAAGGAGATACTTTGCATTTCAAGCAAACCTAACAGGAGCAGCCTGCTCTCACAGGCCCGCTCTCTCTTATGGCCAAGTGTTAATAAATGCATTTCCTGCATGTTGGATCACCTATTGTGCATAGATCTATAAAGAGGGAAGAATCTACCTGTATATTGAACGTCGATTGTTTTCCCTCTTTTGTACGAAAGTGTTCGTCTTTGCACTTCCTTGAACATTTATTTGGTTGCTCTCTGAATAAAACATTGCTTGTATATGTCATGAATTGCTTTTCCACTCATTTCGCGCTGGTGAGAGTCTGTATGGCTTGAAATTATTCCACAGTTTATGCATCGTCTCAGCTCCGGGGATCTCAGAATCAATTGAAGGCATTGTGAGCAGGACAGAAGTGAGCAGGATGTTGACATTCACACACCATCCGTGTATGTATGTACAGTGTCTGGTTTCAGTCAGCTTGCAGACAGGTTTCAATATCTCACATCTGGATTCACTCAGGAGCATCTCGCATTCTCACATTTTCCCTCTGGGGCCCGGAAAAGGAATCCATTCCAAAATTCCGTGTTTTTCCTTTAAAGGGATCCTATTTGAACCTGCTCACCATCTGATTGTCCTGATGGTGGGGTTCACAAATATTTTTAGTGGGTGCTGAAGTGAGAACTAAAGTTAGAGAATACATTTACTCAGTGTAGTCTGGGGAAGGAAGATAGTGTGAATACAATAGTTCTGAACTGATTTGAAAATCGTAGTGCGCTGAAAGTTTGATTCGCCATTTCTACTGTTTTTATATAATCTGATGAGTTTTAGAATGAAAAAAAGACAACATCACTCTATAACAAGTTACTGTTTGCTTAGAATCAGACTCTATTTGCTTTTGAAAAAAAAAGGGCAAACTATTTAAACAGATAATAGTTTTGCGATCTGAGTAAATTTACAGGTTGTTTTCAGAAATATTAAAAGTAAAAAGGTGGGAAAGATGCTGACAATAAGGTGGTTCACTGTGATCCAACCAAACAAGTTTCTCCTTGTTTTAATCCTCTCTCAGCGCAGAGGTGAAGAAATTTAAAGGCTGAGAAAAGGCACTTGGGTATTTACATAGAATAAATTTCTATAACAGAAGTGTGTCTCTTACAATAAGTGGTCATTTGTGGAGGCTGGACTTAAAAGCACAATAAGTCATTTCTGCCACTAGAGGTCTCTATCAAAGCAGTGAAAAGTAAATATGTAGTCAGATTGGCGTGAAGTAATGTGGGATCATGGGATTTGTTCATTTCATCTTCTAACAGCCATCGCAGATGAAAAATTTATCTGAATCATGCTGAAACATCCACTGATGAGATCATTTATTGAAAATCCTTGACAACAAACCCTCAACACTGAAAATCTTGATCATTGAAGACACAGAGATACAACATGGTGCCAGTGTTGTTAAGCTTTTGGCTCACAAGCATTTGGCCATCTTAGACAGAGGTAAACAAAAAAATCATTTTGGACCCGACACAATCATCATTATGTGTTTGGGTACCTAACATTATGTATTTCCGACTTTGAACATTGTTAAAAACACTGGGGATAATGTCACTACACAGCTCAACAAAATTAGTGATGCGCTCAGAAATATACTGGACTATTGTGATGCAACATTTTGTGTAGCACAGTCTTGAGAATTCCCTTCAGTATCCAGTGTGCAGAAAACTGAGGCATGAAATCTGTAAAAAGAACCTAAAACTGATGGAATTAAACAGTTTCCAAAACAAATTTTCAGTTTTGATGAAGAACTTTGAATTAAGATTTGACGACTTGTTTTGTACCTGTTGCTCCCTTTTAGCATTTGATCATTTCATGGCGCTAATATGACGCCAGAATTTGCTGACTGTGCAGCTGTGAGCCAGGCTGCAGCAGCTACAGGGCTTCTTATCTGCAATGTTTCAATAATATTGCCACTGAAACTTGGGTTATTTATGTTCTACTTAGCCAGGTTTAGCAGAGTTGACATTATGTACCTTTCCATTTGTAGCAGCTGATGAGTCAATCATTCTTTTGATTTGTTCACAACGCAGGTTTTAATAGAAAAAGAGGAATAACAGGAGCTGGAAGCCAGGAGATTGAACCAGTTGACTCTTTCCTTCATTTCTTCCCCCACCTGGAGTTTTTAACTGAACCAAAAGTTTAGAAATCGTGATCAGAGCCAGATGGCTGTTTCACAAAACAAAGTTGGCTTCGATACATGTGCAAGTGAGGAGCTGAATCTTCCTGTTTTTCGTCACCTTCTGGAACATTTACACCCGGGCACCTCCAGATGACAGTATTGAGTTACATACCGTCTGTCCTCTTGGCTGCCTGAGCTGTTTTTGTGTTTTCACTGGCTGCAGCCTGTGAACTTTTCCCTCAGAGCAATGACTACATCCCCACGGCTTTTTTTCAAACTTCCTTACAGTGATTATCTGGGAAATTTATGGCTCACTCTGGAACATATCAGCATCTACGAGGAGCGTCAGACTGACCCACCCAGCTCACTCAGACGCTTTATGAGTTTGTTTACACGTTTGTTTGGCTGACCCTTGTTTTGATTACTGGGTTTGTAGGCTAACTGCGTGTCTTACATAACATAGCGGAACATGCCATTAAGTGGACACATTTATTCAGTATCTTGAATACACATACTGTAGTTTTAACATGGGTGTGAAACCTCCAACAAGCCCCTAGTTTCGTCTCTGTGACCACCCTTTCCTTTCCATGCTATAATATCATTACTGTCACACATTACATTTAAGTGAAATGAATGGTGCAACTGCACTCAAGGAAATATTGCTGAATGGCATAAAACACTTTGGTTTGACGCCTTGGAAAAAGTTATTTATATTAATATTAGTCATCAGTAATGCTACCACTGTTCTTCTCGTCACTTCTGCTTAATTTTTGTGGTAATAACAAAGCAATTCATTATTTAAATCATCCTCATCATCACCTCCAAGGAATAGCTGACGAGTTGACTGGTCTGCTTGTCTCTGGGAAATGAGGGCCACCGTACCATTATGTTATCTAATGGAGGATAATCTCACCTCCATCTGGCCGGCCTGAGCCGCAGTCTGTTCTGCCCGGCAATCTGGCCCGGCTGACTGGTGAGTAGCTAATGATGAAACCGTCTCCTGCTCTGCTAGAGAGAAATACATGGAGCGAGACAAGCTGTGGGGACGAAGGCAGTGGGGAAGGAGAGGAGGGCAGCACGGCAGGACTTGTGCTAAAAAAGAAGATACATAACCTGATGTCAATTTATAAAACATGAAAAAGTGAAATTTGTGTAAAGACTGCACTGGAAAATGTTTTTATTTAAACTGTGAATGTGGCATGAGAAGGTTGCAGGGCTGCATGTCTTAAATAATAGAAAGGTGCATAAAAATGCACTTTCACAGCATCCAAATAATAACAATAAAATGGTCTACATGTGCCCACTTTCTTAGAGTGCTGCAGTCTTACATTTTGACCTACGCTGTAGGCTATTCATTTTTTATGACATTTTATATCCGATCTTTAATGTAAGCTAATTCAGTAGTCATGAGCTTATGTAACATTATGTAACATCATTCCTTTTTTAAAGCAAAGACAACATTATATCTTTATTTTTACTATGATATCTTATTATTGTCTAGTTGAACACAGTTTCCCTTTCCTATTTTGCTATACCATCCGGTTCCAAAAATTTAATTAACTGCATTGTTATCAGCTAGCATGGCTCATTTTATTCCATGTAAGTTTTAAAATACAATATACTTACTTAAGCAGACAGCATATTCTGTCAGGTCCATAAATCCACATTAGTGCACAGAAAAATTAAATGCATGCATGTAACATCAGTGGTAATGGCTTAAAAATAAACTAATCAATATTCATTATATGACAATTTATATGACTGCTTTATTTAATGTGAAAGATTTCACTAGTATTAACACACAGATTTATCACTCAACTCCGTACTGTCTCACAGTCATACAGAGATCTTTAGTCTTATTTAACTCTGTCATTGTTTTGGCTTCCTTGAAACTCTGCTCCCATCGATCTTGTTTATAGACAGGTGTTTTATTTGTAGGCTTGTTCCTCTGCCTCCAAGTGATCAAACAGATTGTCAGATGTTTCTGAAATTTGTCTTGCACCGCAGATTATTGATTCTCATAACAAAAAGACATTTAAACAACAACCTCAACAGAAGCAGTTACCAGCACATACATTACCCAAGACATAAATACAACACACACAAACAGGGCACATATACAACATACGTGACGTTAGATAAGCGTCAATGTGATCCCTTCTTTTAACATTCAGTGCCTCATTGCTTGCTCCACAAAGGAACTTTAGAAGAAGTAACTTTATTGATCCCCTTGGAGAAGCTGACCCTTCCTAAACTTATTACTTTTCAGAATGAAAAAGACACATTTGGCATGCGCAGCAAGACTCTCTGTGAATAGAGAAAAAATCCACTTACTTTTAAAAACCATATCAGCCTATTTTTGAGCTCCCACCATTAGTAGAGATCGCCCCTGTATTCTACAAATGTTGTTAAAATTCGACCGTGTATACTTCAGTAGATCTCAGACTTCATTTTTAAACCCGCCATTTTAAATCTGCCATTTGTGTTGATGGAAAACGTGATAGTTGCTAGGTATAGGTAATTCTCCCTTCCAAAGAGAATGTCTGTGTTTATTTGGTTCAAAATCACTAAACGAGAGTTATTATGTCTGGAAAAATAGTTTGTCACAAGTGCTGCCTTCCTCACTATAATATTAGCGTGAAGACAGATTTTGACACAGACGGTCTTTTAACTTACTCACATTTTCAAGGTACTTTCTGTAATGTTTATTGAATGTAGAGAAAATGCAAACAAACATGATATCTCGTAGATAAAGCTATTGTAGGACAAATGAGTGGGGTTTATGTTACCAATGTGGTCAGTGTTGACAAGGACAATAACATGAAGTTACACTGGTATGATCCTTTAAAACCCTCTATGAATACAAATATACAAATATAATATTTTTGACTTTGGTCATTCTTAGTGTTATCAACATGCTTATGAAAAGGGAATAATTTTTAAGATTCTATAATAATGTAAAAATACCAACAAAAGGGTCTTTGGCACTGTAAACATCTTTAAAGAAGTGAAGCAAACATGCTCCACTTCACATTCAGACATTTTTTACTCTATCCTTTATAACTGTGATGTGTCTTAATAATTTTGTTGAAGGTGAGGATGTGTTTGTGTTTTTAAATGACATACAGCCGCAGATGCAGCTGGAGAGAATAATAGCTGTGGCCTGTGTACGCGATGCGCTCCAAAAAGCCTCAGAGCAATGAGGCTGATTAGGATGTTATCTTCACTGAGGGAGCAGACGAGCGACAGGTGGAAATGTAACAATTGGTATTCAGCAACGCAGCGCCGCCTTTTAATGCATCTGCAAAGCCAACAGCACATGAATATTCACCGAGTAACTGTTAGCACAGCACTGAGTGTGATTTGCTCCTGCACCTCATTAGGCTAATTGTCCCCCCTCATTGCACTGCGGACTCTTCTAACAGTTGATTCAGAACTCAATGAACTAACGCAAACACTGCAAGGGACGCAGCAGAGTCCAGCTGAGGGAACCTGCGTTAGTATGTGTGTGTGTTTGTACACGTGCATGCGCGTGTGTGTACCTGAATGCATGCTCATGTAGATTCATCGGTGGGTGTGCAATCACAACACTTAATGTACGAGCATCTGTGTACACACAGTATGTTTGCGTCTCCTGCAGGGCTGCACGTGGGAAATAATAATGCTCATAACATTTGTGCATTTATGTTGATCTTAAACTAATAAGGGCATAAACTGCCCATGTTCCAGGACACAAATACACACACAGACACAAACATGCACATATGTAACACCTAAACTCTTTGCTTTTTTCACATGCACACAAACCTAAACACACAAATGTGCAGGAGTATTTGCAGAAACACATGCAGGACGGTTCTGTGAGAGTGGAAACGCTGGTCAGACCACATTGATTTCAGATCATTCATGTGCAGTTGCTCAAACTGCATGCTGCCACCGACAGTAGCCAAACCTCATGTTAATACAACTACAGTTATATCTTTTACTAATTCTACACATCAAGTGAAGTAGCTTTATTGTCATCATATTAAGGGTCAGACACCAATGTCGAAATTCAGATTGCACTCCCTGAGTCATAAACATATTAAAGACAATAGCAAAAAAGAAAATGAGAAAGTTTAACCCTCTTGTTCTGTTCATTTCAGCTTAATTATGATATTCTTGGTCAAAAACAACCCATCTATATTAGATGATTGTAAATCCATAAAAATATGTATATTATTGCCTAATGGTGTGTTATGTTGTTTTATCAACTAAAATTTTTGTAGACATGACATATTTTGAACTTCTATTTGGTATTTTTGGCCTGTAGGTCTTACTGAACACAGGTCATACAACTTGCAATCCGGAGCCTCAAAAACTTTAGAAGAGCAGCGAGAAAGTTGTACGTATCATTGAAACAATGTTGTGGACCTCCAACAGGGGTGGTTCCCATGGGGCAAAAATTCTATTGGAGATTCCTGTAGGGGTTCCCATGGAAGCCAAAAAGGGAGGCACAAGGAGTGTGTCACATGCGCGCATGCGTGTGTGCGTGCATGTGCCATGTTTGTGAGAGTGTGTCTGCTCAAAGACGACCTGCACGTTGTGGTGTGGGAATTTTTTTGTGTCTGCAGATGCCATGTCAACAAAGTCATGGAACCTTATGACAAACAGATGAAATTAACTGCTTTTTTTAAGAGAGAAAACTTGTAAAAAGGTCAGATTTGACTGAACCTAATAGGAGGGTTAATAATAAAACTGGATATGTGAAAAGTGAAAAGACGGACGATTATATTCCTGAACTGACAGTCAAGAAAAGGCACAGCTGTTTTCTCTCCTCACAGCTCAGAACAAATCCGACTGTAAAGTAAGTGGATGTTGCCTGGAAGTCCTTTTCACAGCAAACACTGTGACGTGTCATTACAGGAAAAACAGACATGTATAATTTTATTAATGACTGCATTTATTTAAGGTGTTCCAGAGCCTTGGCATGATGACTCACTGACATGGCTGACTGGGACATTTAAATGGCATGGAGTCTTCCCAAATGTTATTGCTTTGACATGTGTTTTTCCAGCTGCGACACACCAAAATGTCGGTCATTAAAAAAAGGACCCATCAGAAAATTATTCTTCCAGCATAATAGTGGAGAAAAAGCCAGAGAAAGTTGAGTTAAATCTTTTTAAAAATCAAGCCACAACACCAATACAGTAAAACTGGTTAGAGAAGATTGTTTTTACTAAGCAGCTATGTTAGAAAAAATGTTGTAGGAGGCACAAAAACCACAAAATAAATCTTATAGCATCATTATTATTATTATTATTATTAATTATGATTTGCCACATTTACCTACACAGAAAAAATACCGTATCAATGAGTTTACCAGTTGTTGTTTGGGAAATCCTTTAGTTTCCTAATTCTTCTGTGTTTACCTGAATTTTTAAAGGCGAACTATGTAATTTTTTACTGAGAATTTTAGTTTTATAGTTTTAATAGAGAATGTTTACTTCTTGTTCTTTTGTGCTGTAATAAATATAACATGTAAACAAATAAGTTTAAAGTACATATGAAAGTCACATTAGCTTAAAATTGGACTTGAAATTTACTTTATTGATCCCAATAGTAGACAGTCATACAGAGTAAAATGGATAACATTAGTATAAAAGCATATGTGTATAGAGAATATACTAAAACTGTACAATACAAACACCATATAGGAATACACAAGGATACTGGAGAAAACACTAAAAATAGAAGAATATAAATATAAATCGAGAGAAAAATACTGAAATATAAAAAAGCAGAGAAATTAAACACAGAATTGCAATTTACTATCTATAGAGAGCATGTGCAGGTTTCATGTTGTTCAGAGGCAATGCGGTAGATTTAATATATGTGCAAAATTTCCATTAGCAAATTTATTCTTGCATGAACAACTGAGTTTTAAAGTGACTGCTTTTGGCAGGAAAGATTTCCTGAAAGTAGCTCTTGCCAACATTTTTGCATCTTTTCTGTTTGTTTATTGGCCTGTGAAAAAGTTGCATAGTGCACCCTTTAAGATTTTCCAGTACCCGCAATTGTTTGGGGAGGAATTTTTTTTTTTTTCTGAATTTGTGCAGATTTTTTATTCCAAACTACATAAATTTCATCTAAAAAATGCTTTTTGCACCGAGGCGAACAAATTCATGAGAGACATCATTACACAGGTTTGAAACCGTGGATCAATAGCTATGGTCAGTTCACCTGTACAGATTTTCAGGTACTCTGTCTGCTCTGTGAGGGAGAGTGGAAGAGAATCCACCTCTGAGACATGATTCCACCTCTTGAAAAAAATAGCAGCTACTCTCTTTTTCAATCCCCTGAGCCGCCTGGGACCATCTACTCCAGTCTAGCAGAAGAGACACTTCACTCCTTCAGTCGATTTCTTTACCAACATCCCTGCTGTCCTTCTTGATTCTTTGCAAAATGTGTGTATATTGCAGTTATCTTTGTGTTTGTTGCTTTGCTACCCGCAGGATTTTACAAGTAAAAAAGAGCCATTTTGATCCAATTTTGACATTATTTACTCTTAGACAGAAATAAGTACCCAAACAGAGGAATAAAGAAAGACCATCTACATGCTGAGTAAACCAAGCAGTGTATGGTGGATGACAAAGGAATAACTGAAGCACAGTATTGCATAATTTGTATAATCTGCTGTAAATAATGCTAAGAATTCAGTATGAATGACAATGATTCCCCGTCATTACAGATCTGTCATTGTTCTCTAGTTAACCTCCCATGTATCTGCCTGAATCACTTAGAAAAGATTCTTATGTTCACTTTCAACAGTGAAATTGTTTGACTCTTCAGATTAGAGCAGCAACAAAGACTGGAAACCCATCTGCTCTTGCTGGGGGCCGTATTACTCGATATGCATGACATAAGCATAATAATTCAGAACCTCAGCTTACCACAGCAAGCAGCAACTCAGCTGACATCACTCCACATTGTGCTTTCATTAGGAGAAATGTGACTCATCACTCATATTTCATTATTGGTTTTTCCACGAACTTTTACTCACATGTCCACGTAAATGTGACAAATTGTACCGAAGAAAATCAACCACAAGCCACAAAATATGCAACAAAAGTGCCAAAATAAATGATGACTTGCACATGTGTGCAATCAATTTACATTTTCTTTTATTGTATGGTGATAAAATATTCAATCTATTCACTTTTAGGACATGTTGGAACTTGTAAGATTAATTAGAACTGCACATAAAATGCGCCTGAATATCTGTTGCAGATAATATATTTCCATTAAAACAACTTTGCATTGCTCATCAATATTTAAGGTGTTTAAGCCGCAAATGTTGGCATCATTTAGCTTGTGTCTCTATTTCTTGCAGTACACCATGTAATGAAATCGAAATTTACTTAATCATTTTGCCTCTTTATTTATTAATGAAAACTATTGCCTATTATTTATAGAGGGGGTTGTGTTTCTCTGCAAATTATGTAACAGCCACATACCATTACAGCTGAATGATCAAAATCTTTCATGTGCTCAGAGGAATAAAATATGCAGAACAGGCTCACCTGTGATGTTTTAGAGGCAGCTCTTACATGCTATATATTTTTAACATGCTATGCATCATGACGTACAGTTGTGTTTATTATTTTAATAATACTTCTTGCAGCATTGGTGTATAGAGGTATGTTTTGTTTTTTAAAAATTCTAACTTTTTTTTTTTTTTTTAATCACGGCCTTTGCGTTATACAGCAGTCAGAATTATTATATACTGCTCAGTGGGCTAAGGATAACATCATAATTATTTCAGGAGTCATCAGCTATGTAGTGAAAAGTAGAACACGCAATGGCAGCAGCAGTAGTTTGCACCACTCCCTCTTCCCCTCCAGGAACCTGGAAGTAATTGGCAGAACGTTAGAGAGCTGCAGAGGGACTCATGGACCTTATTGCAGCTCAGAGGGGGAGAGCTTTAGCAGAAGAAAGGAATCTTGACAGGACCTCATATGACCTTGTGGCTTTAATTATTTAAAGAATGGGGGTGACAAACATGGGTTTGACACACCAGACCAAGACACAAGACAAGCCTGAGAGAAAACAGACAGAATACGTGAGACAGACAAAGGACAAATCAAGGCATCATCAACAACCTATTGTAAAAAGGCAATAAAACATGTTAAGATATCAATTATACAGTATCAGCAGAGTGCTTCTGCAGCGAGGTCCAGCTTCATAAAATACACGTCCCCTCTGCTGTATTTGTCAGAGATTAATTTCAGGATTAACAGGAAGTACATACAGGGTCTTTTTTAGGGAGTGGGTACAATCTTAACCACTGCAACGCCCTTTTGTCATTTAGCCTAATTTATCTCTGTAGTTTTTTTTGTTTGTTTGTTTTTTTGTTTGTTTGTTTTTTGT
>JAQLOL010000006.1:17912826-17929613 GCA_029783665.1 Naso thynnoides
CATAAATAGAGGACTGTGCTTGTTGTGTTTGGCAACAACTCTAAAAGGAGACAGGAGCTGCAGAGTCTTGTGCTCTATTTGACAAAAAAATGCCATTATGAATAAACATGTGCTATTATTAAACTGTTTTTTTTTATTATTATTATTATTGTGTAGATTTTTTTTACTGATTTGCATGTAACTTGAAATCAGAACAGTTAATAGTTCATTAGCCTGCAGAGCAATATATGGTTGCTATGTTTCTATTTTGCTTTGTGGTCAGTGTGCCGGGAGTGTTTGCTTTTTTTTAACAGTTGAAATGTTTGTTACCATGTGACAGAGACCAAATGCCTTTTTTAGGAAGTGTTATTCTTGGCAGAGACAAACAAAAACAACAAAAAACTCCTTTATATTTAGAAAAATCCAGTAGAAGGTGGAAAGAAGCAACTTCCCAGAATAACAGCAACCCATAATAGCAACATGTCAAAGCTGATGTTGTTGAAAATCCTTAAGATTTATGTTGTGGTTGATTTAGTGACACCTGTAGTTAATGATGGGAACATCAAGTGTGATTTAATACTACTGATCAGAAAACTAAGAGGCAGCAAAACAAACTTTTGTTGTGTTTGTTGCGTTTTCCTACATTTTGGATGCTGCGTGCAGCACGAGTCTGTGCACAGGCGGACACAGCGAAAGTTGGTTACCTGGGCTCACTATGAAGTTGGGTTTGTGCAGCGTCTCGCCTGGAGCTCCTCTGCTCAGTCTCGCATTAGAGAATGATTTGACAGACATGAAATAAAAATCTGTAAGAATTTACTTTATTAAATAGTACACAAACCAAAACAAAAAACAAAAAAGGCGTTGTAAACTTTGCACAGACCAGAAGCAGCGCAGCATGTCTCACGGTTTTCCTCAGGAAATTGGTTAGTGGAGGTGGCAACCTGTGCCCTCCACCACAAGCACCAAAAAAAAAAAAAGGGCTTTTTTTCTCTGACGTTGTCTCCTGCATGCTCAAAATGTCCTCTACCATTTGAATGTATACATTAAAAAACAAACAAAAAACCAACAGACTGGCTGCTTAAATGCTGATAATAATAATAATGCTGAGGGCACGTTGGTCTCCTGTCGGTGCTCATTGTGGGTATTGATCTGGTGACTGCAATTGCTTTAGCACATGATCCACATCATTTTCATACTCATCAAATCATTAAGAGAGCCCTTGTGTTCTGTATGGAAACATAAATTTGTGCTGTATCTCCACCCATTCACTTACATTTTTCTTTCTGCTTGTGACCCATTTGTGCGTCATTGAACTTAATCAACAGAGAAAGGCAGGATTATTGTAGACAGTCTGCGAGAGTAAGAATTAAACAATGTTCCAGATATTATTGAATCTAATCTGTTCTTTGAGGTGGAACCAGACGGATTCTAATGCATCTCTAAGGATATATTTAGTTACTAGATAAGAGCATAAACAATTGATTCACTTACACATTAAGCATGTGGTTAGCAATGTGATATCACACTTCTTATTCCCTTCATGTCTATGTTACCTCATCTGTGATACACTGAGGGAATCTTTACATCTGGGTAACAAATGATGAAAAATAGGTAAACACTGTGTTATCTCTTTGATTTTGTAGTTTTAATTTAAAATTAAAGTCCTTTTTAAACACAAATCCTCAGTGTTTTCTTTTTTTTTGTTGTATACGTTAAATGAAAGTACACCTTTTGCTCTTTCACAATAAAAAAGATCTTGCACAACGTTCATATTTTTTCTCAGAACTCTAGATCGATAATCATCCCTGCTGCTTCTAGCCTTGTAATTATTTTCCCTTCACCATCTTTCTGCTTTCTCTGTTTGTGTGATGAAGTTTTTCATCATCTTACTCTTTGAGCAAATTCAGGAGTGAGCGAGGAAACACTGATGAATTTTCTTCAAATGAAGTAAAGCAGACCCAAAGTGGAGTCTCTTGCAGGAACACAAACATTAAAACAGTTCTCTCAGTACAGTGTTTCACTCCAAGTCCAGAAAATTCTCTGATGTGTCACGACTTGCTTTCTGATCGATGAATCAAGTTGGTGGAATTTCCTGCCTTCGCTGCTTTTTTCTTTCTGTACTTTTCTGGTGCTCTGTTTTTTTCAGCGTCTGCGCTTGTAAAACTTTGAGATATTTTCTTGCTCCTTTTGTGTCATGCTGCCTGATCCTGGGTCGCCAAAGCTTCTTCCTCTCTTGTCCAACATAGATGCGATCAACTTTAATACCTCCTTCCCGAGTCTGCACAGAGGGGAATGCCCCTAATCTGCACAAGGAATACACACATCTTGTTGTCCACGCTTCCCTTGCCCTCTTGTTCCTGACTGGGCTAAAGGAAAAGTAGTCTGGGTGTGCCTGTGTTTGATTGCCAAGGTTCAGGGATCACTGTTAGTTAATGTGTTTATCTTCCCCAAAATCAGAAGTAGGGCAATGTTAAAGGGAGTTCAGATTCTCTCTTGGTCAACATGTCATTTCTGTCTGATTTAAAATGACCTAATAATGTAAGGGGACACACAGTCTGTGTTTGCATAGTAAAAATCCATGCAGAATACAAGAGAGGTATCAAATAGGCTTGGGCAATATCCAAAACTTATTAATACAATATTGTCCCTCCTAAATATTGCATCTTGCAATATTATCATCGGCAAGGGGCTCACCATTTTCTCCTGCTTTAAACCTGAATATTGACAAACTGGTGAGCTGGCGTTCTTTGAAAGTCCTTCATGTCTGTTTATTGAAGCACTGCCTGCACGCCTACATCATGCCAGTACACTGTGATGAACTCTTTTCCCTAATCAAACAAAATAAAAGCCCGGAGATGCCTCAGCAGCTATTCGATATTTACATTGTGAAAAATATCACGAATGATGGCAAATATTGCGATATTCAAGAATATCGAATATTGGCCCTAGCCCAGTATTATAATCATGCCATGTTATTTGCAAAATGTCTACATTGAATCCTGGTTTATATAAGTGAGGCCTCAAAGGGAAGTGAATTCCCCTTCACCTGATCGATGTCAGCAGGGTGTCAGGGTAACCAGGGAGACTGTCAGCAGGAGGCTGCAGGTTTAGACCCCTCCGGCAGCGAGCGTCCGACCTGATGAAATTTGAGCGACTTGATGAATCCCATCAGTCCCAGCGCTGCGGTTCTTTTGATTTGCTGAGGGCCAATTAGTTAGGGCTAATCTACAGTATCGCATACCGGCCGTTAAAGCCTGGAGATAAAATTTTGCTGATGAGCTTGCCATATGAAATACAGCAAAGTGCGTCCTCGCTGCTGATTTAAAAGGAAAAAAAATAATAATTAAAAGTTATTTATTTGTCTCTACAGAGTAAAAAAGAAGGTTGTAGAAAAATGTAAAATTGAGATTCAGTATTTATGGCTTTAAGATGCTTGATGGAGCCATGCAGCACACATATGCAGCAAATCTTCATTAAGTTGTTTTTAATGATCACTCTGAGCTATTTATTTACGATTCATTTATTATCTATGTGTTATTGAGCTCCTTTTAATAGCTGTTGTAAAATGACACTTGTCCTTGGAAGACTCAGGCAGTGGATTCTATCTTTTTAGTTGTAATTGCTAATGATGTGAAAGTAGGTGGACTGTTTTACTGCCAAGTTGAGCCGGATAGAAATCGCTGGGGGTTCTTGTGTAATAAATATGTTTGATTTGTGTAATGTTGCACAGAAAAGAATTCCATTGCATCAGACATATTAATGTGCTTTTTCTCTCTTTTTTTTGTGTGTGTGTAGATATGCACAGATGCACGCACACAGGAAAAGTCATCGGTACGCATTTGCAGCCTTGATTGCTGCATGTGTACAGCTGGCTGTATTATAGGTTGTCACCAGACAACGCAGAGGACCTTGTGCCATAGGCCGGTCAATAATTTACCCGACAAAGGTTACTGTACATGTGGAGGCAAACATTTACAACCCCTGAGGCTGCCGTTCAGATTTGCACCTTGTGTTATCTTTTGACCAATGCCAGCTGGCACAACGTTACTTGACCTGCATTAAGAATAAAGAATATATAGAGGTAGCCAGTCTTGTTGCTGATGATTTCTTTGCCAGTGTTGGTTATGTAGAGGTAGTCAGTAAGTACCCTTGATGCTGAATGCCAAGCAGGAAAGCATCAGGTACCATTTTTATATCTTTGGTAGGACGTGGTCAAGGATCGAACACTCACCTCTCAGTCTCAGGGTGGACACTATGCCCACACTGCCACCGAGCTGTACTATAGACGCATCAGAATTCAGTTTAGGGTGCACTCACACTGGGCAATCTGTTCCGTGCCTGAGCACCTTTGACCCCTAAAGTCCACTTCATTTGACTAATGGGAGCGTTCTGTTCCGTACTCAAGCATGGCACGCTCTGTCGGCCCTGGCACAGTTGGAAGAGGTGGACTTCAGTACGGTATGGATGCACGTCCACAAACACAAGCACGGAGCGCTGACATCGCTGTGACTGTTTGTGGAGGATTCACCTTAAATTCAGGCAGACAACAGCATACAGTGTCTGCTTAAAAAGCAGTGGGAAAATCTAGGACTGTCTTGTAGATAGCGGGAACCAGGGAACAATTTAAAAATGTCATCGACAGCTAAAAAAAACCAAACGTGGGTAAAAATACAGATTGCACGCTGTAGATCAGGTGGCTCAAGTGTGCTCAGGTGCAGTTAGACTGGAGCAATGTGAGTGCGGGCCAGCAGGGAAGAGCGAAGGGGCACAGTCATTCTTAGGCATGGTACGGTACAACAGGGCCAAGTGTGAGTGCACCCTCAGACTGTTTGGTAACCAGTTAAAAACTCCTTGTGCCAACTTTAAAAGCATGGCACAGTATGTTCAGCTTTTCAGGCAGTAATTTGATGGAGTCAAATTTGTCAGTTATTTGCGACACAGCTACTTTATGAGGCATTTTATTTTCTTTTAAACACAGTCCAAATTTTTCAAAAAACATTCAAGAAATATTTAAGGGTCCCCTCCTCTTATAAACAACAAGGAAAATGTAGGATATTAGCATAGTTGCCAGTTGATTAGTATTAAAATTGTGAAAAAAAATCGAATCCAAGTTAATCAAAACTTGGTTAATGCCGCTGTTGTTCACCCAGTTTAAAATATAAGAGTTTGTGAGACACATCTTGGCTACATTTCGGTTTTCCAAAGTCAACACTGGGCAGCGTTCAAGATGTTGTGGTTTGCTGTGAAAGCACTTTTATGTATCAGATCCTCCAGTGACTGTACATTTCAGTGTCCATATGATCCAGCTGCCTTTGTTTATAGTCTAAAATGGAGACAAAGAAAGAAACACAGTACATTCACAAAATGAAGAAGGTATTTTTAGTTGGCGGAACTGGGTTTATTTTTTTCCAGGTTGGACAAATCTGATTGTTGCCTTTTTAAAATGACTGACAGAATTAAAAACAGCATTCCTTCAAAAAAGGAGGAGTTTTAGAGGCCCTGTGAAACGAAAGTCAGAGTGTGATTCGGTTCCGCGTATTGACATGTTTTCAAACTTGTCTTGGATATTGATTGATGTTCACAGTTGCCAATAGGGCTGAATGTGCGCTACCTTAACCTAGACCTACATATTTTACCGACAGATCAGATGATGGGTGAAATGTCTTTGGAGTCTGGCTGTAGCTATTTGCTTGAACCAACTGCCAAAGCCGGCGCTGCTGCTGGTGAGGGAAAGATGCCGGTTCCTTCTTGTGATGGAGCTTTTCCATACTAAGGGTAGGCTTGTGTCTATAGTATCAGAAAAAAATTGAGAAAGCATTTTCAATGGACGTAAAATTAGAAACGGCCCTAAGTGCAGGATGAGTCATTTAAGAACTGAAAATGTTTTCCAATGAGAGAAAGGACCAGTTTTCGATGTAAAAATACACAATTGTTTTTTCAACAATTTTGTGGCATATTGCATTAGATAGATGAACAACAGGACACAGAAGTAAAATTTATAAAAAATGTGTTTTTTTTCGTTTCATGGGTTCTTTAAGAAAATGAAGACTGTGGATGTAGCTGCAGAGTTAGTGAATGAAACAATGCTCTTTTTGTCTGGTGCCATACTCATCCAGCATGCAGCAGAGGTATCTCAGCCTTGGACTGTGTTCATCATCCTCTCTAAGCAAGGACCAGGTTGACAGGCTGGTTGCCGACTGTGTTTATCACTGGCTGGTGTCTGTCCAGGACACATGAGGTTAGCTGCAGAGATGATGCAGTGGTAAATCTGTCCTGTCTCGACTCATTTTTCTTTCTCTGTCTGTTGATTTTTATTCTGTTTCTCTTACCACCAGAGCTTGGATCTTTCCAGTTTCAGCTGAAGAGTCAGTTCACAAAAGAAGAACTCTTAGACCAGACAATCTCATTTTGATATGATAACCAGAGAAAGGTTATTTTTGTTTGTTTGTTTTTTTTCCTTTTCAGTTCCTGCATCAGCTGAAGTGCAAGTCAGTTGAGCCTGTTCACTTGTCTAGGAATATTGACCACCTCTCAGCCACCATGTGCTCATTCTTTAAAATAGAAGCCCCTCTATGCCTGAAGCTTGTCTATTTTCAGCAGAGCTGGTGCTCTTTAGCACGTGCTGATAATACATTGTTGGGAATTACAGTGTGCCTATTTTTTTTGCCAAAGCAATGCTCGAAATAGACCTGTGTGGTGGAAAAAACAATATGTCTGCCAGATTATTTTTATTGCTTATCTATTAGGGAATAACAGATGGCTGGCCCGCCACTTTGGCACAGACTTAAATATCTTAGCATTTAGTGGATGGGTAGCTGTGATTTATGTCAGGAGTTCCCAAACTTTGCCATGTCCAGTACCTCTGTATAACATTAATGTCTGACGGAGGGACCCCCCTGTCGTCAAATTTCCGGAATTGCAGCCGTGGACTCCATTTTAGCATGTGATAGGAAGGTAGTTATCAGGGGCACAGCACCTTTCTGATATCTCAGTGTCACTCACAGCAGCTGTCCAATTTTGATTAGCTTGAGTGGTTTGAGTTATTTTTTTTTTAAATTGAAAGATTAGCTTTGAAAAAGAATACATTGATTTTGATATGCAGTGATTAATAACGACTCAAAGACATATATTAAAAAATGTTATTGTCACCACTAATGTTAGTCTTTGATTTTTATGTTTGCTTCAGTCCCCCACCCCATCTTCCCTCCAAGTTTCTGCAACCCCCCTAGCACCCCCTGACAACCCGAGGAGGTCAGGACCCCCACTTTGAAAAACACTGATTTATGTTATGTTTTTTGCTTGCTCTCCAAAAGATAAAACTTATCCTGATGAAGCACCACCATCGGGTCAATTTTTTTTGGCTTATCCAGTGAAATATCTACACATCTACTGGATGGAGTGGCTCAAAAAATTTGTCCACTCAATGTTTTTGAAATGATATGTCGAATAAATTTTGATGTCTCTCTTACCTGCCAAAACCAGGTTGATGTTTGTGGTTTTGATTGAAATACTGTGACAACCATTAATGCATTGCAGTGAACTTAGTAAACACATTTTTACCATTAGGATGCACTGCAATAACCCATAGTTTGGGTAACGATCCAATGACGCTCCCATGAGACTCGCTGTACTTTGTGCTGAATGCTAATTATTAAATGTTAGCATGCTAAAATGATGTTGGTCAACATGCTAAACTTTAAAGGATTAGGGTAGATACTATACATCATATCACAGTGTTTTGCACAGGTTTTTGAGAGCCTGTTGGGGATAAACCCTGGACCTTGCAGGGGGGGTCTGGGGACTTGCTCCCCTGGAAGAAAGTGTTGTACATTTTAATGTTAAATGCATCAATCTGATTCACTGAAGAGGCTAAATCTGATATGAATTTTATGCTCTTGTAGACAGTTTTTGTTTTCATTCAGTCATTACACATAAGTAGGCATACATTCATAATGAACATATCCATCCATCCATCCATCCATCCATCGTCAACTACCTATCTGGGTCAGGTCGCGGAGGTCGCAGTTTCTGCAGGGGGCCCCAGACTTTCCTTTCGCTGGCCACATCAGCCAACTTTGACAGGGGGATCCTGAGGTGTTCCCAGGCAACTGCAGAGGTATTATCTCTCCAACTGGACCTGGGTCTCCCCTTGGACCTCTTCCCAGACGGGTGTGCCGGGAACACCTCACTAGGGAGGCGACCAGGAGGCATCCTTACCAGATGCCCAAACCACCTCCACTGGCTCCTCTCAAAGCAAAGGAGCAGCGGCTCTACTCCAAGTACTCACGGATGATTCAACTTCTCACCTTATCCCTAATGAAGATGCCAGCCACACTCCTAAGGAAGCCCATTTTAGCCACTTGAATTCGCGATCTCATTCTTTTGGTCATGATCCATCCTTCATGGCCATAGGTGAAGGAAGCAAGACTGCTTTAACCACCCAATGTGCTGAGGCCCTGCCAGCAAAGTGATTTTGACTGAGGGAATAACATTAGAAAGACTGGTGTCGTGGGAACATGTCAAAATCTTTATTGGTCTCATGCTGGGCAGCAAGCCAGTGATAGTAAGTGACTATAGTGACAGCATGAACAAACGCACTCTGATTAAATTAGCATAAGGTTTAATTTTCATTTGCCAAGCAGGCAAGTAGGCACTCAAACATACAAAGTGTATATACAAAAGCCCCTTTTATTCCGAGAAAGATTTCCGATCATCCCAAACACTTTGTCTGTCATCCCCAGACGACGGGACTCTATTGGTCTTGAGCCCTGGCTTGCCTGCATACAGCGAGGGTGAGGGATTCATTAACTGGGAGTGAAGGGAGGCTGAAGAGACCTGCTTTGCTGAGCAGCAGTGCAAAACACAAAGTCAAAGATCTTTTACATTGTTGTGAAAAAATATTGTAATAATTTTTTTTTTTAAATTTGAGACTGTTGTGACAGTTTAGACTATGGCGGGCTGCCACAGGTTGGCTTTGGTCATTATTCTTGACATTTTATAACCTGAACATTTCACCTATGAATTGAAAAAGAAGAAGTTGCAACAATGTTGAGGTTTGTTCCTGCCAAGGTTCATAGACTTTAGCTTTAAATGTCACCAACATTCTTCACCAGGTTGTAGGCAAATTAATTTAGGATTACGCTCCCTTGTGCAAGAGTTACGTAGCTTACCTGCAACATCCTCCACTAAAAACATTTTTCACTTCAGTGCCTTTTAAAAGCACGAGGAAGTAACAAAAGTGAGGGCTACGTAACCAACACCCACCCACACACCTCACCGTCTTGCTTTCTTCCAGACTCTCTCTCTCCTTTTTGATGTCTTCAGCTTAGACTAACTTCCTTTCTAAATGTCTCTTCAAGTATCTCTCTGCTTCATTTTACTCATTCTTTCTCTCTCTCTGCTCAGCCCAGACTTTGAAATATAATTCCTCCATTGCTTATAGTAAGAGTGGAGAATAGTACCTTATACCCTTGTCCTTGCCTTTATCAGTCTGTTTATCTTCAGTGACGTCGAGTTAAAGTGACAGGTGGTTAAAAAATGGTCAAGTGAAAAACAGCCTCGAAAGCAAGAGTTTGATGCCTTACATGTATCAGTGAGAGGCAGGGAATATTTCATTCACTACTGATATGTAAGACTGTCAAACATGCTGAACAGGTTCACTGATTGCCAGCAATAAATCAGCCGTGACATTTACTGCAACAGCAAAGCATGGACAATTTACCATCCACCCCTCTCTTTGTCTTCTCTTCTTAAAGTGAAACATAAGCATTTTTCGACCTGGATCCTAATTCCTCATGTGTTTGTGTGTAAGACAACACCTTTTAATTTTAGTCCAGTATTGACGGAGAACGCTGAGAGTGCCGCAGCCGGCCCCCACGAAACGGGGCTGCAATATAATTCTTCCGGATTATTCTGCAACGTCAATGTATGTCCACTAAAAATGCTTGTTTATGCCACCTACAACCATATATTTTTCTTATTATTAGTGCCTGACAAGATCATGAAAAGGACTCCGCCTACCATTTGCTTGATCTGGTTGGTTTAACCAGGTCTCACTAAAAGAGAAGTCTCGTTCTGAAGTCTTGCAAGAATTGAATTGTTGCAGGAAAGATTGTTGGAAACATGAGCAAGAGTTAAAGTGGGGTGTGCCAGGAAGAGTCTGTTGTGTTGGACTGCAGGGTTGACGCAACAAAAATTTTCAATGGCACGGCTCACAATTTAGCTGATTTCTAGAAACAAATAAGCAACAATTCACTTCTGGTGAAACTTCAGAATGACACGTCTCCCAGAGCAGGACTTGATTTGAAAACAGACCCAAGCAAATCAATGTCGCCTGGAATTTGAAATAACAATCTAAGTGGATAAAACAAGCACTTTTAGCAGGTACACATGGAATATGCGTAATTGTCCAGAAGGACTGCATTGCAGTTTTTGATCTCCTGCCGGCTTTGCTCCATACTGGACAAATTTCAAAAATTGTTTTCCCCACAAAAAAATATGAGACAATAGAATCCAGGTTGAAAATACCTGAATTTTCTCCTCAATTTCATATGATAAGGACAGAACAGGCCCAAGAGAATGCAGGGAACTTTTAATTAGGACACAACTAAAAATGGGATTTTTGGGTCAGATACCAAAAGTGAATCGGGCTCCAAAAAGACCAATTTTCCTGACAATATGTTTTTGTATATTTAGGTTTAATATGAAAATGTTAGATTTCTCGATATGCGGTGGTACCACAACATTCTGACAAACAACCTGTACTAACTTTACTGTTGTGTGACTCATTTCTATGAAAGTAAAACTATCCTAATGTGCTTTGAAGTGGTGTTAGGCAACTGCTATAGGAAAAAAACATGCATCATTGCGGTCATCACTCCTCTCAATAGATCTGTCAGCAGCTCTATAGTCAGACTCAACCTTGAATAATTGCCTCTTTTTCTCAGGCACTGTGATTCAAATTATTTAATTGTAACACTAGAGCAGTGCATCAACTCTCTCTCTGTATGTCATTATGTATATTGTCTTCATTGCTCTTTTGCTTGCTGCCTTGAGAAGGGTATTCTTGTTTGGACTGGAGCCCAGCATTGGCCTGTGCTGTGAAACCCTGGCACATTTCAGGCATCCAGCAGCTAGTCTGGCAGTGGTTACCTTCATTGCCCTCAGCCTGTGACCCCAGGGGACCTCATCCTCCTGGAGCCATAATGAGTATCATCTAGAATGAGAAGCCCTTAATCTTTAGAGTGAAAGCTATGTGTGTAGCCTTATGTAATGTTGTGTCTTTAATGCCTGTGAGTTGTTTCACATGACTTGCAGCTGAGCAGAAGTTAATGTGCAAGAATCAAATTATTTTTGTGTGGTGATTGTTGCTTATAATAGTTTAGACAGAGTTGTGAATTGAATCCACTTTTAAGAGGGATTTGGTCTCTGTTAAACTCTAAGGCTCAGGTGGCATTTTGCAGCTGTACCATGCAAAAGTGCACTTGCACCACTGTGATTTTAATCAAGTGCAAGCAGCCCGTCTGCTTACAGTGGGTTCTCAGCTAACTCTTGCAGTGGCTTCCTGAACTAACGGGCTTAGGTCTAACCAGCCAGGGTAAATGGGCATGTGAATGCATGCACATTCAGATGGTAAGATATGCAAAATCGACTGAAACACATTTGCACAAAGCCTCTATCACTGTTTGATTCAAGGTATTAAGAAATGGCATCCTGCCTTCCTTAATGATTGGTTGGATCTGTATGTAAGAACTTGGTCAGACAATTTACAACCTCTTCATATTTGAGTTTTCATGTATTTTCTCTCAGGCTTGGAGGCTGTCCAGCAGAATTATGTAACAATGTTTTACAACTGTATTCAAGCAGACTAAGGCAGATAATTTTTTAAAAGGAAAATATTTTGAATGCACCACACAAGGCCATGATTTAACTTGAGACCAAAAGAACTCATAGATTATCACAAAAAAATGTAGTTTGATTTTTGTTGTAGGCATCCATCAACCTCTATTAACCTTTATTTTTAAGTGTATGTTGACCATGAAGCTTGTTATGAGTTATTAGCTGTAAACAAAGTAACTCCGGTATGCATGACAGTGATTGACAGTTAAGAATTTGCATCTAAATGAGTACTGAGCTTGTTTATTAGACAAGTTATTTGCAGAAGGTTCTCCAAGTGCAAAATACTGTTTGAATAGCTTACTACTCATTTTATCTCTGTCTGAATATCAAAATTCATATTTGAAAGCATCAGTGGGGAAAGTTGAGGTCACGGAAAGAAGCTGATAACTCGCAGGCTGCAATGCACGAACTGATCGTGTCTTGCAGTGGGCTCCAATCACACTAGCCCCGTATTTCACACTCTGATGAATTATAAGGGATTTTTTAAAAAGAAGCAAGAATCCACAGCAGAGTTTTGATCTTTGGCAGCAGGGCAGACTTCAGTGAGCCTGTGGCTGTGTCATTAAAACAACTGAGAAGACTGAAAGACACACTTTTTTGATTTGAGAACACAAACTAAACAATAATTAAAGGAGAACTCCGCTACTTTTCTTGTGGATGTCCGATCAAACTTGATGGTAACTGTAGTCAGTTGAAGCAATAAATTCCTGAGTTTGTGAGTACACCGTTAGAGAAGGCTGAGTTTTCCGAGTTTGTCGTGCTCACACAGCAGTCTTGAAGCGCCTACATGTTACAGGATGCGAGGTCGAGCACAATAATAGCACAAGCAAGAGTTGTGCACACATAGATGTTATTTTCTGACCCACCATGCATCTTGGAAAGAGACAGCCTCAGGTTACAGTATAGTAGGCTATACTACTATACTGTAACCGCAGACAATGACTCAAGCCACGGCCATAGCTAGCGGGATGCACTGCTAGGCTACAGATAGATGAGTGGCCCTGATAACTGTTATTTTTCTACAAGCTCATAAGTAATCACATAGATATTGTTATATTATGTTATGCCAGTTTTATAGCTTTTGTCCGTTGTTTTTTTAATGTGTTGTACCGAGGCTGTGTGAGTTCCAGGTTGACATTGCACAGATCGGTAGACAGAATAAAAGGCTCCTTTCATTCCCTACATGCAGTAAACACACACACACACACACACACACACACACACACACACACAAAACAGTACTTGCCAGATCTCCAAGGTTGTTATCCATTGCATCAGAATATTTCTTTTATTTAATATTGCATAGTTTTCAATAACAAGGGTGTTTTGGTCCGCCAGAGCCTGAATTTCCTCACAAAACAGACATGGTGTTTGCTTGCCTGACTTGCGAAGTCGTAGTTCAAGGCAGGCAGGCACACATCTCCACAAATGACATCAAACGCGTCTTTTGAGGGGATTCTGGCGCAGAAGATAGTGGGAGAGCTAGGCCCATGGAAGACCGAAAGAAGATAAACAACGTTCTTTGTACTAGACTGCCCAGTTTGGAACGAAGCTGGCTGCTAATCGACAAAGTACTCCTCTAAATATTACGTAACACTTTATTTGGATAGCCCACCTATGTGTAGTTTATTTAGTATTTGTAACAATTTAGCAACGTTTTAACTGACATTCAACAACGTAACTATTTTTACCCTAACCCTACTTAGTTACCCTTTTCATTAATCTTTGTTGAATATTCAGAAAATGTTCAACAAACATTAACAATGTACATACAAATATTCAGCAAGTAATTCGTTAACCAACTGATATGTCGTTGAAAAGTTACAAATACTCTGTAAGCTATCTGTAGGGGGACTATCCAAATAAGTGTGTTAAAATATTTATTACATTGTGGCATCTTATTTTTAATTTCTACTGCACCGTCTAAAGTAATATCTATAGTAAAAATCTTCTTGTTTGATATTTCTGTCAAATATTTTTAGGAATATCTTCAGCTTTAACATTTGAATCATTTCAGGCATACATTTAATGTGAAAAGAGAGCTACAAAAAAAGTAATTCATAACTCATTAGAGCGTGCTGTTTTAATTTCCTCCCTAATGCAGCTTAAAAAACAGTGTAAAGAAACCTCTCTGCTTAATATAACAATGTCAGGCTGTTTGATTTGCTATTTGCTATTTGTCACACACATACTAACTCAACAAAAAAGCCAACATTGTATAACACCATTGTGTGTATTACCACATTAAGAAGGAGCAATTTAGCTGTGCCTGTTTTTCTTCACTTTATGTCATTTTAACTCAGTTAAAGAAAACTTATTGATAACCTTCAAGAAAGTACATTTTCCCATTGTAAAGACGGATCATGTGGTTTCCACTTTGTCTCGGAGGAGAATCATGGGACTTGGGTGGAAAGTTCTTCAGATTGTTGCTCGAAAACATTTACACAGTGTTGCGGATTTCTGATTTATGCGGCTAAACCAGAAATAATTTGTCGAACTCAGTTCGGGGTGTGGCGGGGGCGTTATGTAGAGCAGCAGACTTTAAAGTGCAGAATATAGGAGTAGCATCGGGACACAAGTCATTTCAGAGAATGACGGATGCGGGCTGAATTTGTATTTGAATTTATTGGAGGATAGCAGGACGCAGCATCTCATTTTCAAGTTGGTCCCACAAACACAGATACAAAATTACACAACATGTACACACAACAGAAACAGCATTACATAAACATAATTACACGCATTAGGATTTTCGACAAGACGGCAGTGTCTGTAGTCCAAACTTAGAGCCAATCAGCTCTCTGATCAGGCGATAGTCAGGCATTTCCCATCATTCCCTGAGGCTTGCAGCCGCTTGCAGTCAGCGGGGAGCAACTGCACCGCCTGGCTCAGGCGCCTCGATCTCGTGAGGTTATCGTTGCAGGCGCGTGCATGATGTCAGAGCAAGTCGGGATCGAGTCGGCTGAAGTCGGACACAAATCTAACCGGCATGCATTGCATGCTGGTCGCCGGCGATTGGTTCTGCGCCTGCCTGGCTCATGCCGAACGAGCCTTATGAGTGTCAGCATTTCCGCTTCAGGGGCGCATGTCAAAGTGCCCCGGAGATTCCACGTTCAGCGCTTCTTAGTTCTTTTTATTATTTAGGACCGTCTGCATTACTCTAATTAACAGATTTGATCGAAATTTGGACGTTTGTGAATCGATTCAGATTCGTTCACGTCCGAATCACGATGCATCGAATAATCGGAAGTTTCCCCCACTCCTAGTTTTCTGCTCTCTCTGCTTGACACGGTGCCCAGTTTAAATCCAGCCTGCAGCTTTTTATTCAGTGCACATGTTCACTGATCAGGTAACGACTGATAACTGTGTGTGTGATATTACAGCTCTGATGTGTGCAGACACAAACAGCAAACAAGCAACAACAAATTGTCCGCAGCGTCAGATGAGCTCCACGTAAAGTGCAATAATTTATTTCAGCGTTACTTGGCTTGAAACGTCACGCTGAAACAAATGATTGCACTTTACGTGGCGCTCATCTGAGGTCGCGGACAATTTTCACTTTTTATTTGTGCCTTTTTGTTGTCCAGCACTCACACCAAATGTGGAATTTGGGATGTGCGTGTAGTTTTTTGACTTTCAGCTGATCTTTGGTGCACATATGTTATAAAAAAAAAAAAAAAGAAAAAAAAGGTGCAGCCGTGCTTATCGATGTCACTCTCACAGCCTCATTGCTGCGTTTCTGTGAGCGTTTCTCCACGGATTGGAGGGGAATTCGGCGCGGACCAAGGGGGACAGGTCTGAACGACTCCTCCCAAAAACGTAACCCCTCCTTAACCGATGGTTTTGGAGTTACGGCCCCGAACAGGACTGTCGGGCGTTCCCAGCTGTTTTTCCCCACATACGCTCGGATGGCTTTTTGTAGCGGCTGCGCCTGGTGCGACACGTCTCAGTGTGATTTTACACTGGAGGACTTCCTCCGTTTTTTCCAACATGAAAAAAAATGTCAGCAGTTTTGCAGGTTGCGCACATGTGAGTAGTCATAAAAATTTCTCGCGTCGTCTCAAAAAATGGTCCCCAAACGTGGCCATTTGGTCGCAGTCTGGAGCCCTGCCCTCTAAAGTTCAACATAATTAAATTGGACCAGCGGGGAGAAAACTGTCTCTTTGTAAATCCCTGTTTCTGACTTCCTGCCACGGTTGGAGGCTCCAGAAGTCAGACTACTTTCGGTCCAACCCCGCCTCCCCAAAGTCTCTCTAACCTCTGTATGTCAGGAACATAAGGCGGAAGTTCCTCCCCTGTTTGAAAACATATTACGCACTGCCAGTCCGTCGCCCCCGACTCTTGAGGGAATTTTCAACCCCAAAATTGAGATTGTGGCCGAAGCGATTAAGCCGCGGTCTCCCCGAAGTGTAGACAACTCAGTACTTGGACTGCAAACTCATTACGTTGAAATCACAAAAACATTATTGATGTTAGAGTTGAAGGCTCGACATCATTCATGCTACAATGACAACAAAGTTTCACAAATATCATCGTGTACTGTTCAGGTGAAATGTCAGGAAGGTAAGAAAAATAGATGCTGCTAAGCCTAAAATAAAATATGATTAGAATTTCAGCTGACATTAGAATGACAAAGTCAAAGCGTTCGTCATGTGCACAGTTAAAAACACGTTTGCCTGTACAGTGAAATTCTTCCTTTGCCTTCCAATGAGAATGCTGTTTTACAACGAGGACACAAATGTCCAAAATACAAAATATGGAATAAGAATAAACACATTTACAGAATATTTTCAGGGTGCAGCTCAGAGTGGTCAGCATCATCGCAACACAAATGCGTAATGAGAAATTTCCTTGATCAATCGCTGGGAAAATTAATGATAAATTATCAATTTAATCATTATTTCTTATAT
>JAQLOL010000006.1:17931289-17958958 GCA_029783665.1 Naso thynnoides
GATCTAATAGTGTAAAATCCTCAAATTTCACCTGTTTTCGGCTATGTGTGTGGCATGGAAATGTTTTGAAGAGGCTTTTTTTCCCATAAATTAGCATTCAATCAGTAGCCTGATGTTAACACCCATATTGTCAATGTTAAATCTGTATCAGTAACAGCACCTGTGAGTTACTGCAGTTAGTAGATAAGCCTGATTTGGAGCTTTTCCTAAATCTTTATCCAGCTAGAGGTGTTTTTCTGGCAGGCTCTCTCTTTCTCTGTCACCTGGACATACTGACTATGCAGGTGACAAGCAAACACTGTCTCCGATTTTTGGCAGTTTCACAGCACTGAAAGGGTCCTGTTCAATCCATTTTTAAAGCTTCTGAAAATGGTAAGCACAAGTCCTCTGTCCTTTGTGTGGCCGCTTTGTGATCTGTTTTAATGGTGTAGTTTTATTCCATTACACAGCGCAAAAGCATCCACTGTTGCTCACTGAGTTCTTCTGATACCAGAAAATCAAGTGCAGTCTCATGGAAGAAAAAAGGTCTCAACTTTCATCTCCCCTCCACTGAAAATGGGTTTTTCGTTTGTTTGTGTCCCCGTACATGTCAGACTTTAACCCAGAGAAAGATATTTGGAGAGATACTTTTCACATTCCTCTACTAAAAAGGGAAATGTCTGTCCATTCCCCTAAAATCTGAGATTCAGACGTATCCCGGGTAAAGCTAGATTTGTTATGTCACAAATTTAGAAGCCAGTCGCAGGCGAAACCTTCAGCACAGAGAGCACTTATCAACCCGGGGAATGAGAGTTTACATTAGCATAATGAAAGTTTTGACAGTAGACAGTGTGCACCTTATGGACTTAAACTGGACTCTGAACCTTCCTTCTGCTCCCTACCAAATAATCTGTCTTGACCTCTTATCACTACAGCATCATAACGGATATTATTGTATGTTTGCAACCACTACAGCTTCAAGGTAACAAGCTAACAAAGAAAATAAACAAATAAAAGACGCTGACTGCACTTTGCATTCTGATATGTCTGCAAGTCCCAATATTTTGGTGCACATCTCTCCTCATCTGAGTCTGGGTCTGACTCAAACTTGAGCATTTATGGCTGAATCTCTCCAAAGTTTCCTGTAGCGCTCGCCTGCTCAATGCACATGGCCCTTTCAGTGGTCAAACGAGTGCAAGCAGCGCTGGAGGCCTGTGATTCATATATCCAGGATTTGATAATGAGGGAGGAAGAGTAGAGTTGCTTCCAGCATCTTTTCATTTCCTTATTTTTATATTTATAGCAGAATATTTGAACAGACTCTGTGATAGCTTCAACATTCACTACCAAAGGTCTGTCCTTTAAAGATCTTTGCCTGGCTGTACATTGAGATAAACAGAACGGAGGTCTTGTTAGCTTAGATGAGCTGTGATGTCAGCTTGCCGGAGCATCTGGGGAGATCAGCATAGAAAGCTATGAGAAATAACAGTGTGTGCATGTGCTGAGTGGATATATGTTGGGTAAATTGGCACACATGCGTCCTCTCTCGAGCTCACCTCTGCTGCGTGCTTTATTGTGGCTGCTCCATTAATGTTGGCCCTTGGTGAAAAATGCTACTTTTACCCCTAATGATTTTGTTTACCTCCATTAAATCGATGCTGCGGATGGCGTTTCACCGCTGCTGTGCCGGCAGGAAGAAATTTGTTGAGATTCAGGGTCGATCACCTGTATTTTCTTTCCACATTATGTTTGAGGCTTTTTGTCCGTTCTGTATGTCTGGACAAATTTGGATTCACTGGATCAATTTGCGTTAGCTCTTTCCATTAGCTTTATGAAGAAGCCCCGTCTTTTGGGACTCAAACATTAAACCAAGAACGTTTTCATTCTGTGCTGGCAAACATATTCTCAGTGCTGTTGACAGAGACAGAGGTAATTTCCCTCTTACATGCTGTGAGCTTGTTACTGGTGCTATATATGTGGTTGTTTGGATAACAATAACAGGAGCAGAGCCAACTGAATCACCTCTCCAGTGCTATTATCAAGCTCTTTGTCTGTCTCTGCTCTTTCTATATCAGTCAACGAGTTCACCTGAGTGAAAGCGAGCATCTGGAGGATCCCTCCCTCCCTACGGTGAAAGAGCAGCACTGAGGCTCATATTCCACTGGCTTTCTCAAAGGAAACTGTGGGAGAGGGAGAAGTGGCCACAGGTTCCCTCCTTCAATGATCCATTCTCGGTTTAGATCTGCTGTTGGATTAACGTCGTTCTCAATCCTTTACTTCATCTCTTCTTCCTGCTCTTCTCTATTTCCACTTTCTGTCTTTGTGTGAGTTTGTAACATCGGGAACTGTTTACGAAATCTAGAGTTGTGAAATCTAGCAAAAAAATGTGTGCAATCTTGTCCTTTCTGCCCCGATTTATTTATAATCTTATCTTAGTGAACGTGCTTTCTTTTCACTCCCTCCACTCCTTCCTCTCATCTCCTCTTTGCTTTTCACCTCATGTCTCCTTCATGTTCTTTACTCCTCCTCCTCACCTGTCAGATAAACACCTCTATTCCCCGGTGTAATTTCACCTTAGGGAGGGAAGGAGAAGAGGCTTCATGAAGAGATATTAAGCGTGCTTCTCTGGGTTAATGATTGGCCTCTTATATGTGTGTCTGCGTGCATGCGTAGGTTTGCTCTGCGGGTGTGTGCATGATAGAGGGAGAGTGGGACAACTTATGTGCATGGAAACCAGGATAGCCAAATAAAAGCAGAGTTGAGTTGTGCTCTTGTGGACCCGGGGTGAAAGTGTGCTTTGTCTGTTTGATGTCACCCACAGTAATATGGCAGGAGAGTAAGTTGTGTCATCAGTGCTGCCAGCAGCTTAAATCAAACTCAGAACTCATAAAAAACTTTATCATTATGTAAACTACTACAAGATCATTCGTTGCTTTTAGATAATTTGATGTGTGCGTACGTGTGGTTCTGTTATTTAAACTGATGAAATTCTCCTAAACTTTTTCTTCTTTTTCTTTATCTTTTTTTCACAGACATTATTATGTTTTAGACAGGTACATGTCTTCAACTGAGTTTAATTCAGCTCACGAGAGCCTCTCGTGGGACCGTCTTCCTCACAGATAATTTGACTAGAGATGTTCTGATACTATTTCTTCCTTCCTGAAACCAATTCTGATACTGGGTACTGATCCAGTGCCAGTATATAAAAATAACAGTAAAACGTAAGGTGAAATCATAATTTAGTGAGATAAAAACATTTAAATCTAATAGTGTAAAACAGTGGTGCAACAACAACAACTCAAAAACTAAAATCAAGGAAAATCTAATCCCTAACAAGTCGCCATTTAATTGGTGGGTGGGACTTTTCAGTGTAAAATACTGCCAAATGTAGACATTTTGCTAGCTCTGTAAAATCTTCGCTGCTCTCAAAGATGGTAGTTGACCGTGGCAGTGCAGTGCAACGCAACTCTCTGTGTAGGGGGGCAAAGAAGAATTGATTTCAGGTATGATGTCAGTGAGAGCTAACTGAGCTAACAGAGAAGTAGCTTGGTACCGTTAAGTGGCTAATAAATCCCGTAGGTGCTTATATAACATGCTTTCGGATAGAGTTGTTCCGACACCAATGCCTGTACGGGAAAATGCTGCTCATACTGCTGAAAATGCCGGTCCTAGGTATGGCGAGTACGCCAGTCCGTGCACCAAACAGATACCATTTCATTTATTAGTGGTAAGAAACGGTACCTAGCTAACGCTCAGTTAGCTTAGGTAGCTCTGACTTATGTTACATACCTGAACTCAGTTCATCTTTAGCCACTCTACAACAGTACACAGGAAGTTGCGCTGTGCTGCCAGTGGTGACTCCTATTTTTAAGAGCAACGAAGAAGAACAGAGAGAACCGACAGGTCAAAATATGTGCATTTGGCAATATTTTAACACTTGATACACAAAAATCAGTATAGGAACAACTCATGCGTGCGTGCGTGTGTGTGTGTGTGTGTGTGTGTGTGTGTGTGTATGTATGCGCGCGTGTGTGTTGTAAAGATACTGTGAAAAAATATGTTCATAATCTATTTTTATACATCCGTAAGCCCTCACTTGAGAGTTGGCTGCAATAACAGATGTGTATTTCCATGTTGCCCTTGATCACAAATCAGGAGGGAGATATAGTTGAAAGGAAATCATTTTTCAATCCACAGTTGCACATGAATCAGCCATAATTTCTTAACCAAGTTTTGAAGACTAAAGAAGGAAAATAATACTTAATTTAACCCTCTGCACCTGAAACAGCTGGCAGTATGCTGTGCTGTTCTCTGATGATACAGCTGTGCCACATCAATAGTATTTGTAGTCAATTACCAGCTTCCTCCGCTCTGCTATAATAAGGGATTAATCTTAACACTGGAGGGAAATTATATTTGGCTAAATGAACAGATTGGAGAGTTCTAGTTAATGAATCAACAGAACAGACATTGGGTATGTTTACATTTTAGTGATTCACATTTTAATCTGATTTCTATTCTACCAGAGATGTAAATATTCTGTCATTACATGCAAAACTTCTCAAACTAGATGTGTTTGTGTTATATGCCTCTGAGCTGATAAACTAGAAATGACGCTGCTGTCATCTCAGACAGGAAACTAGTTGGACACCATTCAAGTTATAAGCACTTCTCCCGTTTGGCTGTGTAACATCTGCACTGGTGGCTACGTCATTAGCGATGGAATAAACTAAATTGAAATGCACGCTTCCAAACAAATATCTGGTTATAAATGAATAACCTGACCCAATTCAGATCTGGTTATCAGTGCACCACCTTAATCTCAGTCTTACCCTGTCTGTCAGCAGCCTGCAGTTTCCACCTTCAGCTTCATTAATCTTTTTGCAGACAGCGATGGTGGGCGTATGTAAATTTAACCCTCCATTAGTCAGTGTAAGCGTCACCGCTCTCCACTGCTAATGTTGCTGCTGCTGCTGAGAACATTTTCTCTGCATTGTTGCCCACTAGCTATGCCTGCCCACTTGCCTTCCTGTCTGCCTGCCTGCGTGCGTGACCTGTTTTGCACCACGAAGAGACAGCAGTACTGATTACAGTAGGGCTAGGCTCCGTACACTCTTGCTACGTCAGTGTTTTAATGGAAATGATTGTAAAGAGAATCTCCAAAAGGTTTTCACACACACATGAATGTAACAGCATCACAGGACATAATCTCAACAAGAGTTACAGTACGGGAGGAAAAAAAAATCAATAACAACCAAACTCTGGTTGAGGTCAATGCAAGTTCTTTCATTTGTTGCTAGCGGGCAGCGATATAATGCCAATTAAATGGCGTCTGTTCGCTCGATCCTAGCAGCCATTCATGTCTCCTTCTCCATTTCCTTGAACACAAACACTTGTTTTTTGAAGCTGTGTCAGGCCAGACCTCCAGGCTTTACTGGGTGCTCATATCAGGTTTCAGCTTCTACTGTATTTTGTGTATAGGAGGCTGACATTCAACACTTCATCAGCTCCAGCCCTCATTCTCTGCTCTGTTTCATGTTTGAACCTTTTTTTTGTGTTTTAGTCCACTTTATGTTGGCCAAACAGGTGAATAGGTTGTAAATTTTCTTCGTCAGCACAGCACTACTCCTTTCCACTTCCTTTTTTCTTATTAGCCTTATGGTTGATATACAAGCAGTCTTAAAATTCCTTTTTGTGTTGATGCAGTTTGTTGTTTTGTGTGAGGCAGGACTGCACAATTATTTGAAATTTAATCAAAATCACAACATGGATTACTGCATTTTTTAGATTGCAGAGGGCGTAATATTTGTTTAAGTAGAAATATGTGTGTCAGTACAATTTAATTACAGTTTAAGTATTGTGTTGCTGTAGAGTTGTCCTGGGCTATGCATCATATTCTACAGATTTAGGAAAACACCTTTGTTTGGTACAGAGCCCTGCAAAAATCACACCATAACCTTTTAATATGTTTTTCAATGAAAATGACACACGGAGTGATATGCAGCAAAGGTCCCCAGGGTGGAATTGAACCCACGGCCACAGTACAGAGAACACAGCCTCTGTACATGAGGTGCCCACTCTACCAACTGAGCAACCAGGTTGCTACGTAAGGAGAAGCGAATTTAAATAAAACATTATGCTGCTATGAAAATGTCCTTTTTGAAAGTTTTAGAGACTTAAATTTTAGTTGATAGCCATCTTGCTCCCCTCAACAGTAGGATGTTTATATCATCGTGATTTACATGCTTATGGCCTTGATAAATATTTATATGCAGTAGCTGTGATCACTGTTGGCTCACATGCTGCATCTCACTTCTTGTTCATGGCGACAAAAAATGAAGTGACAATTGCAGCCCACATTAGCGCAGAGGGGAAAGTGGTCTTTTCTGTCAACTTACGATAGGGTTTGAAAAAGGGGAAGTGACAGAAAAAGAGTGGGTGAAGGTCGGGGGGTGGGTGAGGGAGGAGTTTCTCGTGGGTAATTTGTGAGGGAGCAAACATTAAGGTGCTAAATGAAAGCTAATTACATAAGGGCATCAGGGGAAATGGGTGCTGTGTGGCTTCAGGCACTGGCCATCTATCTGATTTAAGATACACAGTGTGTCAGCAGCAAATCGAATCTGCAGGGAGCAATTGAAGGTTCCATTCACACACAGGCACACACGCGCACAGGCTTTATTACCGAGTGTTAGAACCCAGAGCTTGGGTCCCCACCCACTTAGGTTTTGCAGTGAGGTGGGTCAGCACAGTCACTCCTCATGATGTTATTAATTTAGCATCACACAAACATGGAGTGAAAATTATGCCGAGCATGTGTTTTTACCTCAGTGCTGTAGACAGATGGGGTTTATAGCCAAGGTACAAAGCAGAAAATGTTTCTTTTAATGAATGAAAAGTACAGATTTTTCTTGATTGCAAAACTGATTGTTCAGATAACTACTTAGCCCACTGTAATTCTGTCTCTAATAATGAGTTGATGATAATGCATTCATCTGAGAAGGAAAATATCTGGTGGTAATTGCTTTATGTTAAAGTTCTGCTCTTATTGTTTGCCACAGATTTGTATTAATGTAGCTGTTATGAAGCATAAGCATGGTTATTCATCATTATTTTGGTATTTGATCATTAATATGGGTTATTGGTATTTATGGCCGTTGTGGCTTTAAATAAATGTGTCAGTCCATACTGGTGAAACAGTGGCTGGCGGCCAGAGTCCTGCATGTGTCAAATATCGCAGCCCTAGTTCGGCCCCAGCCCAAAAAATCTGCAATATTTCAGCCCGAGCCTGACCTGGCCTGAGACTGACACCAGTTAAGCCCTCTCTGATGGAAAAGTACACATACACACACACACACACACACACACACACACACACACACACATTCACTGCTTACAGTGCCAAAGACAATCATGCCCTAAAATATTAACAACCACTGTTCATTTCAGATAAGTATAAGACAATCGAATAAATTATTATAAAGATTTACGGCCTTTCTTGACCAATTGTCTGGTTGTTTGTAGAGGTAACCAAAACCTTTTTTTAAAACACAGTTTTTCTTTGAACATAAGATATTTTAAACGCATGTTTTAAATTACGCTAGCAAAGCTTAATGGAAACAGCAAAATGTGAAGAAACATCCTTGATTTTGCATAAATTCTATTCTCGAAAAGGTTAAAGAAATGATGGGAGATGGAAACGGCGTTTAGTACATTTAAGGCATCAGATATTTCACAGTCATGTGACAGATCAGGTGATTTTGTTTTCTCTGAGAGAAGGAAAAAAGAAACATGGCAAGTACTAGCTGACAAAGAAACAGAATCACTACTTGCCCAATTGGAAAAAAAAAACCCTCAAAACCTCTGTCCATTCATCTTCAACAGATTGCCAAAGCAACAGGTTCTGTTTGTTTTTCCCTGAGGTTTAAGGCTCATCTATGTGCCCTTTACGTACATAAACAGATCCGTACATTTTAGATGATAAATTCGTCATGCGGATCTTGTGTTGGGATGGATGTTATGCTGCACATCCAGTCAAGGGCACCTCTCAACGAACGAACCTCCATCTCTCCTTCCCTGCCTTCCAGCTGACATTCATTTCCTGCCCGATCTCTTCCTTCCCAGCTGTTCTGTTTGAGTTGTCTGTCCTGTTGCCAGGGGAGGTGACATCTAAAATTTGTCTATAATGCCTTACCAACTCGCACAGTCTTTCCAAAAAAAGTTCTGCCACCTTTCCAAAATATTCTTCGTCACTGTGGTTCCCTGGTTTTGCTTTACTGTAGGCCACACCGCTCAACACTGCCCCTGCAGTTTCCAGTGATACTGCTATGTCTCGTCCGTATCCATAAGCTTCCAGGAGACAGATATACAGATTAAATGAACGCAGTGTCCGGACAGGAGACTTAGCCTGTATCCGTATCTGTATCTAAAGTAGAGCATAAATGAGCCTTTATTGGCAGCTGGAAAGCAACTTTTTCCAGTTCACAACCTCTACTTCTCTGTTTAATACAGCCATGCATAACATTGTTCATCCTTGTTTGCATCAAATTTGCTTGACAAATAAATGGAAACATGACTATAGAATACAAAAAATTTAGCCAAATATTTATAATTTGAGAAGAAGAAATGAGATGGTAAATAAGGCATTTTTACATACAAAAAGACTTTGAAGACTCAATCGATTATCTGAATAGTTACGAAATTTACCTTTAATTGGCTATTTAATTAAATGATTATTGGTTTCACATCTAGTTGTAAGTTATGGTTTTTACTAAGTCTGTCATTTTTCTCTAAATTCACCCCAACAAATTACCCGCTAAAAAACCCCCCAAAACTCTTATCTTGCACAAAAAAGCACAGTCATAACCGTAATGTTATGGTATGTAGTGCTAGATAGTAAAAAAAAAAAAAAAAAAGACACATAACAGCTTGAAGTATTCACAGCACCTGCACACAGTTCAGCTTCAGAAAACGCAGTCTAAATTTTGCTTAACTTCATGATAGGCATGCACTCATGGTGCTGTGCAACTAGAACAGATCTCACATTGAGTTAAACAGGGATAAACTTGAAAGACTGCGCCATTGCCCTTCATTCTGCTCCCTGTGGTCCACACCATGTGGCCCAATTTCCTGCAAAGCTCCACATTCCAATACAGCATAGCTATGCTCCGGGGATTTAACATGTGACCTCATCTAGCCTAAACCGTACCCTTCTCACAGAGGAACAGTGGAGGTTGTGTCTCCCGTTTAGCTGCTTTACTGCTCACTTCTCTGCGGGACATTATTTTGTACACCAAAGTTGGAGAAAAAGGCCTCAATGTCCGTCCCGTTAACACACTTTCGGTTGATTGTCTCTTAGCTGTGATCTGTTCTTTTCTGGGCTGAGCTGCTCAGCCTACACACACTCTTATCTCGGGCTCTCTATATATAAAACGGTAGCTGTGTAAAGAGACGACCGGGCTGGCTGATGCTGTATGTCAATATCACACTCATGATTTTCAAATCATTAACCAAAGTAAACTCCCTTGTTTAATAATCATCTCTATCATATTAAACAGTAAGATAACACTGTGCATGGGATATCCAACAGTCCCCAAATACTCCTTATCTTGTTTCATAGCCTCGTTTTATCGTTTTTTAAATAGAGTAAATTTCAGCATCATCTATTTTGACAACATGATCATGTTTCACAATATCCTCTGATCTGCACAATACGATTAAACTGAAAGAAAATAAACAGAGATACTAAATTATTGTGCAGCCTTGAGGCGAGGTCACTTACACTTATGAAGCTTCATTTTCTCTCGCTTGTGTCTGCCTGCAGAAAGAGGTGGATATTGGCTCCCCGGAGCAGGTTTCTATATCTCTGTGTCGTTCATTTGTATGTTGATTGGCCCTTCTGCTCTGCTTAGCAGCAAATAAGGATGCAAATTCAAATTGATTTGTAATGTTACTGTATTTGCAATGTTGCTGTGCACTGCGTTGCATCTGTTGTAGCATAGCTTTGGTGGGAGTAGTTTTGTGAGTGCTCCACTGTAAACGCGCAATGCATCCACACATTAGTTCAATTAAATTAATGCGTTGGGGCTGGAAGTAGAGACGGCAGCAGAGTAGACAGCTGCAGCTGATTTATGACTGAATCTGAATTAAAAATTCCCCAGTTCACAGTGAAATTACTGTTAATGAGACGTCACTGTGGCTGCTAATGATTCTTTATAAGCATCTCTGTCGGCGTATTTTACAGCACACATAGGACAGAGAGAGATGCAACAGAATATGTGGAAACACAAAGTGTAATGGCACAAACATTCACAGTCAGAAGTCAGAGTGCGCAGCTGAATTATGGACTTTTTCTTCCCCTATTTGAGCCTTTCATGTCTCCTGAGCTCTGACTCACCTCCCTCACTTTGACCTTATCAAATGCAGCTGGCGTGCAAAAACTGGCGGACAAATTTGCTGCTCGGGATGAAAAGATTCCTTCTACCGTCAGAGTAGTTTGGATTATGACACTCAATTTACATCAGATTTCTATGCGAATCTGGGCACTCATGGATGAAACTGAAGAGAATGTCGTCAGACAAAAGGTAACCGGGCAAATCTTTATTGCCTCGACCAACAAGTCCTTCAAACTAATATGATAAAATGCTGTAGGTACTTTGCCAGTTTAAATGGGCCTAAACGAGTAGACTCTGATCTGGTGCTCTAAAATAGACAACATCGCTAGCAGTTAGTCTGTTTTTGTCGTTCTTGATCTGCCACAGCTGTGGTTTCATTTTGAGTATGTGTAGGCACCTAAACACTTAGTTAGGGTCAAAGTTAGTTCAGGGTCATGTTTGAAAGAAAACCAATGTTGACTCTTTTAAAGAGATGTCCAAATCTTGCTCTTTGTTGACTTGTTTATCCACACGGATGATCTCACAGACAGGTTTTGCAGCTTTTCTAACGACATTTTTCTGCATTTGCATGTGGCAGGCAACAGTCATAAATCCTGTAGTTGTAGTCACGTAAATGTTAACCTGTTGACTGCTGATAAATAAGCCTCAAAGGGCTTCTGTTGTTGCCACTAGATATACAAAATAAAGTGTAACAGACATTAAAATAAAATTTCCACCTGTACTTTTGGGTTGGAGTCCATTGCCGGTTGTATTTTGGGGCGATTTTTGTCATTTCTTCTTGTTAATTTGCTTACGTTTTTTGATCTACCACCAAAGAATGAGTATGATCCGCTGCTCAGTGCCTTCGCTAAGGGACTTTGAGAGGTAAGCAAAGGCAGAGAGAGGCAGCTTCAAAGGCCACTTTAGAGCAAACTCCAGAAGTGAAGATAATAAACTCTAAGCTTTTGTCTTGCCCGTATATAGCTCAGGGACAAAGCAGAATCTGGTGGGACTCAAGGTGTTTATTCCCCCTTCGGCACCCAGCAGCTTTCTGTCACCTGGCTGTATATAACTGGACATTTGCCATGTGTGGAACTTTGACGGCTTCTAGAACAATTTGGCACCGATTTTAACAAAGACTCTCATCCAGGTTGCGACTTGTACTGATTGCTGTTTGTAGTGTGGTTAGTCACCTGAGGTGTGAAGATTTTGGCTCATGCCTGACAGATAAATTTATGAATAAAGAGCTAATATAAAGTAGTGCGGGGCAAATGACCTGAACTTTATATTGCAAAATTTTTAAGACTTGTACACGATATACAAGCTATTTCAGTAGTTTTAAATCCTTTCAAAGGCACTTGATTAAAGCTAGAACTATTTTTTTGACCAAATAACCTCTCTGATGTTACAATATTGTAGACTATTAATCCTTCCACAAAACAGAAACACAATGAGATTTTTGATAAGTAATCATCCAAATATATAAGTGGGTAAAGACAAGTATTAGAACAAGTAGATAGGTCAGGTAACTTTACTCGAATGCCTTATCCAAAATGGAAGACAATATATAGACAATATATATCTTGAGAGCAGTATGATGTCTTTCTATTTCCCAGCCCTAATATAAAGCTGTGGTGAGAGGTCTGGCTTAGTGAGACTGATTTAAGCTAAACTGCCATCAGATGGTAGCCAGTTGACTCTAAGTTAAAATTTCTGCCAATGCAGTCCGCCTCCTTTTCCCTCCACACAGACTGTTTACCTGCAGTCAGTCAAAGCCCACTCAAATATGATGGGTTGTTTCTACTTTGACTACAAACAGACCACAAAGTGATATCAGAAATCTTCAGATGCTAAATTTTATCCCAGGCCAACAGATTCTGCATTCATATGCAAATATTTGTTTGTAGAAAATAGGTAATTTCATGATCTAAAAATGGCGCAAATGCTTTAATTTGGGCAACAACTTAATCTCTGCTTTGTAGGAGAACGCAAGTTGTGTGGATGGTTACCAACGACTTAAAGTGTTCGGCGAACGTGGGTGGAGGAACGATAAGGGTGATTCTAAGTAGTAATGATTGAAGTGACAGCGCAGCGTAGGAGATGAAGACGCTCAGATATGAGGAGGTGTGGGTGAGTGGAGAAAAAAAGAGAGGAAAAAAGGAAGCCGTCACACAATCACATGATGATTTCTGAAACAAGGGTAGCTTTATAACTGTGCCTCTCTCTAGCAACCAAAGGCCCTACTCAGTAATTCAAAGACCAAGTCAACACACACACAAACATGCACACACGCACACATGCAAGCTCCCTATTAGTGACACACACAGAAAACACACACATACGCTGTGTACGCTTGTCTCCGGGTAGGTGAGTTGGATAATCCCATGACTCGCCTGACCTCCTCCATACTTCTGCCGTAGTGACACTCGATTGGCTGAGAGTGCTGAGCGTTAGGGGAGGAGGAGGAGGAGGCGTCGTCTGCCCCAGCAGCAGTAATAGGAATATTATATAACTCTGGCAGATGAGGCGGCGTGAAGGGAAGAGGAAGAGAGGGAATGAGCAATGGGAGAGGGCGAGAGAGAGAGTAAGAGAGATGGATGTGACGGAGAGAGAGAGAGAGAGGAAGTGAGAGTAGGGGGAGGAAGGAAGGGAGAAGTACTGTAAAACAATGAAATTACACAATAAAGATTAGCAAGTCAGCAAACAGATTGCCTTACATAATGGGTTAATGATCCATGCAGGAGGGCTGCACATTATTACAAAATAATTAGAATGCTTTTATTTTGTTGGGTTTTTATGAAGAAGAACTAAGCTGCTGCTGAAGAATTTGATCAGAATTGGATTTTATTATTTAAAGCATTTATTAGAACTGCAATGATTAATCCAGTAATTGATTTAGGCATTTATTGACAGAAAACTAACCGCCAACTGTATTGATAATCGATTAATCTTTTCAGTCATTTTGCAAATAAAAAAGTGAAAAGAACTGCTGGGTTAGTGTCTTAAATGTGAGGATTTGCTGCTTTTCTGTGTCATTTATGATCATAAATGAGGAGTCTTTGTGTGTTTGGGCTGTTGTTTGGACAAAAGATGCAATTTGAAGACGTCACATTTGGCTCTGGGACACTGAGATGAGCATTTCTAGCACATTTTGACATTTTATGAAATAAATGATCAATCGATTAATCGTTTAAGAATCGGCAAATTAATCGTTAAATAAAATTAGTTGCAGCCCTAGTATTTATACACAACATATAAAGTGTTTTTGGTAGTACTACTTCTACTGACGTACCATTACTACTACTACTAATGGCTAATGGGACCAAATACGCTTGTTAGAACAGAAAAAGTCTGTTTTTGTGTTTTAGTGGATTTCTTTACATATATCTAAACCTATGTTATTACTGCCACATTTCTTTAGTCAACTAACTGATTAGTTGATCTTCAGCATATTGAGCAAACTGTTTTAATAGTAAATTAATTGTTTAAGTAATTTTTCAAGCTAAAATGCCAAATATTTGCTTATAAGTGGACTTGCTGTATATAATATTGTAATCCAATTATGTTTAAACCTTTGGTGGTCTTACACTCTTAAACTGCGATAAGCATTTTCTGACATTTTTATAGGTTATTAAAAATAATCATCAGTTGTATTGGCAGTCATAATAATTGTTTGTTGCAGGCCAGTCTTTATTCAGTAGTGATACCGCATGTTATCTGTGTTAGTGAAATAAGCTAAAATAAAGCTAAAGTAAAAATTAAATTAGATTAAAAAAATTAAATAAAATTGAATTAAAAATTAAATTAAAGAAACTAAAATAAGCTTTGCTGATTTCTAACTTGTTGCAATTCTGTGTCCCGACCGAATCAGAACAGCGCACATTACTGTAAATATCTCTGAATACAAAATAAAAAGTAGGAGTGTGTGCACCCCCGAGATGGGCTGACGGACCAGGTGATTTTGAGTAACATGTTTTGCCTTTTAAAGTAGTTCATGCCTAATTCTCTCTGGGTCTCTGAAAACGGATGGCCTTTCAGAGGGCACTCACAGAATTAGAGAGTAGGCAGAGGACGCTCATTATATTCCAAGGTTGCTATAATAAAAGACGGAAATACATATTTTTCAAAAGCTAACTTGAATGCAAAACTCTTCCGCTTAGAATGAATCTGCTTCTATACACAATGCAAATCAAAATGATTAAATTCTTTCCACTGAGACTTTTTCAGTGTTCTAGTAAACTGAAATTAAACTAAACTGCAATTCATAACCGAAACAATAGAGTCGTCCAAACAACAGCTGTGTTTGTCATCAAAGAGCTGCAAAACAAAGACAGTATGCTTTTAACATTGTCCAGTGATTTAATTGTTCCCATGAGACTTCAGAGGATTATTTTATTAAAGGAAACAGCTGCAATAAGTTTCAATCAACAGTTGCTTGTAAAGCATTAATAAGAGCAAGTGAGATGCCACACAAATGCTTACATTAGATTTCTTAAATGTTTCCCTTAATGAATTTGACCAAGTCATCGGTTTTCATGTTTCCTTTAAGCCGCATCCCTGTGCATGTTCTCAATTCGAATATCTCTGTGCCGAAAGGAAACCACTTCACTCCTCCGCCCAGCTCATACTTTCTGCTCCCACACATTTAGTCTAAAAAAGCTTTGATCTTAATGGAAAAACGATGCTCTCATCGGTTCCCACTGCAGTCACTGGTCTACGATTCCCTAGTGACACAGCAGGTCAGCCCAGTTCAGTTGCTGCAGGCGCTCTGTTTGTTGTGGATTGTCATTAGTGCTGAACTGTCTTTTCCACCATCTCGACCGGTGTCGTTTTGTCATTAAGAAAGAGTTGACAACTTATATATCTGCTCTGGTTGGATTTTATTTTGTAGTAAGTTAAAACAGTTGGCATGTTTGTGTAACAAATTAAAATTGAACCTATTAGCAGCAGAGTATAATATAGAATGGAGGCCGTGCTGAAGCCAAAATTGATGTCAGGATTTATTATGCAAGCGTTCTGCTAAAAACACATTTATTTAGATACAGAGAGGATTGTGCGTTCTTAATAAAATCATGCAGACAGGGACTTTTTGTCTTGGCATGATTTCAATGAATTTATTTTTTCTGTTTCTCTCAACTCTTGTCATCAGGGCCCTTTCAATGTATCTGTTTGTCCTCTCAGTATTGATACACATTGTTAGCGTGTGTTTGCACTCAGAAAGAGATGTTCAAGGTAGAAGTAAAGTAGTGCAGAAGAGGAAACTGGCAGCAAGCCTTAGAGCGTAAACACTGTCCAGCCTTGCCTTTTAGACTCAGTTGAGCTTGACTTAGCTTGACTGGTGCAACCAATCATGTGCAGCAACACACACGTGTATGCACATGCACTGAGAGCGATGTGGGCAGAGGCGGAGCAGCAAAGGGCAGCGGACCGCAACCTGCTTTTTTGGGGGTTCATTCATATCTTCTCCTCAAGTCTCTCATGAAAGTTTTGGTGTGTACGGGCTGGATGGATTGCCTCTGTTCTCTGCATGTGTCTACCAGACTTTGTGTGTTTGTTTGCCATGTACCCTTGCTCACATACAAGCCATTTTTCGTGTGTGTGTGCACACATGTTTATTGCACTCTGGTCCAGCATGCAGGCGTTCCTAATGAGGCTTGAATCTGCGCAGCATGGCTCCGAGCCACACTTGTTGGCTCAGTGAGGGGAGGAGCATGTGAGTTAGAGCAAGAGAGAGGAGGGAGGGTTGAATGCAGAATAGATTTTGACAGCCCTCAAATGCACTTTGAAATGCTTAAAATGGCAATCCAAAGAAAAAAGAAATGATAAATCAACAAGGCAAACAAAAAAGTGTAAATTCAGTCTTTCAGTGGAGTTGAAACAAATAAAAACAGCACTGATCTGAAAAGCTGCAAATTGTTAAAGCAAATGTCGTGTAATTGTCCGTCTCTGGCTTGACTTGCTCTCAGTGATCTCCTGTTTCGCTATCTTATTTTTTTCCCTGTGGCTAAGCGATCCCTAGAGAGCCTTCGCAGGTCAAGCACTGCCCGATAATTAGTGTTCACAGCATCTTCACTCAAGTCCAGCCATAGCCGCCTTAAGTTGACAACTAATGAGAGAGCCAGAAAGATGAGCACATAGCAGGAGGAAACCGTACTCCTCATAACCGGGGGTTCAAAGAGGACCATCGCTATTAATACTCTACTACTGCTGGGCTGACGCTCCAAAGTTAAGACCAGTACATATTAGAAAGCGTCTGCCAAAATTACGGAGTGCTCGTGTTGCTGATAAAGTCAAACCATAGTGTTAGGTCATGCTAGGGGTGAGTGGCATTAGTTCATTTCAGTGTCACACAAGGTAATTACTATGACAAATCATGTAAATATTATTAGAAACTTTTTTAATGAAGCAATCTATCTTGCATGACATGGTCACTGATGCATCATACAGTCGACAGATTTTTGCAGAATTTATTGCACAGCAACAGGGAAATTACTTGCATGTTTAGGTTGGCATTTGAATTTCAGTCAGATATAGGTCACAGTTTTGTTGAGGTTGAGAACTGTACCTCTGTCGGAGAGGTAAAGACAGTTAAAGGCTGTGGGTTTGATACGTTTCAGAATGAGCAATGCAGAATCTTTTAGGTGTTTGGCGTTCAGCCTTCTAGGTCTGTGGTTGGGTTTAGTATTTCCTTGTATGTCTTGCTCTATTTTTCACCAGAGTTATCTGAGTTCACTCAGTTGTCATTGCAGTTTGTTGTACTGTACTGTGCTGTAACTATAACTATACTTTATCTTTGATAAACTAGCTATAAATGTCAATTTTCATTAATGTGCACTGTTCCCATCTTAAATTAATAAAAGTAAAGACACACTGTTTGATTTTCGACAGCAAAAGGAAACATTCTTCTTCCAGAAGTACTTAATGTGTTTTATGATGGACATAATCCACGGATGAAGTCGTCCCTGTAGGGGTCGAACGAGCTCCCTGCTCTCCCCTTTCTCCTACTGTTAAAACCATCTGCAAAACAGTGCGATTGTATGCTTTTTAAGATGACTGCCAAAAGCTCCGCTGGCATCGCTCTCTAAATCCTGCTACTATTTGAACCTGTCCGCAAGTGCTGGAAATGATTTTGATCAGTTCATTGTTAAGTTATGGCTAAACTTGTTCGCGGAATGTTTAACAAGATCCATCTCCTCTTCTCCCCATGTCGCAGTCCATTTGTATAACCAAGTGTCGTCTTACCAATGACCATGAGGCGCCGGCTACTGTGAATTTTGGATTGCGCTCGTTTGGGGAGAAGGGTGGGGGGAGGCTCCTGGTCTTTGGTCTTATTCCCCACGCTCCTGTCTTACAAACATGGCTCTGTGGCTTGAACGCAAGGAAATGTAAAGACGTGGCTCATCTACTTGCCTGAATGCAAATTCATTATGACGCTCAGTAAGCCGGCTCTGTTGCATAATGCCCATATACATTCCAACTACAGTAATGCGCTGCCAAAACAAACAAGGGAGAAAAGATGTAAGCCCTTCTGAAGCGGTCAAATTCTTGTCATAGTTTACACAGCAGTGTCAGTCTAACACTCGTCTGGGGTCGGTTTGGCTGCAACACGCCCTTTAAACCTGACACACTCTCAATATACGTGCTGGTGCTTTGACTGCAAAACACCGGACAAATTGTAAATGGTGCCAGCTCAGGCTTCGTGCCACAGTTCAGGTGTTCATGTTACATTAAGTCCAATTACAGGCAGTCAAGGGTAATGACAAGAGTGTGTGTGTGTACGCGCTGATTTTCTCAGGAGGTTAAATGAGGGTTTAATGTGCATCGCAACAAAATTGAAAGCTTGGGACGAGATTTAGAGCTTTGTCGCTGCATGGCATAGATTCATTGATATGGCTTATTCGCTTTCATACTAAGCATTATTGAACTCATCAGAAATAACAAACCAACTCTGACATTTGAATAACTTAATCTGAGGACCACCTTGCAGTCTGTTATACAAAGGTTAATGCTTTGTATTATTGTACTATAACCAAAAATGACTGATAATAAATGTTTTCCATTTATTTTACCCTTTTTTCCTGCGGGATGTTGTTTGTTTTAATGTTTTTGGAACCACTCGTGTACAGTATAGTTTGATACTTTAAGTATTGAGACCTTTGTGCAAAAATATTCATGCCCTTGCTCAAATTTCTTGTTATTTCAATAGGAAAAGACTTCATTGATTGAAAAAAAGGTATATATAAATAGGTATTTCCCTTTCCTTCCCTGACCAGATTGTTCACAGGGTTTTCATGTCTCCTAGCAACAGCACAACATACCACTGAGGCTGTCTGTAACCATAAACCTGCCCTCTGTAGCCTACCTTGAATTTATCACAGTCCTCTTATGTGCAGCGCACCCATCTTTACATATTTCACCATCTTCCTCTTGTCTCGGTTCCCCTTTCAGCTCGTCACCCAGAGCAGGAGAAACCAGCGTTTCTGCAGTGCCGGGCCAATCCAAGCCGACTGGGCAGACACATAAGATTTGCTTGGTGTGTTCAGACGAGGCCTCTGGATGCCACTACGGAGTCGTAACCTGCGGCAGCTGCAAGGTGTTCTTCAAGAGGGCCGTCGAAGGTTGGTCTCATCTTACCCGCATCCACTCACTCGCTCACTTGCTCACTCACTCACTCACTCACTCACTCAGATGTGCCAGAAACACATTTTAGATTTAAAGCAACCATATGTAGAAATTCATTGCTGTACAATTTGGCGCCCTAGCAACATTTCAGGTATTTTTTCCCAATGTGTCAAACATCCAGCAAGGCCCACAACACACTACATGGCATGTAGCTTAGCAAATGGCGACTTACTATTCAACAGCAACAAGACCAGTCTTTTATTTAGCTGTCCCCAACAACTAAACGCCAGTCTGAAATAACTCTTGACGGTCCTCTTGCTCAGTCACTGTCTCTTTTCTTCTGTCAGCGTCCTCTTTACAGTATCATCACCTCTTTCATGTAGTTAATAGAGGCTTTTGAGTTTGGTTACGTTGCCCACTCACTTGGCTCTGGTTCTTGTGTCCATTCTGGTGCTGGACCTCAATCTTCAGGCGAGTCAAACCTCCTCTGATAGCGAGGCAAAACACCAACACTCCCCGGTGCTGCTTAGCTGCAGCTACAGTTCACAGTAGGGAGCCTACGTGTTGCTTTCAGGAACCTCCGTGAATCACAGAATTGAGGCAGAGCAGTCAGAGGACATCAGAGAGAAAACCAGAAGGCATTTTCTTCAAAAAATATGACCCAGTTTCACCGAAATTACTTTTTTGTGCAAAGTAGTAATGTACATTGTTAAGTTTTTAAAACGTTGGGCCATAGCTTGAAGTCACATAGTGCAGAAACAAGCTACAGGAGGGCCGAGTGACTGAAGCAGAGTCCAGTCAACCAGCTACAATGCACTCGAACATTAAAATGGTTTTAAAGCTGTTATTTTAGGGTGTGAAAGCTACATATTGTTGCTTTAAATGATGTCATTTACACACATTCTTGTGAGAAAAAACAAGTATGTAAATAAAACACGTTTCTTTTTTGTGAGCTGATACATTATGGCCACATTTACATCAGGCTATAATCAAAAGTGCATATTCATGTCCGTGTATTCTATATTATGCAGCCACACATTGTACATGTGCACTTAATAACAACGGTTAGCATCCATTAGCTTTGTCCCTTTTTGTACATTTTGTACATTTGAACATTTTGTTCCTCTAGATTCTCCTTCACGCTTGCATAAAAATCAGCTCTTGAAGCTGTTGAGCAACAATGAAACATCTCTGCTGTTTCTTTTGGTTAAGCGGCACATAATTGAATTAATCCTCAAAAGCCAAGGTTAGAGTGGAAAAGTTGGGTTGTTGCTGAGCTTTAGCAGGCACACGTCACATACTTGAATTTCTTGTGGGTTTGAGTCCTGGTCCTGACCTCGCATGTGACCGCCTCTTCTTCTCCTCCTGCCTCTCCTGTTTGTCCTGTGTCAAAGCAGGGATGACTTACAAATATATGTGACTGACAAAAAAGAGGAAAAAAACGGCCTGCCCAAAAAATATGGCACCCTTCTGGTTTAGATAGCATTGCCTTGTAAAGGACTAGCATTACACTGGTCTTAACCACCCAGGACACACAAGAGACACAAGTGCCACAAAGTGCTGCCAGGTGCTGCCCTCTTCCTCTCTGTGCCCATGTTAACCAACAGGGCTGTCACTTTTTGAAAAAATGAAGTTCGAACAAATTTAAAATGACTTGTTATTCGTCGAATAAATTCAATATATATATATATTTTTAACTTATTATTAATTGTTGTCACCACTCATTCCGTGGTTACTTATTGTTTATTGATCTTTCCTTACGCACCGTTTTATTTCTGCTATCCATTTTGCTGCCGCTGTTACACCGCAATTTTTCCGTTTTGGGACTAATAAAAGATTATCTAACTTTTATCGTGTGACTAGAGGGAACAATTGTTATTGTACTCTCAATGTAAACACCCATAGTTGAGTTTGCCACTGTATGTACGTTAGTGGGCTAATAACGTTAGGTCGTCACTCCGTTTACTGTATCAGTGCTTGTATCAGTGCTACATGGAGGACTAGGATACTGTGGTGTGATGTTTTCTAGAAAAATATATATGGCTCTTACGTCAGAGTGTAGTGTGTGTGTGTGTGTGTGTGTGTGTGTGTGTGTGTGTGTGTGTGTGAGTCTAGCTGCCTGCCCTGAGGAGCTTTTTGGCCAATAGCCCGACAAAAACCAGTGGTTCCTGTGCAATGTTGGCCTAACTCCCACTGGAGAGTCGAGGGCCAGCTGGGGCCCCTTCAAATAAGGAAGTAGGACTTTAGTCTTTCACCCCCTACTGACACAAAACACCCCCACACACACATACACACATGCGCGCACACTCACACACACAAACATACAGTATAGTTACATGCAGCCTTGTGCCTGCACCGGGTCTCAGGAGCTGGATACATGTCAGCAGCTGTGTTCATCACCACCCAGCTCCAGCAGCTATTGCTGGTATGTGAGAAACACAGCCGGGGCCTAAAGGCTTTTTCTCCAGATTAAACAGGCTTCAGATGAGGCTTTTTCCATGGCCGTGCTGCACAGGTAGGAGTCTTAAGCATACTGTATATGTGAAGCTTTAGTAAATGAGTCATGAACCATTAATGAAGCCATAAGTTATCAGGTAATACCTCTTAATAAAGGGGCCTGATTAGAAAGTGGTCACAATTTGGTAGAGAAATTAACTTTATGGTACTCTTTGGTCGACAAAGCGTGTTGGTCGCAAACTAGAAGCTGGCATTTCTTCTCCATCATTTTTTTGCTATTGTAAGCCGACATATCCACTGATGCAATATATTTGTAATAGGCTGAAATTGGCTGATGGTATCAGCAAGGGATGGCTCAATAACAGTTTTTCATGTCCGATTCCAATAAGACAACGCTGAGTAACTGCTGTTACCAGTATCTGTGTGATACAGCCTTTCCCCCTCTCTTAAACAATAAAGCACTAGATAATACATCTATATGGAAGCACTTTTCTTAACCTAGCCATTTAAATTAGTCACTTGACACATGCTGCTAGTCTGTATTGTGCTGACATCTCTCTTTGTGGCATACTGCACATTGTTTAAGTATTTATGGGAGAGTTTGGGCTAATAAATCAGATCGGTTTATCCACTTCCCCTCTCCGATATTCAATCCAGTGATTTTGGCCAAAATTGATACCAACACTGAATATTGGATCAGACCATCCCTAGTATCAACCATAGTGTTGGGCTCTAATTTTGACAAGAATCAACACTGACTTGATGTTTACTGTGATGGATTACGTAACTTAGAAGTAGGGATGCGGGATAATTATCGTCCTGGAACAATATGGCAAAATATAACTAAATTTATAAATTTAATAAATTTTAGCTGATATTAAAAGGTCAGAATTGTTTTCACGGACTTGCATGACAGCTCAGCATGCTGTTGTCGCACTCGTGACGCAAAACTACTGTACATGTTGGATTTGATCACAGCCGTGGAATGTTAAATCATCCTTGGCATGTCGAGCCTTCAGGTGTGATAAATGCAGGTTATCATATTCTGTTTAAAATATGAAACTGTGAAAATTAAATGTCGATTATAGATATTGGCTGAAAAAATCATTGTCGAGCATCCTTACTCAGCAAATCAATTTTCACGTCATACAGAAATTAAAAGAAACCAGTGATGTCTAGAAAGGAAAAAAATACATTTTAAACAGCAAAACACATCAAGATGGTTTGGTGGATATAAGGTTAGAGGGATTTGTAGCAAATGAACTGAACTCAGATGAGGTGCTATGGAGAGCAAAGCGCTGCCAAATGCCGGGTATAAATTTGAAAACAAGTCTTCTCTTCATTTGCGGCACAAGATCAATGATCACAGATAACACACAGGAACATTTGCTATGTGAAGCGTCGCTGAAGATAAAAAGGAAAAGGAAACAGTGCACACATTCATGAGAAGCCGAGTCACCTCCCACATTCTCAAACATTACTTGTTTACCTATCTCGCATTATGTGCCTGGGCCCAGTTATTGGATGTAGCACATTAAGCCCGCAAATCACTAAACCTTCCCCTAATCTGGGCAGACATGTTCAATGATCAACCCAGTGTTTAACCTTGGTGTCTCAGCCAGAACAAATAGGGTGGTCTGGAAGTATGCGATGCATCAGCTTAGCCAAGCGGCTGTATAACGCATCGATTCCTTCATCCTTGATTGAACGCGCAACAGGGCATTAGCTAGGCCAGCCGTGCCCCTTCAATAAACGCACTGTTCTCAGAACGGGGAACGGTTCCCATCTCATCTTCCCTCTTTGCCTGCAACAGTCTGCCTCTCTCTTCCTCTCTCTTAAGGTCATGTTTGGTTTACTAATTGTTTATTGTTCCAAAGAGTTCCCCCCCTCAAACCCGAGTTACCACGGTCTCCAAGTGATGTCTATTTTTGGCGATACATCTGGGTTGGGTGAAGTGGGTCGGAGGGTTGACCTTTCTCTTCGGTCTGCTGCTGGTGGGGTGATGTTGGTGCCGGGGTGGAGGGGGATCATGGGAGATATAGTTGTCAGGCAGAACTTCAACTTAAGAATTTCAGACTGTTGTCAGCTGATGTCCTGTTTGTCACAGCTGGACTTTGAGCTTAAGAGATGCCAAGACAGTCTTTTTAAAGGGGTAGTCAGCGTATTTTATGTCATAATCAGTTCTCTAGCATCCTAAGAAAGTAAATGTGTAATGTCTGCTGTTGCTCTGAAAGAGCTTTGTTGAGTCTGACTTCAGAGACATTTTGAGTCTGCTCAGCATGGGCTTGGAAACCTCTGGTGTGAAGTTTGAAACATGTGAGCACTTCACACAAATACAGCATCAGGTGAAGGATCAAGTTGCATTGTGGGAAGCAAAGGACCAACTTAATCTGAAAAATCCCGATACTGCTGCCTCTGGCCATTCCTTCTTTCTCGTTTTTGAGTTTCCTGCAATTTTAAAGGACAACCCTGCCGATTTTCAACCTTACCTCTGTCTATCCGAATCAGGGATATAATGTGAAACCCAACACATTTTTTTTTAAATGCTCTTTGTGTCTCTGACAAAGCTGCAAAATCTCTTGTTTTATCCGGAACCAGTGACATCACTGGTTCCAGGAGGAACAACAAGCTGTTTACTGCTGCTTTCCCCTTGCATTCATGTTTGTTTTGAGAGGATTTTCTAGCTCTGGTGGACCAAAAACTCCTCATTATTAAATACTATGCAATATTAAATAAAAGAAATGTCCTGATGCGATGGATAACAACCTTGGAGACCTGACAAGCACAGTTTTTTTGTGGAGTAATACATCCTAGTAAGTGTAGGAAATGCAAGAATGGCTGTGTGAGCAGGACAACTCAGAAAACAGCTTTCTCTGTCAGTATAGCACAAACTGAGGAATTTATTGCTTCAGTTGACTACAGTTATCATCAACATTAATTGGACTTTTCCCTTGTAGTAAGTACAGTGTCCCATTAACATTAACAGCAGTAAACTGTAATGAAGGTGCATTAACTCATAAGGTCGTGTTGAGCTTGAAGGATTTGGCAAAAGCTGGCAAAGCAGACCTTTAAAAATAAAAACCATGCAACACTCGAAGTAATTAATATATGCCATCAACCTGAATCAGAAGTTCGTCTTCTTATTAAGGGGAAATCATGTCACTTTACGGTTAACCACAGTTGCTGTAGTGGTCAGACGCAGTAACAGAAATCTTACTCAAGGCAACACAATAGAACCACAAATTATGGCCATAAAGTTGAATCAGCAGCACATGAAACAGCCACAAGAAAAACACTCTGCTGCTGCAGCTCGTTCCCTCCAGTAAAACTCCGTCTTCTTCATGTCCTCAGGTTCCTGATGTGTGATGGTGGCCGTGGCCGGCTGTGACGGGCGTTGCTGATTGCCTCCCGTGTCCAATTAGAAACCAGGAGGATTGACCTGTCTGCGGCTCTCGGAGCAGCGTACCGTCGGTGAGTTTATGGCTTGGACTTCACAACGATTGATCCTAACAGGGGAGGACAAAAGGTGTAAATCTCACCTTGCCACCAAAGTGGCGCGCCTCTCCCTTCCGGCACAGCGTCTGATTTGAAAGTGTAGATGTGCAGAAAAAAGCTGTGAAAGCAAAGTCATTTTGTTTGTTTCTTTTTGGATGACATCTGCTGGAATGAACATCGTGACTGCATGTCAAATTTCACCTGCGTGTGTTTCAAGAAAAAATATTTTGAAAACAAAGCCAGAACCGCACTATTATACATTTGTGGGATGCAAGTGTGTGTGGTCTCAGCATTACAAAGGAAAGTGAGAGAAATTGAGGAGAAAACAAGAAACATGTTTTGTGTGAACGTCACGTGTGTGTCTACCTTTGTTTGTGTGCCTTAATGGGTGTGTGAACATGTTCGTGCAACACTTCCACATGATCCCTTGTGTTTTCATTAGTGGACAAGGTTCATGTGTGTATGTGACCGTGGCAACCTCACTCCTTTTTTTTTGTATCCCTCTTTCTCTCTCCTAGGCAGCAGCAGCCTCATGGGCCTCAGGACATACTAGACCCCAGCCTCCATCACACATCGAGCACCCCCACCCTCCCCAAAGTCCCTCCAACTCTTTTTTATACTGTTACATACTCGAGATGTACCGACAGCGCTTTGGCTACACCTCCTCTGACACCTCCATGAAAGGTACCAGGCATGCAGGACAAAGGCGCACACACCCTTTGTTTACCAGTTGACTGCATGTCCTGTCTAATGTAAGCAGGTCCCTTGCTGTGCATTCTGTATATGCAAGTGTTAAGACAGTCACCAAAAGGACTGCAAACACAACTTTGTGCAGGGTCTTTGCGAGGCCAGACATGTGGGAGTGTGGCTAAAGCGCTGCCGGCTAATGTTATTACCTGACTATAATTATTATTATTCTGTATATCATTCATATTAATGTTATTATGATTATTAAATACATGTTGAAGCATGACTTTGCAAAAAAAGAAAAAAAAAAACAATGCTGTACATTTTTAGATATTTTAAAGAAATACAAAAAAGTATTTTTGTAATCAAGACAATGTTTGAAATGGTTCTGTTTGATTGGTTCATGTGTGCTAAAGTGTGTGAGGAACTTTCATACATATTTCCTTTTGCCCTTCCTGTTTTGTGCCGTTATAAAACGGCAAGTTTGCCCTGCTATACCAAAGCAGTCCTGTCAGTTTGCTTTTGTCTTCTCTACGTGCTGTGTGCATTTCAGTTTGCTCGTGTGTGGCGTCTTTAGGGTCCGACCAATATCTGATTTTTGGGGCTGATGCCAATACCGATATCAGATGGAGCAAGAGAATTCTGATATTCGGTATATCGTTGGATGCTATATATATACAATGACTTCTCAATGTGGTTATCGAATACTTGTGACAAAGATATATAATGAGGGCAGAATTTCTTACTCATTAACAAATTTTATTCTCAACATCAGTGCACTAAATGTTAAACACTTCACTTATTAGTAATATGTTATGGATAGCCCTCTGTTGAGCAAACTATGTCATTACATCACTTTAAGTCACTAGTCCAGGCATTTTTTCCAGCCTCAAAAAACAGTTTTAATATCGGTGCGTGTTAGAGAAAACATACGTCGATACCGGTATATCTGCGATAGGCCAATATCGGCTGAAATATCGACAAACTGATGTATCGGTCGGGCCCAAGTCTTTACCCGTCAAAGCAGAAATGTCAGTCTTTTGTCTGATGTGCTCTTGTTCAACCTTCTGAGCAGTCGATGAGTGAGACAAACACACCCGATCCATCTTATAATTTAGCAGTTTGAGGTAATCAGACGTGTGAAAGAGGCATTGACAGGAACAAGCCATCACAGGTGGAGGTAGAGTAACCCCAGAGACTGCAGAATATGGCAAACTGAGCCCAGCTATAATAAGGAATTTGCTCCTTCATTTTGTAGCAGGAGGACAGCAGCACAATATAGAGAAACAAAAGACCAAAGGCTTTCTTTTTTTTTTTTTTTTACACTGGAGAGCTTTCTAGGCGAGTGGAATTATTCTGTTTTTGACTGCTTTGTAGTCCTCAATCTGATTTCTTATGAAGTATGACATTATTTTTGCTGCATGTCTCTTTTGGTGTCACTCCAAAGAGCCGCTCTACATCTGAAAGGACATTCACTTTAAGCCGTTTGTCTTTTGTCTATTTTTAGGGAGCCAACGTGATTCAACCTGCTTTTGTAAATTTTTTGAATCTACATAGAAATGATTGGAGTGTAACAAAAAGGAAAAAAATCTTTTGTAATCTCGTGTATTCTGGGCCTGCAATAACGTCTTTGCTGTTTGACATATCATCGAGTGATCACACTTCTGTGACATTTTGACGCCCAAATTTCTCATTCATGTCCCGTTCTCACAAAAACAAACAGTGAGTCTTGTACTTTTGTGATGAGGCTAAGTCACATTTCACAATATGTGACAATCAAAATCTGAAATACTGTAAGTGAAACAATCCTCTCTGTAATGTTTAGCCCAGGTGTGTACAATCATATTGGTGTGGTTGATTCATATAGTCAGTGTTTGTAATGAATAATAATAATATGCACATAATATCAACCAATTTTCTGAAGCAGTTTTTGCTTTTACAGACATTTTTTAAGCCGAGTGTGGCACCAAATTTATTAGAACAAGTATTTATAAGGTGTGCGTGTGTATGCGTGTGTGTTTTTATGGGTATTATGTTTTTAAAGTTCATAGATGATGCC
>JAQLOL010000006.1:17959058-17980094 GCA_029783665.1 Naso thynnoides
TTTGTGTTTGTGTGAGACAGAGGGGAGAGATGAAACAGAAAGTAAACTTGTGTGACAGCACTGCTGAGCTTTACAGGCTCTTCTTCCCAACTAACATTACAGAGTGAGTTTTATGCCTATTGAATGCTTCTCTTACTGACCTAACTTGTAAAAATGGTCCATGAAAAGTTCTGACTGCTGTTTTAACATGCTCACTATCCGAGTGCTGCAGCCAGTGTGAGTCAGACTGTAGAGAGGGGCAGGGAGGGGAGGGGCGCCTTTTGTCATCATGATGTGACGATGGTCGGCTCAGTGGACAATGCGCTTATAGTGAGACTGCAGGTTAGGTTCAAACAGGTCATTATAGCTCGAATATTAAATTTTCAACCCACGTTCGGACGAATATCCAAATTTTGCATAAAAAGTGACAGCCCTCTTAACCAGCTGGGCTGTTCCACATCTGGAGCTCCACAGTCTGCAGCGAAAACTCCGGTTTCACCTGTTTTCTTTGTGCACCACAAGGGAATCTGACTATGAAAAACATGCATCATCTCTAATAAATTGCATAAATGACTGTACAGATTGCAGAGGAAGCATCTTCTTGCTTATGCAGATACATTAAAAGCTTTATGTAAGAAATTCATGAAGTTATTTTTGGGATTAGAAAGAGCAGAGAGGCAGAATTGCTTGTTGACTAATGCTGAGAAATGGCCTCTCTTGCTGACAGCCAGGCTACTGCTGCGCGAGAATCGACCTATTGCTGCCCTTCCGCCTCTTTTGTGTCCTTTGTGCTTCATGAACAGTTGATGCCTTCCACTACAGGATTCAGTTCTTGTCTCACAGACAAACAGTTTGAGCACTAACTGCCTTGACACAGTCTTGAGACGGGAGGGTCAGCAATGCACTTGACAAACAGGAAGTCATTTGTGTTAAATTCTTCTTGCCATGCATTTAATCTCACTTTGCTTCTGTCTGCTTCAGTGTCACTTCCACTGTTTCTGTTTTTTTAGGTGTTTCTGAAGAGTATGTTACTGTTAATAGGTTATTGCTGTCATGAACAATGGCTGGGTAATAAAACAGGGAATAAAAACACCACTCTCTGTTTATTATCGACTGAGCGTTTATACTGAATGCACCAAAATGACTCACACCTTTATCTTGTTTCAGAGTCACATTTAGCACTGACAGCCTTTTTCTTTCCATTCATTCTGCTCCTATGTTTACTTTCGCTATTGGTCAGTTTCCTCTGCATCTGTAACTAATGCTGCTGGTTAAAAAATTCAGTTAGTGACCAACTTACCGCAGGGGGATGTGCACTCTGAATGTGAGGTGATGCAACTCTGATTTTTGACTTCAGGACTAATACATGGCTGGTGGATTTAGTAATGCAAACTTGGAACACATTTTTAGTCTCCTGCACACAATCACATGTTTATTTGAGGCTTGTAATATTTTAGAAAGTATGTTTAAAAACAGTATCAACTGTAAAATTATAAACAGAAAATGTTGACTGTTATCTGGCATGTGAGCTAAATGATTAGGAGGCGCTGGTTTAAATGCGGATCACCTCAACTGCAGTATGAGTTTTATTTTGAAAATAGCAATGAGAAAGTTATATCTCTTATTCTTGTTTTTCTCCCCCCTCTCTATTCTCCGGTTGTTGTCTCTATGATGAAGGATGGAGGGCACGACAAAACACAGATGGTAAATAAATGCACTTTTAATAATAACAATGATAATAATTACAATGATGATGATGATCATGATCACCTCTGATTTGTCCTTGTGACTGTATTCCTTCAGCACTGAAATATGACCAGTCTGCAAAAACACATGCACAGCCTCTTCTGCCAGCTATCTGTTAATGCATGCAAATGTTCTGATTTGGTAATTCAAGTCAGCGTAAATTGCTTGTGAGTGATTTTGAGCTCTTCAGTTTCTTCCTGAAATGCTTCACCTCATCACAGGTGGTCGATGCGGTAATGGCAATCACACCCTGTCTCTAATCAGGCCTGTCCTTTTGCACGTGACGCACATTAACCTGCACAGATCTGATGTAAAAAAAAAAATCAACTCTCTACTTTTTTAAAAAATCTTGTGCTGTTCATGTGTTTTATTTACTTTGTGTGTTATCAGTGTTTCTGCTGATAACGGTCTGTAGGCCATGTAAAGTTTCTCCCTTTGGAAAACATTCAACTGGATTGATTGTCAGCTGATAAAGTATCTTAAATTATGAATGATAGTCAACAATAATCATGCATTTTTTTTAGATAGCTCAACTGGCTTTTCCCTATCTTAAAAAGGAGATTTTACTTAATCCTTAAATTTATCTGCAAATGTCAAAATCACATGATTTTTGAATTTTGGTTGACAGAAGTTCATTGTACAGCAGCTTTAGGCAGGTTTATGTGTTGGAGAGATTAGCCTTTAGCTTAATAAGCATAATTATTAAGCATAGTAATTAAGCATAAAAAGTTGAAATTTCGGTCTCTTTGAAGTTTTCTACTCAATATTGACGTGATATTACAACAGCCAGTAACTCAAGGTTTTCGGTGTCATGTGAACCTTTGAGAATGCCGAAAGGTCACCTAACTAAACCAAAGTGTTTGCACAATAAGATAGGCAGACATTACACAACAAAAAACAAATTCCAGGCAATAGTTTTCACAATAAGTTCCTGACTTCTGTTGTAAGCGAACTTTGAGAATTGGAATGATTGGACAAAAGCAGGTAGCACTTTATACACCTCCTATGTGTCAGTTTCTGCCTAAAGGTTGTTTTAGAGTATTGGTAACATTTCACCAACCCTAACCGTGACACTAATTAGTTAACCATTTCATTAATCTATGTTGAACATTCGAAATAAATTTAAGAAAACATTCTGAAAATGTTCAAATAACATTCAACAATATATGTACAAATATTCAACCAACAATTTTGAGCACAATATCATCAACTGCAATGTTGATGAAATGTCGTAAATACTAAACTGTCTTTAGGTGGACTGTCTTGATAAAGTGTTACCAAAAAACAATACACTACTTGGGTGACAAATGGCTGCTGGCGTGGAATAATAAAACACTTTGAATTATTGGAATGAAGAATAAAACAGGGTTTATCTGAAACAGATTTGTGGACATTTAATTTAACGTGTCTTCTGGGAGATCGCTTAATGAAATAGAGAAGCACATTTGAGTCCAATGTCATAAATATTGCTGAGTTCTCCTGGTAGGTAAACATGATTGTCAGTATAATTACTTCTCCTCTCTCTGAACAATTAACTTTACTCAAGTAACCCTTGCAGGCACTATTTGTTTTGTTCATTTCTATGTTTGTTTGTTTTTTTCGAAATGAAAAATTATACCTAGAACCGTTACTTTTCTGGTCTTCATCATCTTTAATCATCCTCTGCAGTGTTTTTCCTCCATGTCAACTAACATCTTATTTTTGGTTTGGGTGTATCAAAGACAAGCAAAAATTTGTTCCTCCTCTCGACTCCAGTGGGGTGCTGAAATCGCGGTTATGTAGTAGCTTTAAGGGAAAATAAATTTATGAAATTGCAGAACAGTTTTTTGATTGCTGCTTGGCAGAAAGAATCCTGTTGGGGAAAAGTGCTCGAGGTTTGGATTTGAAGTATTGTTTTTATTAATTTTAAAGGAATTTCCTACAAGTTTTTGCTTAATTTAGACTCCATAGGAACAAATAAGTGGAGTGAACATATTTGTTTTCGTTTCTAATCCCTTATATATTTATGCTAATTAAAAATGTGATTTTCAGGTTATCAGATTGTACTGTAGTTGTTTTGGTTAATGTTAATGAGTACACTAAAATACCAAACATTTGCTGGTTATAGCTTCACACATACAAGAAGTTTCCTCCCTTTTAATTTACAGACGGTCGGATTAAGTAACTAGTAATTACTGCTGCAGTGAAAGGAACTGGTAAGGATCAAATTATGGACTTGGTTGCTGTGAGCTGACAGTCGTCACCACTGAGCAAGCTCTCTTTAGTTGCAGTCCTGCGTGCTAATGTTAGCTACAAACTCAACCACTGGCTTTGCGGAGCAGTGCCAGGCCCTTGTTAGTAGATCACGGCAGAATAAGGGAGTGAGCGTATCAGTGGGATTCAGCTGGCACTTTTGACACCACAGATGGTTGTTTACGCCATTGTTTGCCATGACTTAGCATGATATCAGTGACTGCTGCAACTGGCAGCCCCCAGGCTGCTATCTTGTCATCACACCAGCAACCCTGCACATTAATTTTTTAGTTTATGTGGAATATTGTATGAATAATCTGAGTTTTCAAAGCTGATTCCTCCGAGATGTTGTCCAATGTCAGGAAAACGTTGTGTATGCCACTGATATACAGATATAAATCTTGTTGTTTTGAATTTGACTTGGGCATTACGTAACTGGCAGCGTTGCTTTTTTACAATCATAATACTCCTTTTCCTTAATTGAGTTATACAGTGCTATTCATTTATAGACACTTGAAGAGTTTGTTTGCAAAAACAGATATCTCCATTTGTATTTTTTAAACTTTATGAATTTTTATTATAGGCTATATTAATTAATTTAATGCTTTTTAACATATACATGTCTTTATTTAGCCTGGCAAAATTTTTATTGTACTAAATTATATTTTTTTCATGTGTGCACCCCAAGGAGAAATTGTATCTTATTCATTTTTAGAATGGCTTTTATCTGTTTTTGCAAAGGATTTTGTCACTTGTCTTTTTTTTGTGTTTTTTTTTTTTTGCATTTTGATTACAGTATGTGTTTTGTTTCAGCCACCTTAAATCTAGGGCACTGCTGTTCTGAATCATTGTTAAGCTGAGCTAATCATTTGCTTGATGTTCCGCTTTCACTGTTGGCTGGTGCTCATGGTAAATGCATTTATGTGTCTGTATTAGGCTGAGTGTTCACTTCAAAGTTCAAAGTTCAAAGTTATCTGTATTGTCCCTATTGGGAAATTGATTTGCGGCCAAGAAGTCCAATACAAATAAACATACACAAAACAATCAACAACTGTTAAGAGCATACATGCCTGTGAGCATACAAGAGGAAGGCAAAATACTGTAAAGAACAGCATGATAAAAGAATGTGATATGAACTGACTCGTTTTCTAAAGGGTAACTACACAAGTCAGTGTTGCAGATGTCTCACAGCCTGTTTAATATGAACAAAGGTTGATCCAAATACAGATTTAAAAAATATTTTAAAATGCACTGTACAGCTGATAAAAACTGTACTGAAATACTGATGATCTTCTTAAATGTTGGATAGATTGGTGCAAAATAATAATTAGTTTCATCTCTGAGAGAGTTATGACAGTTGAAAGCCCACATTAATCTTGCAAGTACAGGTGGATGGTTCCAGTCTGTAAATGTGTTTACTGCCATTAATGACAGTGACAGCAGGTCAAGCCAGATCAAGAGAAATGAAACGCATTGAAAATGTGTCCCTTTTTTTATTCAACCATCGTTCACTGTGGTTTAATATGAAAACGCTCTTGCTCAGTCACTCATTCCCTACGCGCACCCTTTGTGTTTTTGCTGTTTTATCAATACCAGAAGTGCAACTGTAGCAAGTCTATCACCGTCCTCATTTGTATTTTCAGACACTAAAAATTGTATTCATCCATCAAAACATGTATGTTAGGTCTATCTCCAGTCAGTACCTTTGACCAAGGTACTGGCTTAGAATCTGGAGTTGGTCCCCTTTACCTTTGTATCCAGCTATATACAAAAAGCCTGAAAAGTAGGCAAATGAAGCAGAAGTAGAGAAAGTCGTAGCCATGGAGACGAAACACTGTCTCGTTCTTTATTGGGGTAAACTGGCAGTTGTCAGGTCATCGCTGAAGTTGAAGTTTGAACTAATTAAATTGTTAATCTTTTGTCTTGAATCAGGCTTTAACTGTAAAACATTCTTTAAACATTTTGTTTTTAAAGGCTATTTTTATAAGTGAAAAAGTTGTTGGTCAGCAAATTCTTTATTTTGTGGCTCATTTGGCGCAAATGCTGTCTAACTGTTGTGTAGAGTAGTAAATTTAGCATTCAGGCCCAGCCATTTCGTGATGTGTCGGTTTGCTCACTGCTTGATTATTAAAAAATGAAAGATCATATGACAGTTTAATGTAATTTATTGGTAAACACATAATTGAACTTTGATTAGAACTGGTTTAACATTGTCATAAGGAGGTTTTAAACTTTCATGAATACAAAGGCTGTCATTATATTCTCTTAAATTGGGGATATCATGTTGTATAAACCTCAGTATGTCGGTAATGGTTATATCAATGGGCCACTGAGATGTAGAAATACTGACAAACAAATTACACACTGTACAGCATTGTTTTGGTATTTCATCTTATGGCGCCAGCAGATTTATTGAATGCCCTTTAGTTCAAAAAGCTGCATCAAACACATGATATTTCAGAGATCAGTAACAAATTTATAGTCCCAAAGGGCATTTCGTTTGAGCACTGTTGACTTGTTTCAGGTGGTGATGTCATGCAGAAACTTTTCATTGTGTGTGTACAATAAGTGGAGGATTCCTGAAGAGGGGAAGAGGAAGAACACAATTCAAGCTTTATTGTCATATGTACAAGAGACAACATCACAGTACAATCAAATTTCTAATGTGCGAATCTCCAGCAACATAAGACATGACGTGAAATTTGTTCCGTCTCATCCAGTATGATGGACTCTGCATCATAAAATATGAATAAGGAATAATATACAAAGTTCAAGAACATGAAAAACGCTGTTTTATGTGCTTATTTTTTGTATCCCTCAGTTCTGCTACTCTCTACGTTGCAATATGCGTGTAGATCTGCTCTAGAGTGAGTGATGCTTTTATACCCATGTGACTAATAAGCACCCCTTTCTACCTCACCTCTCAAAATCCTCAGTACTAGTTAATGGGAGAGTATGCTGTACTTTTTGTCATCCAAGGAATATGCCTTTAAATACGAACAGAAATCTGAGGGATGAAAAATTTTTTTTTTTTTTTGGGGGGGGGGGGGGGGTAAAAAAAAAATTTTTGAAACAAAAACAAAACAAAAAAATTAAAGGACCAGTCTATATTTGACATCTCACCATTAGCACAGATCTTCTACAAATGTTGTTGTTGCTAGTAAACGATAGGCATTAAGATGAAAGTTATCACGCCAGGAAAAAATAGTTCCTTACATATGCTGCCTTCTTAGCTGGAAAGAGTTGACACAGACTTTCTGTATAACTATTGTTGAAACATATATTCCAAGTATTTTCTGTAAACAAACATAATATCACATAGATAAACTATTTTGGGAAAAATGGGTGGAGTTTATATAGTCTCTATGGACGATGTTGACAAAGGACAATGACATGTAGTAACACCGGTGTGGTCCTTTAACCAGGTTATTTAGTAACCGATAAATGTCTACTTTCAACTTTTTCCTTAAGTCAGGCTCTTCTCTTCCTTAGCCCTTTTGGTACTGGCACAGAATCTTCAATGTGCTATTAGGGACTTGAGGCAGCATCGGTTGAGTGGACAGCTTCAGAGTTCATATCTGATACGATTTGATACACTTTATCATCCCCATAGGGAAAATTTTTTTGGACTCTGTCCATCCTGGAGTGTCAAGACCCACTTTGCACATGGGCAAATATATGTCGTCACTTCCCACAGTGGTAGTCCTTCTGTTTACAACAGGAAAATGACTGGTTTGCTATAATCAGCTTTATCCCTAAGTTTTTCCAGTATTATATGTATATTGTGTGTGTAGCAAATCCAAATTGCTGGATCTGTTCATGTCGCATGGTAACACAAACCCCTCGATTATTAATACTTTGTCCTCTGAAGCATGTATCAAAAGCTCTCAGGCCATTTTAAGAAATATTGTAGCCAAAATGTTCAGAATGTGTCAGTTTCTGCTACAAGCAGCCATTGTAAAAGTTACAATATTGCTTATTGATTCTGGATTTCCATTACCATAGGAATCAGCTGGAATCTTCTTTTGCTGCTTAAAGTCCCTAATGTTTCTCTACTGCACCAGTGCCTAAGTAATTTTTTTTAGGAATCCAGTTGTCGAAAAGAACAAATTAAAAAAAAAAACAGCTCATGCAAAATAATTGTAAAGTTTGTTGTAAGACCTGTTGTTGGTTTGACATAAGAGGCAGCTTCTATTAAGTTTAAGCAAGATTTTGTTTTGCTTACATAAACAGAAAATACAGGAAATAGCTTATCATTTGTTACACCTTTCATAACTTAAAAAAAAAAAAAAAATCTGCTGACTTCCTGTTAGCAGTAACTCATAACTGAAGGATATGTCAAAACCAACAATAGGCACCAATACTGCAGATGATGTCTTTATGTCGATCCTTTCTTAATCACCCCCTAAGGTCGGTTTTCCACAATGTGACAAGATCTTAGCAGCAGATGTGAAGTTCTATGTTGTGACTCATCTCAGACATCAGAGGTGATTCGAGTTTTTAATGAATAAATTTTATAGAATAAATGTCGTGGTGAAACTTGAAAAAGATAACCATGAGATGTTTGGCATCATGTTATGGGACATTCCCTTATTCATTTTGTCTTTTAGATTGAATATGTCTCTGTCTGAATTCAAAAGAACATGTTATGCTGGAAAAGATAAGATTCATGTGACACTCCTCAGGCTTTGCCACACACACACACACACACACACACACACACACACACACACACACACACACACACACACACACACTGTACGTGCTTAATGACACTGCTGCAATGTGGCCCAGGGCTATTTCTACTCTGAGGTGACACAGCAACACCACAAAAAAAGATTTTTCAGCTTGAAATGGTGGCAGGACCACAGATTGACATCAGAACAGAGATGAGAATGTTTTAAAGAAAGCACAAGACTGTTGCCCTGAAATGGCACAATAAACAATCCAGTCGAAATGATGGTAAATAATTTCAGCTGTGAAGATCAGATAGGCACTACTGATAGTCTTAAAACTTGAATCAGAGTTGCACATTACTTTAGAAAAGTAGTTTTTTAAGTTATGAAATCCACAGCTAATATTTCCCTATAAATACACTTTTTACTGCTCTCTGAGTTTTGCTTAGCTGCTCTTTTTTTATTCCCAGGAAGTGTTTGACTCGTTTTACAGGCCTCCAGACTAACTTTTTACATTGTTTGCACTGGTGCACCTGATATTTTCAGTTGGGCACACCAGCAAATAATTGAGGTGGACCCAGAATTTTTTGCTGCACCTTTTGGCACCACAGTAACACAACTATTAAAACTTTTCTCAACAATCATACAATTAGATGAAATTATCTAACTGCTAATCATTGTTAGCTCACCTTTAGCCTGTAGCTTTTATCTAACATCTCCGTTCTTGTTCCAGTACTTTCACAGATGGTATGAAAATATAAAAAATTGATTCGCTGTAAACAAATGCTGAAAATGACCATTGTGGGGCGCCCAGTGGCGCAGTCGGTAGAGCAGGTGCCCCATATACAGAGGCTGTGTCATCGCCACAGTGGACCTGGGTTTGATTCCACCTGGGGCGTTTTGCTGCATGTCACTCCCCCCTCCCTCTCCCCTGTTTCGTGTCCACTCTTCAGCTGTCCTGTCCTGAAATAAAGGCACAAAAAAGCCCAAATAAATATCTTTAAAAAAAAAAAAAAGAATTTACCATTGTTTTGCTCTAAAAACACATTTCTGAGGATTGATAGCGATTAACAGTGGTCTGTATTCAAGCTACTGAACACATTGTATTTCCTGTGTCTAGCCTTCTTCAAAATAAAAGTCAGCTTAGCAGTTAGCATCGGCAGTAACTTAATATTGTGTGCTACAGGTAGTAAGTGTTGTTTTTCATGAAGAAAACCAGTGTACCGTGTATTTTATTTTATTTTTTTTGCCAGCCAACTGGCAGGTGACCTCAATACATTTATCCACCAAACCCAAAATTTATTAAATTTAATAATTTGGCGCTTGGCGGGTGTTAATTTTGGACCCTTGCTACAAACAAGAGACCAGCTAAATGTAAGGCTCACAGGTGTGACCAATTTTTAGTCGCACCTCACAGATTTTTTGGTAACATGCGCAACCAAATTGGTCGCCCCATGGAACCCTTTTTTTAAAAATATGAAATACAGTGTGTTTTGTAAGAGTTTACAGCTTAGGGCTGACAGAAAATCATAGATGGAGACACATTGTTGATTTTGGCATTTGAATGGATTTGTTTCCAAAAGTGGGAGTAGAGTTTATTGGCTGTTCTATCCTTTAAAACAGCAGCGTGTAGTATTTAGTGGAATCTGTCAGTGAATTTACAGATTGCACTTGATTGAATATCCCTCCTGTCCCCTTCCAAGGATGTGGAAAACTCAACAGTGGCTGCGTAATTGCAAAAAATGTAAAAGGCCTTTCCTAGAGCCAGTGTTTAGTTTGTCCTCGCTGGACTACTGTTAGAACATGGTGGACTCAGTAGAGGAGGATCCACTCCCTCTGTGGATTAAAAAAAGGCTTATTCTGAGGTGACTCTTATTTTTGAAGTTATAATGCACTAATGAAAGCATACTTATGAATATCATATTTCGCTCTTGACATATGCTGCTCATAGATCCCCCTAGATCCTTCACTCTGGTCCTTTAATATCCCAGACAATTAAAACCATAGACCAGCCTGTTTCGCATGAATTGTCCTGCTTGCCTATCACTGATAAACATTTCTGTCTATAATGTTTAATTGGCCAACACACAAAATCTTCCGTCTGGTTAAATATCTAAAACTCTTTTTCAAATTAAATTAATTTGATCACAGTTTTGTCTCTGGTTTATTTTTCCGCGTCCTAATCATGTACGGCATTCATACTCAGATTGCGAAGAGTCATTATGGGGGAAGGCTATCATCATCTGCAAACAAATGTGGACCAATTAGAGCTTGGTACAAGGGACAAATTATGAATGTGGAGCATGTGGACCGTGTCTAATTGTGGGGCTGAAAATGCTCGGCACACAATCGTGGATTGTGCCATGTGCGCCAAATACAGGCTGTAGGAAGTGAAGCTGTCATCACCAGAGGGATGCCACAGGCTTGTAAGGCTTACTGTAGAATCAGCAGGTGGTTAGTGTGGTCATTATACATACAGCTCAGGCTAATCCTTCTCAAACCTTCTTAGCTAGCTAATAGGTATCCCTTTCTTTCCTCTTCTTCTTCCTCTCCTCTTTACAGGTCAGCACAACTACCTGTGTGCAGGGAGAAATGACTGCATCATTGACAAGATCCGGAGGAAGAACTGTCCAGCCTGCCGCTTCAGGAAATGTCTTCAAGCCGGAATGAACTTGGAAGGTAAACAGTCTGACCCATCTTTAAATCAGGCCACTCCTCATCAACACAGACTTTAAAGTCACAGTGAACCAGAACTTGAGAGAGGATCATGGCTTCCACCCACACCTTCCCCATCCACGTTATTAGATTAGGAGAGTGAGGCTGAGGGAGAAATAAAAAAGAAATAAGAATAGACCTGGACCAAAGGTCTTATGCAGTTTTTCATAAAGAATAGGATTCATTCAAGCTCCCAGGGAAGAAGCTACTTTTTTTTTTTTTCCCAATAAATGTCTTGTTACTATCAGAACTTTATTCATTCCGTCCAATTACATTGGTACTGTCTAGAAGAGCTGTAACATTCAATTATTTTATCCCATTCATGTGTGAATGGAGCCAACAGGAGGTCAGCCAGCTCGGCCAGTGGAAGTCTCGGATGAACACACTCTCAACCTGCAGAAGGACTCTTGTGTGGCCAAATGACCATATTTCATAGGAATACATGTGCAGTATCTAATTTCCCTAATCAATCCATGGTTTCTCTCCTAACTCCAAAAAACATTTACATTTAAATTTGTATAGAAACCCTACAAGTGTGCGGTCATCAGAATTATTTTAGCATTTAGAAATGATTGCTTATTTGTAGAAATATATTTGCCAAATATGAAAATATAACAACATTTAACACTTGGGTGATTTTTTTATGTTGCTATTTTTTTAAGTGGTAGCTTGTTGTTAGTTTCATGTCATTCATGTCTGTTTTCTACTTAACCCACCACTGTCCAAGTTTATGAAGAAGGATGAAGTCACATGGGTTAAAATCTGATGTCACCACGCCACTCACTTAAATTCTGAGAAAAATTCTCATAAAAAACAGTTACTAAGATAATGACATTTTCTAGTCAGCTGTTTTTAAAGCAACGGTGGCTTCTGAAGAATCTAAAATAAAAAACATTTTGTTTGTTTACACTTTTTTGTTCGCTGCATGATTCCATATATGCATTGAAGTACCATAAATAGCATATATATGAAACACATATATGTAATTTCATAGTTTTGATGCCTTCAATCTTAATTTACAGTGTAAAAAACACTTAATAGAAAAATAAAGGAAAACTATTAGATCAGAGGTAAGGCCTGACCATTAATATCGGTTTGCGGGTATAAGGGAGCAAGAAAATTCTGATGTTCTATATATTGGCCAATATATCATTTAAAAAAAAATCCTTAAACGTGAGCACATATATTTCCTAATGATCAATTCAAAATGAAGAATAAATGACAAAATCATTTAAGATAATTGACTTTTACAACAAAAGCCCCCTGTACATTTTGTCCTAAACAAGCTTCAGAAGGAGGCTGCAGTGTGGATGAGCTGCTGTTAGTCACTCTCCTGTGAACATGTGCATGTGTGTGTGCCATTGTCTATGAACGTGCTGTTCTGCACACGTGTGCTGGTATGCAGGCCAGGCAGAATGACTGAGTGCCACCTCCTCATACACATTGATCAGCGCATAACCTGCTGTCAAGTCTGAAGTCCACAGCCTTGGACCATCCAATGATCTTTCATCTGATTCTACTACAGGGGGTATCTGTTAAGCACACTGTGCAGCTATTAAGCTGTGTTGAGGTTGTGTAAGATGGACATGGAGGCAACAGGTGAAGCACAACAATTGCTTAAGTGCGTAGATTTGAACTGATGCTTCCTCAGGCCATGAAATTGCTGTCAGTAGTTTGTACAAATCAGTGTTGAGTGAGATTACATGTAACAGTCCAGTGTTTGTCAGGCAGTGATGGAGAAACAGAAAGACAGAGTGAGGGATTTGATGGACGTCAGCGCATCAGCGGACAGACTCCCACCAAAAAGGCTCTTAGTTGCCATAGAAACGCCAGGATAGGAAATTGAAAAAGGTAGTGTGCAGGGAAAAACATTTTTCATGTTAACCTCTCAACCCCTGACATGTTTTGAACGTTTAGTGAGAGAAAATTTCGAAACGACGTCTAGAGAATCTGCATGTTCTGTGCAAAAACACAGCAATTTGCCATCGCTGTGTTGCACTCAAGAGAAATTGCAAAAAAGAAAAAAGAAAACAAAAAAAACACACATCTTATATCTTCCTCCGGGAATTGGATTTTTTTTTTTCTTTGTATCCCAGTTAGGTGAAGACTTTCTGCCTCATTACTGGGCGCAGACCAGCATGTTGTGTCCTCCTGACCTTTATCTGGTTTGTTTGCACTCTTACACAACTCTGTTATTTGTAACTTCCATGTTTCAATAACCTGTATGGATTTTTTTAATCAAGGTAAAAAAGTTAAGATGTGATAAGGACAAAGTGGGGTAGGGCATTGACCAGGATCTTTTAAGGCGAAGAAACCAGGGCTGTGGTTGAATAGTTTTTGCAGAGGAAAGTTCCTTAGATCAAATTCTTTAACTGCTAAAGAAAAGTGCTTTTATCCTTTTGCACACTGGATGGCAATTTCTTTTTTCTCAAGACAGCAAAGGAATAACTAACCCTACACTGCCTCCGATTGGCTAATACTGCCCTCGTTGGTTGGGTAGGTTAGCCTTAGGCATGAGGAGTTAGACTGATTAGTGCTAGGATAAGAATAGCAGGTTAAGCCAATCAGAGGGCCTAGAATCTCTTTAATATACGCAAAAATGGTTTTGCAACCAAAATATCCCTAGCCAAAGCGATATTAGATGAAATCAAATCAAATCAAATCAGTAGTTGAATCAAATTGGGCCTTGTAAAATGGATCCGATTTGGAAAATCACTGGGAAACCAAAGCTCCAATATCCACACCTATGGAACAATGGTGCACCTTTATAAATCTCAAATAGTGAATCGTTTGCTCCAGTGCTTTCTTTGTGTTTCACCGGTTTGGGTGGCCCATTGTTGTTTGTTTTGTGACTAAGGTCCTATTTTGTGAGCACTGACCTCCGTCTGTGAAATACCTGAAGAGCCTCCCTCTGATCCACACCTATGGGTCAATTCAGTGGTGCACTGTTCACACAGGCAATATAAATTATATTTTATGAGGTGTGCTATCAAGCTATACGTGTCTTTATTCAATGGTAATTTACCAGGATTTGTAAGACGTTGTTTTGAAACAATTGTAGAAAATGTGATGTGTTCAGCTCTTTTTAGCTTCTCTTGACTTGCTGCTTTTCTCTGTTTTTATGATGAAGTGAATCAAATATCTTAGGTTTTAGGTTGTTGGTCAGACAAAACAGGACATCACTTTGGGTTCTGGGACACTCTGATAGACATGTCAATGTTAGTTACTAATGTAAAAAGTAAATTAGTTGCAGCCCTGGTGATGGTAGTTTTGGTTGAATTTTACCTTCTGTAGCCTGGTGAACATCTGTCTGGCTGTTTGTCCTTGTCCTGTCAGCCAGCTCTGTACAGCACACGCTTCTTTAGAAAAAAATACATGATGCTGAATCAAATTCAAACCTCTGATGACCATCTGAGTATCACATGGTATCACGGTATCATCTATTAATCTTAAACAAGCGGTGCTCTGCTCACTGATTCCCTGTTTCATATCTTCTTATCTCCTTTTCTTCTCCTCTATTTCCCCCCGATCCGCCAGCGAGAAAAAACAAGAAGTTGATTAAGATGAAAGTGCAGCGGCCCCCCGGAACATCGGAGCCTATCAGCAACATGCCTGTTCCAGTCATCCCCAGGTGCATGCCCCAGCTTGTGCCCACAATGCTGTCTGTGCTGAAGGCCATCGAGCCAGAGATCATCTATTCGGGCTATGACAGCACCCTGCCTGACACCTCCTCGCGGCTCATGACAACTCTCAACAGGCTCGGGGGACAGCAGGTCATCTCTGCAGTAAAGTGGGCCAAGTCACTGCCAGGTAACAAAAAGCTCCTTTATGTGTGATGCCTTTGGTTTGGTTTTGCATGCATACCACTGCTCAAGAGAAGTGTGTTACTGGCAGTATTTCCAGCTTGTAATTGAGACTAATGTGTAGTAAAGTGGGCCAAGTCACTGATGGAAATTGAAGCCATTTGTTACTCTTACAGCATAATACACGCAGCTTGTCAGGCAAGTTACAGCATAATTTTAAAATAAACCAGAGATTTTCAGTGTAACTTTGGATAGGGCAATATGAGATTAAATAATTCTATAAAAAATTCATTCACTTTTTTTTCTAAGGTGACAATGTAATCATGAGGTTAAAAGGGATACTTAACACATATCTTTCCTCTTCATTCTATTGACAATGTAAGGCAACGCATCTGAAAACATATACAAAGGAAAGATCCATGTATTGGCTCCATATAACATGAGATATAGGCTTACTTATAAGCTAACACATACAAAGACCCAGGAGCAGAGGGAGCTTCTGTGTAGCGACAGAATTTAAGCTGAGCTTGCAGTGCACTATGGCTCCACAACATTTGGGGTAAAATCCAACCCTCTACTACTTTGGTTATTTTGGCTTCAAATGAGGCTTAACGTCGCCAAAATTTTTCTTGACTGTCTCTCCCTATTATATGGAAAGAAAAATAGAGTAGTGAAGTGAAGAGTCCTAAAAAGTTAGCGTTTGGGTTTTTGATTAAGTGTCTGAAATAAGGTCTGTGGTTAAGGCAGGCCAAAGATATTTAGACGTTTTGTTCAGTGACAAAAAATATAGTAGTAAACCCAGTTTTTGAACTTTTAAGGTGTTACGCGTCTTAAAAAAGGTGGTGGCTGACAAGTGGCTAAATGAGACTACAGTGTTTGTCACGAACTTTTGACGACATCATGTTTAAAAGGAATGAATATTTATGAAGGAGGGTGTGAGACTAGAAAATTGACAGCCATGATCACCAGCTAAATCAGGTCATGCTAAGAGGAAAGAGTGTTGTAAAAAAAAAAGGAAGTGTGCTAAATCAGATCAAACGGTGAACGCTTCAGGAAGGCAACGTTAAAGTCATTTGTTTATAGCCTTACAATAGCTTTTAGCTGGTGATATTATTTATGCTTCCCAAAAACACAAACATGGTGTTCATCTGTGAAAATTAACATGCTGAGCAAAACGTGTAAGGATCATAAACCTGTGTTCGTCACAAAGCCTAATTTCAGCATTTATTCAAAATCTTATTAAAAAATCCCCAAAGCTTTTTTGTTAAGGGAACCAGTTAGATGTTAACTTAACCTGACCTGCACAATGCATCATTCCCTCACCACTCCGTTTACTGAAAGTAACTCGAGTTCTGTAAAGAAATGTGTAACTACTACCAGCAAGTTATTGGAGCCACAGAAAAGCGTATCATCTTTAATATGTGAACACATTTCATCTCAATGTCAGTAAAATCCATGTCTTGGCTGAATGTGACTCCAGTGAGTGACGAAACCAGTTTACCAACAACCCGTAGTTTTACGAGACATGCGATACACGGTCACGAAATGTTCACTTTTGCCTTCAGGTTAACCAGACATCTGCTTGTCAGCATTGTCAGCATTCCTCAGTAAAACCAAACATGAAAGGCTTCAGTTAACTTGCAAATAAAATGCAAAGTATGTATTGTTTCTGTTAAAGTAACAAAACCTACCATAATTCAAAATGTCTCAACATTTCTTCTGAAGACATTAGTCAGATTTATTTTGTCCAGCCTCTAGCTGAACAAAATGAGAAGCAAAGAAGGAGCCATTGTGCGGCTGAAGTTAGTCATTTAGCTGATTTAATCATGGGTAGGCTGGTAGCCAAATAGTTATCTTAATTGGTGCAATGGTGCCAATTGTGGAAGTCTTCCATGTGTCTTATTTAAACTGAACAAAAAGAATTTTTTTAATGATTCCTCTTGGAGACAAAGAACAACAGATGTTCAGCAACCATGTAAAAGTGTGACCTCTGAAACAGTTGAATCTGTAATTACAGACGGAAGAGGACAGTAATGGTGGCTTATGACACTACAGTTCCCTTAGAAACCCAGCGTCTTCCAAGCAGTTTGATTTTGATCAGGTCATGCCCACTGTTCCTGTCTTTTTGAATGTGCAGTAGGTTTATGTTCCTAAAACCAACTAAAAACATTCTCTGCCTAAAGCAAATGTTCTACAGTGAGTGGAAATTTCCCTTTCAATTCAAATCACTGCAATTATTGTCAGTGTCATTGACGTATTCCAGTGTGGTACTTTTGCCAAACAAAACCCAAGGATTATAGTGTCAGTGTCTGGATTGTTTCATCTAACAGCATCACATTACAACTGTGAGTGTGAATTAAAGCTGTGAATTCACATTGGAGGATGTCAAGAGGGGTTAATTTTATCACAGAGGAGCTGCAGTTTTATGTCACTGGTGACTCCAAAACAAAATGATTTGGGATTTGATCCATATGGAGATATACTGAAAATTTACTGTTGGTTAAAATATCTTAGATTCATGTTAGAAACATAAAGAAAAAGGATAGGATAATTGCTGGTTTCGAACGCTACCCAGTTTTATTCCCACAAAAAACAAAAATGGAAACTCATAGTGTGGAATTTTTACTGCCCGTGCTAGTTTCTGATCATGAGAAAGAAGGCACATGACTTGTTAATCGCTTCAAGTATTTCCTCGGATTTTTTCCTTTTTCTTCACACTCTAATTGCTGCTATTGGTCACACTAAAGAGTAAAGGTCTGATTTCCGAGAGAAAACCACACGACAAATGTACAAACTTTTCTGTCATCTCTGTGTGTGACAGCGTGATGAGGGAGAAATCTGGCTCCCATCTCGTGCATTCATTGTTCACAGCTGGCAGCCTGCCAAGGTGACAGTGAGGAAAAGCTGTTACATAACCAAACCGTGGTTCAAAGCAAATGTAATGTGAAATGTGACATTTAACGTGCAGTTCCGCTTTTATGGTTTTGAGAGTGTGGAAATGACTGAATTGCAATTAAATTCCATTTTGAACATCGACTTCACATGACCTGCTTTTTGTGTGTGTATGCTGGTTCGAAGGTAAAAATTACAATTACCTCCATAAAAAATGAATTACAATTTGAGAAACCTTCTCAAGTATACCAAGAAAAGTACCCTGTAAATAAATTATTCCAAGTACAGGTTATATTATTTTTTATTATTGATTAATAATTTTATTATTATTGTAAATTATTAACTTTCAGTGTTACAAGACATTAAAAATCAACATAGCTAATGTTAGCTTGCTACCTACAATTTCACCTGCAGTATGCAACGTAGTTCAGCATGCTTGCTGCCCTTAGATGAGTTTTCATAGCAGAGATCTACGTTTTTAATCACTAGACAAAGCAAGCAGTTGTTGTTTTATATATTACTGTTTTATTTTAGATTTTGTTACAAAAAGTGTCACTGCTATGTCATCAGTGCATAACTGTCAAAAGACGGGAGGCGCTTCTTCATTTTCCAGGCAGCTGGAAACTGCTGCATTCATGGAAGACCAGCTGGAACTAAGGCGTAAAATGAAATGTAGTGAATTAAAAGGCAGATTGCTGGGTCTAAAAAAACACTTGATTTTAGAAAAGACGTACAGTTCAAGAGCAACATGAAGTACTTGTGCCTCAAAAAATAAAAAAAGCTTTGTAATTCATGTGCATTAGGTTTTTGTACCCACCCCTGGTTGTAATTGTGTTTTAATGATGTATTGAGCACTTCTTTTTCTTTTATTCAATTCTTCCGTGCAACATAATTATTCTAGTAAATTATTATTTTTCAAGTTTCAATTGTTTTGAGAAATGGGCAGACATCCCAGTATAATTACCACTCTATTGATCAACAATGTTTAAGCAGCAACTAAATTCTTATAATATAATGATGCTTTTATGTGTTGTATTATTAGACTTTAATTTTTGTTTTGTGTGTGTGTGTGTGTTTGTGCCTCTCTGTCTATCTGCCGCTGTCTGTCTCTTTTTCATGTGACCTTCCTAGGCTTCCGTAACCTGCACCTTGATGACCAGATGACATTGCTGCAGTGCTCCTGGCTCTTCCTTATGTCCTTCAGTCTTGGTTGGAGGTCATACGAGCAGTGTAATGGTAGCATGCTCTGCTTCGCCCCAGATCTCGTTATCAACAAGTGCGTACCACAACCAGCTGTTGTGTATTTTTTGATGCAGGCCCTTTAGTTTGTTTTTGTAATTGCTCATTTCAGGGTGTCAGTCTCACTTCCAGGCTCACCCATCTGTCTACGGTGGATTGGAAATTTGGCAGTTTCCTTGTGTTAAGACGTTAGATTAGGTGAAAAGAAGCAGTCGGTGACACCATCCTTATCAGAGGAAGCATGTGGCTCTGTACACCTCCCTGAGGCCAACAGTTGTTAGAGACAAAGACTGTTACAGAGTAACTAAATATGACACATGAAAAGGTTGGGATGTAAATTCTTTAAAAATGTGGTCTAGAAATAATCCCAGGCCAAAGAGCTGCCTAGAGCTTCACGCTGCTTTTTAATGATGTGATGTGATTCTCAAAAATATTTGCCACGAGGTGATGAAATTAGCATAGCATGAAAACTAGAAACAAGTAAAACAACTAGCCTGCTAGCTAGCATCCCGATTAGTACTAGTTAAAGGTACTAGCTAGCAGGCTAGTTTTTACAATATTAATTATAATATTTGCTGGCAGGTGATGACACTAGCTTAGAGTCAAAACTAGAGGCATGTAGCAAGCTAGCTAGCATGTTGAATGGTACATTTTGAATGTGTTAGCTAGCATACCAGTTGTGTCTTGAAATATCGGCCAACAGGTGAGGAGACTAGCCTGCTAGCTAGCATCTGAATTTGTGCGTGTCAAAGGTGCTAGCAGGCTAGTTGTTTCTTAAAAAAAAAAAAAAAAGTGAACTAAATAAATAATTTTGGTTGCAAGAATGAAATTAGGCATGTTTGATAGTTACCACAGTAGTGATATACTGAAATAAATATTTATATGTAAGATCCCCTCATGTTTTGTAATAAACACAACAAAGCGCAGTGAGGAAAGCAATGACAGATTAAACTACATCAATTAGCCTATAGCCTACATATTGAAAAATACAGTAAATAGCCTTTTGTGCTCCTTGGAACCATAGAGAGACGACTCAGGTACAACTGCACTATGTTAATTACAAAGCCTAATTAATTAAACAATCACTGTCTGCAGAAACTGATTGTGCTTAGAAGTCTCTGTGCTTACCACAGTCTTTGTAGTCCCTGAGGGGAACAGGATAAGGCAGAGGGTCATCTCCTGTTAGCTTGTCTGTTCCTATAGGAATGTTTCTTGCTTTTGAATGTCAGATTTTGATTTGGAAGATAAAACAGCATTGTCCCGTTTCATGCATTATGTCTACAATCTAATCGGTCACACAGCCTCACACATTAGTTGGCTTTTGTTGGTTGCGTCCTGCTACAGCACTTTATATTATTAGCCATAAAGGCTGAGTTCCTACTTTCCCTTCTAGCTAGTTTATTTTTTTACTATAGCTGTTTTATTCATAAAAGCTAGCATGTGGAACTTTCAGTGTTAGAGTTACATTTTTATATTATAAGGGCTGGATGAGCTGTAATGTGCTAGATAGTCATATGTGAATTACCCAAGGGAAAATTAGGCTGTTATTTTGTGAAGATTAAGCTAGCTAGTCTACAGCTTCCATGTTTGGATGGGTATCATTTCAATGTTCTTGATATTGAAACAAAATACGGTATCTCAGTTTCAGTGCAGATATTTTAAAAATGTAGATTTACCTCATTTTGAGAAACAAATACATGATTTTCCACAAAGATATCAATAAAACTTTTTTTTTTAATGAGAAATTTTGATTT
>JAQLOL010000006.1:17982777-18005687 GCA_029783665.1 Naso thynnoides
ATGATCTATCCAAAAAGAATTTTATCACTGTTAGCTGTTAGCACTATTAAATCAGACTGAACAACTACTGCCACAGTGTTCACACACCCTGAAAAATAACAAAAAACATCAGAAACAGCACTGCATTGTAGACAGTCTCCCCCACAGAATTGATTAGAAAACTTAACACTCTAGGCTTAAGCATTAGACCTTGCTGCTGGATACTGGACTTCCTCACAAACAAACTCCAGCTAGCTGGATTGGCGGTCAAAATCCTACAAGAACTGTGTGTTCAGTCCCCATCTGTTCACCTCCACACGCATGACCGCAACCCCCCAACACCGGAGACAGCTCCAACCAGAGAACATTACCAACATCAACCAGGTTCATATGAGGAGGATATCGCTCGCAGAATGGTACAAACCGAACAAACATCTGCTAAATTTAAGAAAAAACAAGGAACTGATTGTTTATTTTAGAAAAAAAGAGGCAAAGAAAAACACCCCTGTCTACTTTGAAAGAGCTGAGGCGGAGCAGGTAAACAGTTTTAAGTTCCTAGAAACTGACATTAACAAGACCCTGACATGAAAATCATACATCTTCATCCTGGCTGAAAAACAAACAAACAAAAAAAAGACCCAAAAGAAAAGACAAATTCCCGTCCAAGTCAACTTTTACAGAGGAGTTAGAGAAAGCATTCTGACAGGAAAGAAAGCAAGGCTCGTACTTAATGTCAAGAGCACTAATAACACAAAAGCATTTAGTTTACAAACATTGTTTAGATAACTGAATGTTAAACTAATCATTTTCTTATTTCAGACTTTAGCTGATTTAGCAACACTTGTGGTTACTGCAGTAATTATACAGGTCCCAGAATTCAGAGGACTAATTTATCACTGGTTGAATAAACCCACAGAAAAACTCTGTCGCCCCCCCATAGACTGGGGGCCACTGTTTGCAGTTATTTGGCAGAATTAATTTCATAATCCGGTCCTGAACATATCAGGGGCCGCCCACACAGCCAACACACTCTGAAGAACCACGCTGTCAAAAAACAACAGAGGAATCTCAGCATACGTCTTCACTGCGGGCTGAGAGGCTTTGTCCTCAGTGATGGTATGATCTTTGTCCTAACTGCATTCTGATCTCTGTACATTATGACATCATGCCGGCAGCAATTAGTACTCATGCTTATGTGCACACACTGACCTTGTGCGGTCCTCAATTTGCTAATCAGTGGTGCGGATAGGCAAGGTCAGGCCTCTGCCCACACAGCCAAATGACAGAGGGAGAGTGGACAAAGTCCAGCCTCAAGAAGGGACGAGCTCTGCCCTCACACACACTGTGTGTGTGTGTGTGTGTATGCGTGCGTGTCTAGATGTCTACAATGGGCGGATGAAAACATGAAAACAAAGACCTTGCTTGTCTCTCTGTTACTGCTGTGCACAATGTTACTCAAATGATTCAAAAGGAGCAGTGACTGTAAGTTACTTTCTTCACAAATGAAAATGGGTTGCAACTGTGGAGTACTGATGCTTCCAAGGAAATTACTTACAAGAAATGTTGCGAAGTGAGGGAACATTACTAAAACAATTTTATTTGTTCCACAGAAAACTGGAAAGTATCCCAGTTAGAAGGGTAGTACAGTCATGTTTTGTTCGATGGCAGTTATACACCAAATGAATCAGAATCAAACAGCTTTGACAGTCAGACATTATTTTTCAGGTCCGTAACACTCACAGCTGAATGCCAAACAGGCGATTACCTTCGGCTGGTTGCAGAGGTATCTGCAGAGCTCTCCGATGTACTGGAAAACAGTCACATCATGTTTTCTACAGTCATTCCAGAACTGGGAGGCTGAGAACTTCTTCTTTAAGACGCAGGTTGCACCTGTGATAGAGCACGCAACAATGATTTCAAATTAACTCTTAAAAAGGTCAAAACTCTTACATTCTCCTATTTTCAACAACAATATATATTCACCAACATCAACTCAACTGATCTGGAAGAAATTTGGACAAACACATATTACAACTAACTCAAACTACGAGAATATGCACAGAAGATTATAGTTCGGTAATTTAAGAAAGAAAACATAAAAAACTTCAAGATCTTGGAGCGAATGCGGTGAACAAATATATTCTGACTTTGATTTTAAAAGGAAAATGTCAAACACCTTTGATATTTCTCTTATCTCACTACTTGGTAATAAACCAGAAGGGATCAAGAAAACATATTTTGAATTGTTCCTTACAAGAGTAGCAATAACTTAACAGATGACAAGGAATTGGTTAAAATGTGACAACTTAATTAACTTATAATGGAAGGATCCTGGGAATAAAATAAATTGAGCTGGAAAAAATAACAATAAAAACAAGAAATTAAGTATTTTCAAGGTTAGATGTGAAAAATGGGTGAGGTAAACAACCCCTCTTTAACACTCACAATCACATGCAAACATATTTTTAGCACTAGAAAGTGACGTATAATCTGATAATAAATGAAGCAAACATATTGACATATTAACATATTAACAAATGTAATATAAGAAATTGGAACATTCCACAGCATTAACTGTGGGCCAGGGCCGCCCCAAGCCTTTTTGGGGCCAGAAGCAATATTTGATTTAAGGGGGTGAGGTGGCCACCTCTGCCGAAACGACTGAGTTTTGTCATTGGTCATTCACACATCTACTGTGAATTTTGTCAATCTCTCAAATACTGTTTGGCAAAGTCAGCAGCTCCCCCTCGTTCTGCACAGTTGGAGCTGTGTAGTTTACATCACAACAATGTCAGCCTGGCATCTTTTTACTCCTCTGTGACTTTCAATCTTAAATGGTGGCAAAGTCAGTTACATTGATTTTCACTTGATATACAAATGACAAACCTTCACACTACAAACTGGCATACTGAATGTGGTGCCGTTTGCATGGTAACATATCATTAACATAACATAAAAATAAACAACTATTATTACAACAAGATATATATATATATATATATATATATATATATATTAGGGTTGACCAGTTTAAACAGTTATCTGTTTAACTGCAGCGTCAATCACTACTCGCCCTTTAGGACTAGTTAAGGGATGTTTAAACTTGCACTGTTAATGTATTTATTACAACAGCATGTTGAATTAGAGAAGTTATTTTTAAGGCACAACCAGTGGTAAAACTGCTTTGCGCTGGCTGTCCCATTGTTTTTCTATGGAGAGAGCAGCACCGCCTGACTAAGTGCCACCGCTAACCTTGCAGGGTTTCCCACAGCGCTTTATAGTTAGGGCGGCCGCCTTGACAACAAATGCCCCCCACCCTGACTATGTCCCTCCGGAAAAAAAAAAATTCAGCATCCCCGCATGCACAGACAGTTGGCTAAAATAACCGCCGGGCAGACTGCCCGTGGAGCAGAAGCGCAGCGTCCTGGAGCGGAGGCAGTTACTGATCGGCGCCCATGTTAACCTATCTGACTGGTCGCACATCCCCCGCTGCAGAGCGGAGCGCCCGCGGAGGCCCACGCGCTGCAGCGCTTCAGTTCGGCATCTGTTCTTTTTTTTCACGCGCGCCGCGAGTGCCACTGTCCAGCTGGATAGAACAGATCGTACCAGACAGGAAGCCAGGCACAGAAAAGGCGAGAGAATCCGGCCAATTTTCAAATTAAAATAAATTAAGCCTGTTGACTTTGAGATGAAAGGAAGTGAAAATACAATTAAAAAAACTCATTTACACTTTATAGGACACATTACTGCAACATTCTAAAGCAGAGTAACAATCAATGCAGTTAGACCTTTCACCAGTGGAGGTAGGTCTGGCAATGCAAAACTAACAAGGAAAATAAAAGGCAACTTTAAATGTTTCAAACACTTGCTTTGTATTGAATTGTGGGTCCATTGTTTTGTTTGATGTCTAACCCCAGGTTCAAGCTGTGATTATAGAGTTCTTTCAAGAAAAAATCAAGCAAGCAGACACATCGATGCAAAAAAAACCCCCCTTCATCAACCAGATTGAAGCACGGAATCTCATGCTTTTGTAGTAACTGTCATGTTATGTAACAAGACTAAAACTGTATTCTGGCCGTCCTCTAAAGGCATTTTGTGAAAAGGTGGATAGCAACATTTCATTTCATCACAGACTGATGATCTGTTACATGAAGAATGTCAAAATCTGACATTTTCGTTTAAGAGGCCTTTCATAACAACTTCATCACTCCATCCACTTTTGTAAGCTTTGCTGGAAAAAAAGTTTTTGTGTGAAAGTACGGTTTGTTCATCTTCTGTAGTTACTGTCTCAGCTGAAAAGATCTTCAAGTGTCCCACAGGTACTTAATCTCTGTAGACAGCTCATTTTTTGCTCCCTGTTAAAAGGAATAGTTGCAGCCTCTGCTTGTGACCACAGATTTACTTTTCAAGTTTGCTGGAAAACTGTAAAATGCAGAGTGAGGTTTACAACAAGTATAACCTTCTGTTTCTTATCTCAGAGGATAAAAAAAGCTCGCTTTTCGGCTGGCACCACGATTGCAATTTGCCTGCATAATGAAAAACCTCATTACCACAAAACATTTCCCACAATTATGATAATTTCAGTTTTGCTGACTGAAAATTGGATTCAGCCGAGATTTATTCTCATATTCTAAATTTATTCTGAATGGATTTTGATTTGTTTGCAGCGATTAACTTCAGTCACTAAACAGTACAAATTAGTGAAGGTCATCAGCGGAGGGGCTCCAAAAAGGCAGAAAAATAACATTCATTCAGCAGTCTTTAGTTTCCCTTCTTTCTGAAGAGGTGAAAAAATTGACAGTCATAAAAGCAGCGGGTTACCAGTCAAACTACGTTATTATCACCATTAAAACCTCCAGGAAAAAACACTTAACATCATGAAAAAGGGAGTACTAAATCAAACGTTTTCCTTATGTAAATTTGTCTTTGCTGAGGAAAAGAAAAGCTTTCTGTCCTTAGCCTGACTACCTAGGACTGGGCAGTATAGTAATTCACTTAGAAATGATTTTCTCTTTATGCAAAGGAAATGACATTTCCATACTGAGCTTTGGTTGCATTTTCGTACCTGGGAGCTATTTCCTTCTGGTCCCCACAGGGATGGAAATACTATTAGGTCAGCACAATTGGTTTGAGCTGTTTAATTCATTTATCATGCATGTGTCAAAACTAAAGTCACCTATGGGACAATTTGATGTACTGTTTTCACACCCGGCACTATGGGCGGTTATCCCTGGGCCAGGCCCGCCTTCGATTACATCTGTGCATACATACTTCCATCTTTCAGACCCACTGTTGTGAATGCGTCGCCTCAGGAATGTCTTGAAGGTTACATGTCACCATGAGCTTACATAATAAATTGTCTTTGCTATAACTCAAAAATTCATACGTTATTAAAATATCTTCATTCTTAATATGAGTCTGGACAGACATTTAAGTAAATTGCAATATGAGGAAAGAACCCAGGAGGCAGTAACTCTAGTTTTAAGCCGTTAGTGTTGTGATCAAGACCACACTAGTCAAGACCAAGACTTGACCAAGACCAGAATGTCCCGAGACCAAGTCAAGACCGAGACCTTAAAAAATTTTCCACTGATGTCAAGGTGGCGATAGACGTTTAATGTTGTCCCAGCCGTCTCAGTGAGCACTGCCCTGAAGAACCTGCACTCTGCTGAGTGTTTTCTCTTGTATGCTGTTGTGCTTATAAATTGTCCGTGTTTAAGGGAGCCAAACTTGGACAAATCAAGAAATCAAACTACAGATGAATTACGTCATTGGCAGCATTTGAAGAAGACGGTTTTACATTCAACCACAGTCATTACATTAACAAATACATCTTTTATGGTCTTGACTGGTCTTGATTAAAAATCCAGAGTCCGCTCTATCCGAGACCTAGACCGAGACCTTCTAAAAGTGATCTTGAGACCAAGACCAATCTCGAGTGCTACAACACTGTGCAGATGTAAGTTGTAGATTTAAGTGTCCAGTTACCAATTTATGGTACCCGCCTCCAAGAATAGAAAGCCCCTCTTCCGAATAATCCTGCCACCGTTCCTTTTATGTTTTAAAGGCAGTGGAGTTGACATCTTCACTGGAAAATTTCCATGATTGTAAAATTGACAAATAATCATAGGAGGATTTTTTTTTTTTTAGTAGGAAGTTCTATTAAATAAAAGCAAAACATTTAAATATTTTATGCTAAACATAAGGTATTCATTTTTTCACTCTTTTAAAAACGGTCTCCCCACGTAACCTGAATGTGTATAATGAAGAGATGAGATAGCACTTGCACCGCTGTATCTCCCATTTATCTCTTAATGTAAATCAGACTGCATTTTACCCCCATCGTGCCCTCTGCGGCTTTGCATAATCTCTGGGCCAGTAACTGGTTTTGCCTGGGCCCAATGCCAGCCACTGAACTGACAAGGTGTCTGTGATGTGTTCACACGGTCGTTATGACAACTGCATATTCATGTTTTTCTGCTGTTTTATGTTTTGTGCACTACACAGCATACTGTATGTTCACGGTTATTGATTTTTATGACCTGTGTGTGTCTTCCTCTTTGATTCTGATCAAGGCCACCCAATATAGGAAGCACAGTACACACTCGCTATTGATGTTACTTTTAGTTTGCATATTTTCCACTGCCCACAGCCCTCTGGTTAGGAGTTGCATGCGTGCATCTGTGTGTGTTTAGCCAGCGTCTCCCAAGGGTCCTTTTTGGGGGTCCTACACAGTAAGTTTTAATGCGCTGTGCTGTTTTTGCAGCGGATTGCAGAGCAGACTAACATAAATAGCCACATTACATATGAAGTTTCAGTTTGAAACACATGTTTAAATATGCATAACTGCGTGTTCTCATCTGCAGCTGTTGAGATGACAGAGCAGATAGAGAGAAAAGCATCAAAATGCAAATTACATAGGTACTATGTAAGTATTCAGTACATTTACAATCTCTTTTTTCATTCTATTGAAGATAAGACAAAAAGGTAATAATGTATAAGGATTCTACATAAGACTGTTCTCACTTCTGCTGTAATCTTTGCTTTTCTGCTAGACAAAAAATATATATATATGTGGACATAGGTCCTGACTTACACACTGCTGTATCTCTCAATGTCTGAATGTCTGTGTTTGTGTCAATGTTTTTGTCTAGTACCAAAAGATGGCCTGAAGAGCCAGGCAGTGTTTGATGAGATCAGGATGACGTACATCAAGGAGCTGGGAAAAGCCATCGTCAAGAGAGAGGAGAACGCTAGTCAGAACTGGCAGCGCTTCTACCAACTAACTAAGCTACTGGACTCAATGCAGGAGGTAGAGAAACGCACATGATACACACACATACACAGATATACACTTGGGAAGTTCCCAAACTTTTCTATGCCCTTTTAATAACAAAAGCTTATAACATGGGCTCCCCTTTTGTAAGATGTTTTGATAAACCTAATGATATACTACTGCAGATGTGATTTGTGTGTGTTCTGCCTCAAACTTGCAAGTTTGGCTTTAAAAGTTCTCTACATGCCATTTTTGCAGTTACACTTTTTTCAGCTGAGCCAATGGTCTGCTTTTTGGATGCTTGTGTGGAAAAGTGTCCATATATATGATCAGCACTAGCTAGCTAAATGCTAGCTAGCTAAATTTTAGTCACAGATCAGCTTAATGGCAGGTGCAGACTGGACCAAAACTAACAGCTCATGACATGATGAATGATGCTTTAAATGGCAGGCACTTAGAAAGATGAGCATGCCAAGTCAGATTTCAAAATGTTTGTATGATGAACTAAATTTAATAATAATAATAATAATCATAATAATCATAATCATAATCATAGTAGTAATGATAATCCTAATAATAATCGAATTAAATATCTATAAGATTCTGACTGATCTGCCTGTCTCTGTTCCTCCTGGATGTCCATCCTCCAGATGGTCGAGGGTCTTCTCCAGATCTGTTTCTACACCTTTGTGAATAAAACCCTCAGTGTGGAATTCCCCGAGATGCTGGCCGAGATCATCACCAACCAGATACCAAAATTCAAAGACGGGAGCGTCAAGCCTCTGCTGTTTCATCAGAAATGACTGCCTTAAACTGTGAAGCATTGCCTTAAATTGTGCCCAGCCCGTGTACCTCCCTGGGGCCCCAAGCTTTCACCCCAAGCCCTAAGCCTTTGCTTTCCCCTGGCCTTCCCACTCTCCTATCACTCTAGATTCGATTCCTCGGTTTTACCAGCCCCCCATCCCCCAGGAATTCTGCCACTCCTCTCCAGGCCTCAGCCATTCGGCCTAAACTCGGAGCACAATACCTGTGGCCTCATGCCTCTCTATCTGGTCACAGGTTTGGCCAAACTATGGTAGGACCATCACCCACCGACCTGTAGCCCTTCCTGTTGGCTGACCAAGAAGAATTTGTCCTCCAGGGGAAGTGTGTTGGCTCTGAATGTCTTGTGGGCAGGATGCATTTTGGACAATCTTTTTTTGTTTGTTTTTTCCAGCCCCCTCAACCCCTCCTCCGTCCACACCCCTGTCCTCAGGTTTCTAATGCTGTTTCTGCCGCCTGCCTCTTACTCTCTCCTGCCTCCAGTGTTTTATTGCTGTTTTCACTGACAAGCCAACACCTACAAACACCTTTTCCTCCCTCAACTTGACGCCTAATATACTGTCCAACTCGCCGAATTCGCAGCCCACCGAAGTGCGCCCCAAGTTCAAGCCCACTGATCCTCTGCTCACCTGCCCAGCTTGTCTCTGTTTGCCCTTCCCAGCTCTACCGCGCAGAGAATGTGGTCAGTGTTCACTTGTTGTGGTTTTTTCGTGGGCTGTCGGCGATGAAGGGGATAAACCAAAACACAGAAGAATTAGAAACATACTCTGACATGAGAGAATCTTCTCTTTTCCCCTGTGGACACAAGGACATTGAGGACGAGCTGTGAGTCAGTCATCTTTTCTGAAATGATAGGAATCTGATTAATAGAGCTGACCAATGAAAGGAAAAAAAAACAGCTAAAGGAATATTCATTCATGTTATGCAGTCATGCATTTTTTGACCACACGCTTTCACACAGAAACATACAAAGTAAACACAGACACACGTTTGACTCAGCAAAATGTTTACACAGGATGTATCTGAGAAGGGAAAAACAGTGCCTTTTAGCTTTTAAAGCTTTTCATAGCCATCCTCTAAACTTTTTTTGTTTTGTTTTTGGAATAGGAACTGACCTTGACATCCATCCACGTATTTTTTCTGTTGTAGATTTTTCCATGCTGGCAATTTATGCTTTCTTTCCAAGCCACCATTTTGGTGTTTTTAATGCTGGCAGCTCTCTCTGTTCGGATCCCCAGACGTGCACGCCAGGAAGACAGCTTATGGTACAGATGAGAAACGTGTGGAGCAGTTTGAAACATTAAGATCTTACTTTTTAGGTCTTGCAATGTTTGAGAATCACATACTAAAGAGAGGAAAATTACAGAGGAAGTTCTAAAACACATTAAACATTTATATTTGAAGAACAAACTGCAACTTCCAATCAGTATCATACTGTGGTGAAAGTGAAATTACCCAGATTATACCAGCAGTAATAATGTAGAATACCCATCCACATACTTTTGCTTTAACAAGCTTGTAAGAGCCTTTTGTTTAATGGAAACCACTGGAATTAATCCAGTATCCAGTGTTTATACGCAATTATTAAGGTTTGGGTCTTGAAATAGTCCACGTTATCAGTTGAACTCATAACTGCTATTTATTCAAATTCAGTCGCTTAAACGAGTTTTTCAGAACTATATTCATCTCAGCAGACATTCAAAGTCTCCCTGTGTCAGTAAATTGTGGCTTGAAGTCCGTCCATTCATTGCCAGCTCCATCACACTGAGGTTTCAGTTCAGTAAATGGTTTCATACAGCTTTATTTTCAAACGTGGTTTCATGCAGTTTCACTTGGAGTAACTTACCTGGCCAGACGGCCTGTTCCCACCTCAGAAATCACAGCACGATCAAAAAGAAGGTTTAGAGTTCCCATGTGAGTGGTGGGAGTAGGAGGCTGGTTGGATTTTCTAGATAAGGTACCATGGACGAGGCTGGTGCTGTATAATTATCAAACCTCTGAAGACTTGGAAGTCTCCATATGAATTCATTTTCCAGACATAATTAACTCCGCCGTGTAGGTCCTGACAGAAAGCATCAGATAATCAGATAACTTCACCTGTGTGCACAAATAGGAACTGTTGTTGAGCTCAACATAGCTGAAAGATAATATATTTACTTATATATTTGTTGTGTATATGAGATGTAAAAAATAGAGATGCCCGTAATCGATGGATCCTCTCCTCAGTAGAGGAATTCACCTCTAAAAGTTGAAATATTTTTTGAAAGAAGATGCAGTTTAGTCCAAATAATGTGTAAATCAAAGCTCAGGCTATGAGTGACTACATCGCTTGGATGTGTTCCACTAGTGCCAAATGTAATAAGTTTTTATACGTCTTTTCCTGGAGATGTGAAAGTGTTTATTTAGTTGGGTTCCGACATTAATGTGGTTTTTGAACTTAACTTGCTCAAGGATGCTCATTATGAGAAAGTTAAGTGTCACCTACACCAGCTTAAACGTACTGATTGTTAACCAAGTAAGTGTAAGATAACTTTTTTTTTTTTTTTTTTTTTTTAAAGATGCACAAAATATTGTATTTTTGAATTGCAAAGTAAGCAGTAATATCTACTGCTGTCGAACAGGTGTCGGTCATCGATTTGGTACATTTGTAATGTGAAAACATGTTTGTACCAGCTTCTGTGATGGCCAAAGGAAAATATATTAATGGCGCAGGTGTACATTGACTTCTGCTGGAAGTGCAAACACGATCCTCCCCCCCTCATTGCAGACGCATCTCTATTTTCCTCCGTGTTTTTAATAACTGCCAGGCCTCGCCGCCTATAATGTCGACTGTATAGACTTTCAGCTGTTTTCTCTGAATGGTACTCATCCTTCCACAGTGCAAAACTCTGAATGGCAGTTATCCGTCCAGATAGCAGGTTGCCATAGAGACTGGACATTTATGCGTTAGTTACAGCTAACAGCACAGCAGGCTCTGGACACGTACAAGCCACAATTCAATAAGAGTCATCATGTTTTTAATCAACCGTTCTGCCAAAGGATGGTCACTCACAGCAGGGTTGTCTCGTGTACAGTGCAGACTTTCAGCTTCACCCGCTAACTCAGTCTCATGGCCTTGTGCTGTAAAGAACATGGGCTTAATGCAGCTTACATCACTGTTTATTTTTCTGGAAAAGATTTAGATAAATTGCCTGTTGTTTGGGCAACTTTTGCATTCAGTATTAACAGTTGTTTCAAGGTGGTGGTGCTTCAGAAAACTAGCTTTAAAGGAGCAATGTGTAACAAATAGCTAGAATAAAACATTTTTATTAACAGAATTTAAAGCCCTAACTTTATTTTAAAGACATCTTGACATATTGTGTTGCAGAGACATCTGCTACAAAAGTGAGCAAGCTCATCAAAGCGTCCAGGCTCAAGGTGTGTCTAGCTTAATTCGTGAGGGACCTAGAGTAGCTAAGCCACGCCCCTTCCGGTGGACCCCACAGGACCTTATTTTGGGATTATGAACGGTAATAAATGGAGAGGGGAAAATTATTTTTTGATCCCATTTAAATTGTACCGCCAATGTCAAATATGATGTAAGTCGATTTTAAAGATAAATGGCAAGTAAAGAAAGTCACAGTTAATCACAAGACTGCTTAAGTATAAGACTTTGAAAATATGTATTTAGAAAGACTACACACCTGAGCGCACGTACGTGACGTCATAACAACAATCTCTTACAGAACCGGCGAACTCTGTTTGCTGAGCTGCGGCTCTCAACATGTTTATGCTTGTGATGATTTTTAAGTTATAATCCATTTTCCCTCGTTGTGAAAGAATGAAAGAAATGGTGCTATGGTCATGTTAGCGTTGGTGACATAAATTGTGTGAGACGCAACATGTAGCTCACTGAGCGGTTTTTACTGTTTGACGACAAAATTCGACTTTCTTCACATGAAAAATTATCTTTTATATTGACAACCACCATATGTGTAATTCAGGACACAAGCCAAACGGGATCAAAAAATAATTTGTCCATCTCTACGGACTACCATTAATGTTTTTTTTTTCGGAATTAAGGTCCCAAGGCCTGGAAGTAGAGGGGCCTGACTTAGGCACTATATACTTACTTTAAAGTCAAAAAAAAAAAAAAAAAAAATCGCCATCATAATTTTGGTCTGATGAAACCCGGCTGTCCTATTACTCCTCTCTAACTTAATGCCTCTTCTGTTTCTGCTTTCTGTACCTTAATAGCAACCGAAATCTTGGTCGAAGCTACCATAAATCACTTTGATAATATAATCCACGTTTTGATGCCGTGTTAGTTGGTCGCAAATGCTGTGGTCAGGTGACAGCTGCAGAGCCCAGTTTAATTGCCCATGGTGGAAACACCAACACTCAGCCCTTGCTCAAAACTCCTGGACCAGGCATGCCAATAAGACCACTAGCTGTACAGCTAACTGAGCTAACAGCTAACAACAAGCTAATGGCTGCTACTAGCGACAGCCAAAAAGTGTACTGAGGAACCTTTGAGCAACATTTAAAGGATCATCCGCTTATCCTCTATCATCTTTACACATTGCTCCTTTAACGTGTAGATGTAAGCATATCCCTGCTCGTTTCTAAATGGCCATAGTGTATATAACAGCGCCGACATATCAATGTAAACAGTGTCTATTACTACAAACTATTTTTACATGGACATAACCTCTATACTCTTAAACATTTTCCTCTTACCGTGCAAATATGTGTTGGACTAAAGGCCTTGCGAAAGGGAGAAAGAGAGCCATAGAAATAAAGATTTCAAATCAGGAAATAGATAAACCCTTAAAAGATATCAGTGCTTTTAGAGATTGATCTATTGCAAAAAGAAAAAAAAAAGACAATATTTTCTGCGATTTTGAATACATCAGCTTGATCCTCTTTGATATGAATAATTTTACCCAATCCTTTTTGTACATTGAACGAGTCAAGAAAGTAAATATTTTTCTGTTTGTTGGTTTGTGTTTGATAAAGGTAGATGTGTCGAATACATTAGGAAGTGTAAAACACATTTGTCTTGTGAAGTAAATGTAAATTTTACAAGTCAATGGGAAAGTCTACATGAATGCTCACTGTGTTTTAAAGTTCTAAGGAAACGAGGGAGGGTGGGAAGGATGGAAGTGAGACGGACTGGAGGTTTGTGCATTATGTAAGAGTGACCAAAGCAGAGGAGAAAAAAAAAACAAAAACAGAAGTATTCAAGCAGTTACATTTAAAGTAGCACTTATAATCCAACTTCTAGTACTTCTCATTTTATTTGAAAGGTATATTTTGTAGAGATCCAGGCTTTGGATCTCATGTACATTGCTGCGAGGATTTACTGGTAACATTAAAATAGAAAAAAGAAAACAAATTAAAAATGGAAAAAAAAAAAAAAAAGAGTTAAATCTCCGCGTGAAAGTAAATCTACCAGAGCCTGACGGAATTGCACTACCCTCATACTGGTTTATAAAGTCTATTTTGTATAAAATACATGCAAATATTATCTTTAAAGATTAAGGGCAGATCATGTTTCACTGGTACATATGGCTATGGCTTTCATTGAAGTCCGTTTTGTTCGTATTTCAGTTATGTAAATGTAATCCAATGTAAAAACAAACAGAAAAACATAAAATGTTTGTTTCAAAAAATAATAGTTTGTTTTACTTCTGTATTACACCTCCTCTGTAGTCAGTGTCGATATTTTCACCTATATGATTAAATGTTGAATTAAGTTATCTGTGTTGTTCTTTGACATTGGATTTGGCATCGTGTTGGTAACAACTTGGATGATGTTTTTGTCATCACTGGTTTAAAGTGGAAATTCAGAAGAACTGATTTCTCTTTAGTTCAGACATCTTACACAATAAAGTTTCCTGTTTTTAAGCGCTCATCCCCACTGGTTTAATTCTTTCAATGTCCTTTGTTGATCTTAAAATGTGGGTAAGTACATGTATAAACTGCAAAACAACTCATTGATGTTTGGTTTTGTTTTGTTTTTTAAATACATGTATGGGGGAAAATATTTTAAAAAAGGGGATTCACAGGTGATGAGAAACAGGGACCTGCAGGTGATGCAGGTATATTATGGTATCGATTTTATAGCGCAGCCCTACTGTTGAGTGAAGTTTTGTTTCACTCTCTGGATGGTCAAATGGAAGCTTGACTGCATCTCTCAAGCGAAGCTGACGAAAGGCAGTTACCCAAAGTGGCTGTAAAGTTGTCCAAACAGACAAGCCCACTTCAGATAGCCAAAATTGCACAAATATAAGAGATAAGGAAATTATCAAATTAAAGTCAATAAGGATAGGAAGTTGCAATAGGTGAACAGCTTGCCAGGCTCAGAGTTAGACCTAATCACAAGCTATGCTGGCTAGCAACATAAGAACGACTTCTTCTTGCTAAGCGTAGACTGGAGCTGTGTCGTCCTTAAAAGTTCATCCACACGAAAGAACAAAGGAACAGGCCAAGCACAAAATCCACAAGAGAAATCAAAGATCGCAGCTGCAGCTGTTGAACACTTACTTTAATTATGCACAATCTTGTCAATTCACCAAAACATCTGGAAGAATATTTAAGGCTGTAGATTTACTTAAATGATACAAAAATCTGGGCAACAGAGAAGGAATTAAGGAATTAAGTTAGTATGCTAAAAATACAAAATATAAAATTTCATACTTAAAAAAAATTATATATACCTTATCAAATGCTGTGTATTTATGTACAATGTTGATAAAACACCTCAAAATGAATACAGTTCAAGATTGCGCCTTTAAGAAACTTTCATAAATAAGACGTTCAGGTATGAACAAAGTAGTCTCATTTCACATTTGTTTTTTGTTTTATCTCCCCCTTAAAAAGAAAAACAACCTTTTTTTTTTTAATTAATCTGCCCTAAAAGAAGAAATGAAGGTCAACAACAAACTTTTCAGAAAGGTTCATACAGACGTCACCAAGTGGTTCGAGCAAAAAGTTCAGCTTTGACTCATGAGATGAGGAGATCTGTTGGAGCCCCAAAGCAGACCAGCATCTATGTACATATCTGAACATTTCAGAGAAATTTATGATTTCCTTTTCTGGCAAATATCGAAACTTCTCTTGGAAAAAAAAACAAAACAAAACAATTTTTGTTTCATTTACTTTGAACAGCGGCCTTGGCTGTAAACTCTGGGTCCAAATGTAAATGTGTCCGCGCTCTTTAGATAATTATATCATCAGCATTTTCTTTGTGATTCTACAAAACACTCATGTCATTTTGTGCTCAACTGTGTGTCATACACTGACCTTGACATGACTTGATAACTGCATGTTTTGGAAGATCAAAGCATCGTTGGTAAAGAAAATGGTTGATTTTGCATGAAGGTTCAAGGTAAGAGAAACGATTTAGGCTTGAATAAAAACGTGATCTATCAAACCTTGATGACTGGAACACAAGTGCTCCGTGATGTCAAGGTCAAAACAACCTGGTTCATGAGATTACTCAAACGGATTAAATTAGGGGAACCAAGACTTAACAATATATAAAAAACAGGATCCAATTACTTCCAACAATCAAAAAATATCTGGAGTACATATCTGTTGAAGGATAGCAAGACTTTCCAGCTGGGCTCGTATTAACTGGCATGAATCAATTGTTACTCCTACGCTGCTTTATAAACTGCTGAATAGCACTGCTACATTTTTAAAATTTTTCACATTTTTGGTGAGGGCTCTGCAGGGAGAGGCCTTACAAATAATGATAAACCCAACGCTGACCTTTCGGCGAACCTTTCGAGGCAACTTCATCCTGTGCTGGTCTGCCCTGGGGCTCCTGCTGCTGAACTGGAGCTCTGAAACATTAGCCAGGTTGAATCATGTCCTAGGGAATTACCGGACCGCCACAGCAAGTGCTCACAAAACACATTTCCAGCTGTATAACGAAAACCCAATCATTTAAATCTGCTTTAAAAGCTCCAGTCCCTCAGTGAGATTAATCATCACACAAACAGCGCACAGTGAGGAGGTGAACCAGCAAGTTCAAGGCTGAAGGCCACTTGCTTTGTTTTGTGTTCCCTGTCATCATCTCCATCATCTCCGTATCAAGATCTTTTCATATTTCTGGCTGACAAAAAGAGGAGTTTTTGAAGCAGTGGCAGTGCAGTTCAAAGTTACTAAGCAAGGTCAAAAACTCACAACCCTCATAGCTCAGAAATCAACTCATTTTTACAAGTGATTTTCTCTCACACACACAAATACACACACACATTCCAGGTTCATTACCACATCATCTTCACTAGGACTTGGGAAGTCATCCACACTAATCCAATAACAGCCAGAACCACAGAGGGACTACTTTTTTTCCAGTGCAATTAATGATTCTCCCCCAAGTCCACTCTGCTTTGTCTCTGCGTCACATCTATTTGATTGGTCCTGCTTCAACTCCCAGTCTAGTCAAGAAAGGAGTGGCATCACAATGGTCCAGTCTAATAAACCACACAATGTAATAGACTCTGCTCAGTCCGTGGCTGTAAAATCTAGTCCTCAATAGTCTTGTTTTGGTCATTTCGCTCCAGGATGATCCAATTCGAGGCTTCTTCTTCTTCTTCTTGGCTGGACTATAAAAACTCCACATAGTTTTCTGGTATTAGTCCCGTCCGGCCGTCTAGAGTCCCTTCCAGCCAACCGGGCTCCCTAGAGGCATGAACTGAAAAGAGAGAAAAACATTCATTTTTGGATAAGCATCTCAAGATGAAGGAAAAAAATACCCATAAGTATACACAGGCATGTACATATGCCCTGTCCAGCTGGTTGCTATTGGACTTTCTTCCGGTTAGCCAAACAAGCTACAAACAAGTTAGCAAGCAGCTAGCGAAATCATAAGTCGAATGGTGAAAACATGGACAACTTTACAGCACTGTACACTTCATATTTATGCTTTACTTTTGCAACAAATTCGATGCACGCTTCCCCTCATGCTTAAGGGATTTTTGTTTTCCTATCAGCTTTATTCTACAAATGTATGCTGTTCAAGTTCTGGGTCAAAGACAGGGACAACTGATCATGCTCAGATTGCTTAGGCCAGTCCGGGTCTGGTTGAGGCGTATTCATGCAGAAGTAATTTGAGTTCCAATCACGTTATCTGGGTGTGTTAGCTCGACTATGAGAAACTCAGTTTAGTACAATTTCAGTCAGACTAACATGTTTACATGCATTTTATACGTCCAGCTATAACCGGACAAATTTACCATAAAGCTGAAAACTGTGCAACCCAATTAACTGAAAGTCAGGTCACACTCTGCATAACAGCTGAGAGAAACACATTCATATATTGTATTGTAACATAATGGCAGCTGAAGAGACATGATGAGACTGCAGAATGAACTCAGTGGGGACAGCTGGGATGCTCTTTCTTGGCTGGCGATGAGCAGATTGAGGTGTTGAGATGCCACAGCGGGGATTGCATATCCTCAAGATCACATTCTGACCCAAAGGGCTCCAATGACAACCCTCTGCATTACATAACATTCATCCCATCTTAACTCAGCTCTATTTAGGGTCTTGGGGTCTGAGAAACTGTGTGTGAGCTGGCATGACACAACGAGTAAATCCTTACCAATCTTGATTGTATGTCTGTTTACTTAAAGGAATTTGCAACTGTCCAACTGTTATTCTGCCCAATAACGAGTAAAGCATTAGTCCTACACGAGTAGTTTTATTATTTTTTTGGATTTGTGCAAATCTGGCCTTTAGAAAACAAGCTAAGGCCAAAGAAAAGTGAGGAGGTAAACATGATTTACAGTTTTGGGAGCACAAAGTTGGAGACTCTGAAATTAGTCTGGAGAGGAACCAGGGACTTTCTGTATCGAGATTTCTTTGCAGACAGGAGGTGGCAAGGAATGAAGAAGGAATAGAAAGAAATGAAGATGTTGAAAAATTATTTTTAAAAAACTAAGATTTTTAAAACCTTCCTCTGCCAGCACTTGTGTGCATGTGTTCAGTTATTTTCATATTCCAAATAAGCGTGTGTTTGTCCACAAAAAGACACAACAGATCTGAAAGATATTAAGTTTTTGGCCGCATGTAAATTCAAAGTATTGCACTTGCACTGCTTGCCAGCCTCTAATTTTCCCTGGAGAAGTGTACAGTATGAGCAAGCGCATATCTATGCATATTTTAAAGCCAGGTGCTGGATAGAAGTACACTTAGATTAATATATTATTCACCTTATGGATTTAGGCAATAAATTACTGCAAAGAGTCAGCTAAAAAGCTTCTTTGTACAACTTCAAAATGCACCTTTCTATCTCTTCCAAAATGACCAAAACTTACAAGAGGAAAAAAATATGAAGAAATGACAGGCAACTTTGAACTTAATATAAAAAAAAAACGTTAGTCAAGGGAAAATGGTGTTAAAAGCCTCCTAGTTCTATTTTTTTGGGCAAAATTTCTTGTTTACTCAGATAAATTTAAACATTTTTCCAACCCAATGATTAAATTCAACACCAGGCTAAATTAAGACCAAGACTGACTTTTGCTTCAGACAGTAAGCATTTGTTTCTAGACACACACCAACCCACATTCTGTCCTTTCCCCCTCCTGCTGGCTAATTCAGACCCTGACTCACCGTTCTCAAAGATGGTCCCAGCGATGAAGGACAGCTCCGAGTCATGCTCTGCCTTGCAGGCGTACAGCGCTCGAGCCTTCCTGCCCACAATGCTGAAAACAATAAAAGAGTGAGAGTGACAGTGAGGTGGCAGGTTCTAAGCTGATTCAGGGAAAAAAACAGACAGCTTTTGGTTTGAAACAACGCTACACTCAGTCACCTCAAAATAGACCCCTAAAGTTACACAAACCACTGACAGGTCATTACTTTATACAAACTGTTTTATAACTACCAGGTGGCTACATGCAGAAATGATAAAGGATGTTTTCAAGAGTCAAACTTTGCAAAACTGTTATGGATTTCAGGTTCTAATTTTTTTTTTTATTGGACACATGATATCTCAAATTTAAAACAACCGTTTTTCCATATTCCTGCGGGTGCAAAGCAGTTGCGAGAAAGGCCAGCTGCCAGCAGCAGCAGGACACTTGAAACTCGAAACCTGAAGCAATGTAATGTAGTGACAGACACAGTATGTCTGCCAAGGTTAAGTTGAGTAACTGCATCCCATTGAGCTGCATTTTCATTCCAATTTAAATATGAAATGACTGCTATTTAAATGACTGTGGCCTGACTGGTATAAAAATAGTTGAGTATATCATTGTTTCAAGATGTTACATTAGCTTTTAAATTCCCTCCTTTCACTGGGAAGGTCACAGAACATGTACATATGTAATTAGTCTCAAAAATTGCACACATATGAAGTAGCACATGCACATGATATGAGCACATAGTATCAGCGAGCAAAAAAGCATCCTCACAAAGGAGTATGACTGTTCTGTGTGCAAAAATGTGGTCCTGGAAGTACGGGGCTGCAATCTCTGGATTTGACCCGTTCTACGCACAAGAACCTGTTCAACACCCGCTTGCTCGTACAGTCTATGCTGGTTAAGTTGCCTTTTAAGCCTTTGAGTCCACAATTAAAAATAAAGAATCACTGTCTATTTTCATCTGAATCAATTTAACGTGCGCACTAGAGTTTGTTAGTGGATTATCCCCCACTGAATTACAGAGTGTTAACCAGTAACAGAATTTCATTACGAGGCAAATCAGGTGATCCAGCAAAAATGTTTTTCCATTCATCTGCTTGAGATTTCTCCATTTTGGCTGTGGCGGTCTGAGCCACAGCGGCTGTCCTGGAGAAAAAAAAAATAAATGAAGCCGACTGTGGCGAAAATGTTGAAACCAGCTCCAGCCCTACCTCGTGCTGTGACAGCCAATCACATGTAGGGGCTGTTTTCCAGCGATCAACTGCCAATCTTAGATCGGAGGAGGAAACGAGTACACAGCTTGCAGTCACATTATGGGGTCCTGTCAGGTTATTTAAGTGACATTCCCCCCGCTGGGCAACACTGCGTAGTTTCAGTGGATTACCTGATTTGGTCCGGACACGGCCCAAGTCTACAGCAATATGGACACCCTGATTTCACCACTTCCATGGTATATTAACTACTATTTAACTTTCCACTACCATGCAAAAACATCATGTGAAGATGATTTTTCTGTAATTCCACCATGTCAGATGAATTGGCATTAAGAGAATGGTTTTAACAATTGATTTTTGCAGTGATTAACTTTAAATGTTGCTAACTTTATCCAGCATCTGTACCTTATCTGTTATCTGTTTACCTTCCCTGATACTACTGATTTACTTTATTGCAATTATTATTCTAATTCAGATATGCTGATGATAGACAAATGTCTGACCCTTTTAAAGTGCCCCACACAAGGCCTGTTCTGCTGCAACTCATCTGCGATGTTAATGTTTGCTGCTAATTTTCAGGCACTCACACACATCTCCAAAGCAGAGCTATTTCTGCCAGATACATGTGATTTCAGTATTCGCTCTCTTCATTGCATCACCTGCAAGCAGTCACACTCCTTTACAGCTGAGAAGGAGTTTCCCAATAGTGCTATGGTCTTCTAATGCGTCATTGTGTTTCGAGACCGGCTCAGATTGAAGCATTACAAAAAAGCTTCTGCGGACTAACCTGACAGGAGAAGAGTCACTAGAGGCAGAGGATGGTGGCTGAGGACTTGATGGGGCTGAGAACATCGGCCAGGAGGGAGAACGTGGTGAGGTGGGGCTGGGAGACGTTGCACTAATGAACACATACACACACACTGTGCTATTTATAGCAGAACTAAGCAGATTTAAATAAAGAGTAAATTACGTATGCAAAAAGCAATGGACATTATCAGGTGCGATATTGGGAATTTAAGATCTATTTTTCGTACCTCGTTGGTATGCTGCTGCGACTCTTTGGGTTCAGCCTGGAAACACAAGATGAAATAAAACCACGATTAAGTAATCGATCCTCATCAATGAGTCAAAAGTTTAAGCACTAAAATGTTTCTGGAATTGTGCAACCAACATTTAGACATGACGCCTCGAGGGAGGTTATGTTCTTGAGAGGTTTCCTCTTCTCACCAAGGTCGACTTGCATTAGCTTCCCAGAACACAAGGAACAAAATGACACATCCACAGGAAGACCTCCTGGCTTTCTTGGCAAAAATGCTAAAATAAAACCCAAATCAGTTGCTGCAAGAAACCTGACTCCTTAACACGTCACAGCGGGTGTTATGAGTCGCTTAATGTCCTCCATCCCTGACTCAAACAACATCCCTAAGTGAGGGCTACGGCTAATAGCAATGATGAAGAAAGCAGCACCTTCTATTGAATTTGCAAAGTCAAAACAAATGAAAGGTTTAGCTGACTTCACCATGGAAACACTTGGCCCCAACGTGATTCTGGTACCTGGTCAATATCTGAACAAAAAGCTGCTTTTGACAGTCTGTGCACTGCAGGGACGGACATGTAACATCAACATTGATAAGACTGACATGGCAACAGACAAACTTAATGTTTAGACTGTTTCATTTATCTGCTGTATTTACACATAGTTGCAGAGACTCTTTCCAACCTTTCCACGAACGAGTGTGTATGCACAGTAATCTAATCCAATTTCAAAATGGTCAGCTGACGCCATGCTGTAAAATATAAATCCTCCTTCTGTCTGACCGAGCAGTGTGCCTCCACCAATCCGTTTGTTATTCCATCCATCTATTCTCAGGCTGCAGATGCTGCTGAATTGAACCAAACACACATACACACACACGCGACACACAGGCTGATATCTATCACAGGCTGCCCTTAAGGCTAAATGATGGTCTAGAATGAAAGAAGGTAAAAGACTCAGGAGAAAGGTAAGAACAAGAGGAGTAACAGAGGGATGGAGGGAAGCGAAGCAACATGTATTCATGGTCAATCAAATGACGTAAATGTAAAACCAGGTTTTACGACGAGCTTTGAGATAATTTTTAGTTGAATTTAGATTGGTTTTTTTTTTTTTAGCTTGACATGTACGTAGATGATTACTCAGCCATCACAGAAAAACCTGTCATGCACAAGGCCAGCAGAGTCATGAGGAAACCGAACGCCCACCACTTTGCATTCACGCAGCAGCTCTGACAAAAACTCAGCCAGGCTGTTGTGCATCATGACTGACGACAAGTCTCCGGCTCAAAAAAAGGAGATTTTCTGCTGCCTCTATTTCCCTTTCTTCGCTGCTCTGCCCAATATGAAATAAAACACAGCAATACGCGAAGAACCTTTTTAGGCTGGATCATACCAGCAAGGTTTAGTCTAACGATCAGTATTCAGTACATCTAATAACACCATCACTTGCAAGATATTTGTAACTCTAATGTGAGACAATTATGTAAATAATATTTTTTTTAAAAACATTGTCTGCAGGCCCTCTTGTTAATATAACAAGCACAGAAAATATTTCTCGATTTGAAAAGGGTCTGCATGGCTGTTTCTCCCGCTAATGACTCAGTTATGCTCCACATAATATCACATTACGGATCCAGCCTTCTGTCCATACTCTGCGTTCATTTCATCAATTTTTCTGCACATATAGTGGAAGCTTGCAGTTACGGGTGGAACAGAGTAATACCTTCGATTACCATAGGAAATCATTAGGGCAGTTTGGACAAAAGCGTGACCAGAACGAAATGCGGCCAAAGACGAAGAGAAAGAGTAAGACAGAAGAACTCAAGTGGATAAAATTCTCCATCTGCATTTTGCAATGTATTTAAAGACGTACAGGAATGAAAGAACAATTTCATTCCACTATGGGTCTTAAAATTAGTGTAATCACTCATCTATCAGATGATGTAACTCAAA
>JAQLOL010000006.1:18005787-18020531 GCA_029783665.1 Naso thynnoides
CAAATTCCTTCGAAACACTCAGTGTCCCGCCCCAAACATTGAATATCCCGCCTGCTGGATAACGCCCAATCAAATTCGTTTTCCTTACTCGTGTAAACTCGTGCTCTCACTCGGGTAAAGTCGGGGAAGGAGACCGTACAAACGGCCATTTCTGAACGTCTTTAATGGTCTCACAACCACCCGTGTTGACAGACAATCTTGATACATGATGATAATGATGAAAACATCATGCTCCACTAAAACTTTTGACTCTGAACTTCCATCTGGTAGATGTGTTGCATAAAATCAATGTCAGTGTAAATAATACATGGAAGTATGTGGGAAATGACCGTTACTTTGAAACTGACGCATTTACTAACGTAAACTTCGTGAAGGGAGCATAAATGGACCTTAAGGGGATTTAGAGGGGATGTGAAAGCAACAGGTTCTTACGTTTGCGTAGATTTAAAGAATGAGTCTATTGAGTTTAAAATATGCCTAGTGCATTGCAGACTGGCTCTATAATCACTGACTTTTTGATGGAAGAATTAAGTTGAATGCTGTAACTGATGCTGATAGCTCTGATGTACGCTTGTATTCACAAAGGGTTTATGTAAGTGAATGTGTGTAACTCCACCCTTACTGAAAGCACGTTATTTCACCATAACGCACGTATCACTGACAGAAAATTACATTTTTCAAATTTTAGTGCAGTTTACCAGATTTCCTGAAATGAGATCTCAACTTTCAGATAATGGAAGACTGTTGGAAAGTTTGTGAATTTTGAGAGCTACCTCGAATGACAAACTGCCTTGACACAGATGGAGCCAGACTGGCAGAGTGTCAAACATTTAGATTTCAATCTTTATTTTAAACTGTAAGCAGTTCCCAGAGATACCAAGCATACCAAGCATGTCAGATTGAGTTTCAAGTCCATAATGATGGAGGATATATCTTTGTTTGATGTAATAGTGCAAGGGAACAAAGTGTGCACACATTCAGGCAAAGCCAAAAGAGGTGCAAGACAAAAAACATATCACTGCAAGGCAAAACAGTATTAATAATTACCCGAACCCATTAATTTCACCAATCTCTGCTGCATCATGTTTTCGGTCAAGACGCAGCTGTCTGAGCTGATGGCAGCCACTCAAGACGATGCTTGTGATTCTACTGTATTTGCTCAAGCACGTTTCAAAAGCAATGTGCTCAGGGCAATTAAAGCCAGTCAGGAAGTAAAGCACTGGAATGGCAAGGAGAATCTGGTCGAGTTTTCAAAATAAAATACCCAGCGCAGACTACTGATCTAATCACTTAAATAACGCTCAAACAGACAAAAGAGAATCCATTCACTCATGATGCCTGCTGACTTTCTGAAGAGGCAAAAAAATCATGTAAAAACAATCTTATCAAAAAATGTTAACAGGCAAAACACTCCCTCCCAAAGGGAGATGAAGCCTTGTGCAGGAGGAAAAAAAAACACTGGAAAGATATTAAACTAATTATTATTCAAAGCAGAGTATTTCGTCATATTTTTAAAAGTTACTGTACAGGGACTCAACTGAAAGAGCTGGGGGGTTATTATTTTCTTTTGTTCAGTTCTTAATGCTTAGACTTGTGCACTGCCATTAATCCCCACATTAAAGCACTCTGAATAGCCTTGTTGTCGTAATGTGCAATACAAAAAAAAAAAAAAAAAAACTTGCCTTGACTTGCCTAAGGACTACAGATGCAAATTAGCTTATGGCTATTTCTAGGAGCCTGGTTAAAACTAACGTGAATATGTGAGCTCGACATTTTTGTGTCAAGGTACGTATTAAGTCTGGGTGGGAGCTGGGAGGGAGTGAGCACCTTTAGTGACTGCCGAATACCAGCTGGCAGCGTCCTTGATGTATGTCCGAAGCATGGTGAACATCGATCTGCATTAATGTGATCTCCAGCTTTGAGGCTTCTCCTACCTGATCCCTCATTAGCACAGTAAGTGGTGAAACAACTTTGAAGATCGAATTTGTGCCAGGGAACAACTTCGTTATCGCCAATGGAGCAAGGTTCTAAATCCAGTTGGAAGAATGTCAAAAACATCTTTTTTTCTTTAAGAAATTATGTTTAATTGCTGTTATTGAGTCTATTTCTGCAACAACTGCATTTATCGCTATGTGTACTAACAATAATGTTAGCGCTTGTTGCTTTGGGAGCCGCCATTACTGTTCAGCAAGCGCCGCAGTCCATGTTTGTTCTGTCAGTGTCAGACAGTTCGCTCAGCATTCACTGTTTGTTTCTGTGATCTTCTACAGCAGGTGAATCAGGGCATCAGTGCTTTTTTCTCTTATCTAACACTCTGCACACAACATCAGCTCATTCAGAACAGGGCCCATTTTTATATCATAGATTTTCCCTTTTTTGATTTCAGAAAATGTGGTTGCCATAGTGATACTGCCATATCCTAAGGTAATATTTGGGATAAGCATGGTCTGTCTTTCTTTAGGAACAAACATATGATCCACTTCAATGACCACAGTTCATATTGTCACGTATTTGATGATACAATGAGGAGAAGAGACAAATGCATTTTCTTTGCACATGCTGTAAGGAGTCAGAGTTCGAACAATGCCAACAATGCACTCCAGTGGATAATATTGGCTTCAGCTTTGCAGTGGGATTACATGTTGCCAAGTGACAAATAGAGAGAATGATGGATTCGAGGTAGAAAGTTCATTCTTGACCTTGGAAGCTGAAGGTGTCCAAATAATTTCAACATACGGTCCACTCAGTGCTGCTGCTTCGGAGGTTTAAATCGATTTACATGGACGATGGATGTTTGGGTTGACAGCAGTTTGTGAATCTTGGACAGACTATCAAATGTATAAATTGACTTTGTGAAATTAATCTCTTATCTCTGACAGTTGGAAAAGTTCAAATGTTTTTCTGTTCTTTAACGCACAGAACTGGACAAATTGCCTTTCTTTTACTGATTTTTTGGACTTTCAACTTAAAGGAAAACCAGCAGAAAGTTGGGGTTGTGTTCCATATTTATTTATTAAACTGTCAGTTTGAGTGATTATCTGAAGGATCAAACCTCTTTCTCCTTTTGTCACGCGCTGGATGTCAACTTGCTTGCTCGCATTTGCTTCTGTGTAACTTCCTTCAGTCCTATTCTCACCCATTCTTCTCTCCTTTCTTCAGCAGAGCTGAAGAGATGAGGAGGCATGAATTCCAGCTGACAATCAATACATTGACTGGATGTCTTTTCTCTTCTGCTTGAAAAGACTGAGAGTTCCTCTCTCAGATAACACTTCACGTTTGCTGGCATACTGCAGAAAAAATGATAAATATTCCAGGTTCCAAAGTGAACTATCTTGTTTCAGGTGAATGTAGTCTCTTCATCGGAGTCAGCACACATTTGACAGCTGATCTAATTAAAACGATGTCTTGTCTGTTCCTCCTAAAGCTGACAGGACATGAAACTACAAAGAGACAAGCTTTACGAGCAGCCTGCAAAGAAAGCACGTATCTTAAATGTATGGATAATGCATGTAAGCAGTGACAGGCATTTTTGCAGAGTTGATACAAAAAAAAAAAAAAAATCAATTTTTAAGTGACAAAATGTGTTTGCTGCCTCTCTTTCCATGGTGACGGCGCTATCTCCTTTCTTACAGTTTCGGTTGTCAGTCCATGAAAGATCTCTTAAACAGGAATGTAACATCTTCTGCTTAACAGAAGTTGGCAATATAAATCTGTAGGACCTGCAAGACCTGTACATATCAAGTCTGGGCTACAGAAAAAACACAAGGGTGCAAAAAGCTCCAAGAAATATTCCAGTAATGAGAATCATAAATTGTAGTTGCTACTGCTGTCACAGCAGTGACATTGAGCTCAACATTATCTCCATGTTTTGGCAAGATGCTGTGAATTATAGCAATAAGGAGGACAGTCAAGAAGTATGAGGTTTGACAAGTTTGGTTTGTTAAACTGCTGCTTGATCCTGTGGGGTGCATTTCTGCTCAAGCAAATGACACAAATGAATTATGCCTCGATGGCATTATGAAGTACGGAAGCAGAGAGCGGCCACGGTTGCCACTCTCATTTTTTTAATCATTTATCTCGTGATCAGGAAATAATCATTTTGTTATCACGAGAGAGCAGCTTGTTTTCCTATTGTCAGCCCCTTCAAGATCGCTGCCACTGTCAGGGTGGATTCATAACTGAACAAAATAAGGTGTACATGCATATGCTTGCTTCCTGCGGACAGAGCAGCTACTGCGTTGTAAGGATCATAAGGAAAACATCCTGTTTGTGATAATCAAAGATGTCGACCGATTCCTATCTCTACGTCAGCCAGCAGCTGCTCAAATAAAGCCTATATTATTATAATGACAGAGATAAAGACATTAATAAGGCCATGCTTTTTTTTTTGAGACTTGCCCATCTCACTGTGTGACCCCCACAGGATCTCCACATAGCCACTTTTCAGCGCTAGTCCCGATTTCTGATGAAAATTATTATAAAGAGGAGGCAACTTTGATAACAGACAAATACAAGTCCAGTTGCCTACGATTCAATTTGCCCAGAGAGAACAATGACCTGGATGAATGAGAATATTCACAGACATTTCCACTTACGTATGTGACGTAAGTGGAAATGAGATCCATAAATATATGGATAATGCCCCCAGTGTCCAACACAAGGAAATGCATTTCTTTATGAAAGGACAGAGATGTTACAGCAGCAGAATCAGATTCACAATGTGGTAAAACTATAAACATGTTCATGTGTTAAAACTATAATCTCATTCTTTTAAACTAGACAAGCTCACCTGACAATCAAAATGAGCAACTGAGTGGAAGGAAAAAGCCTGTTAACAGCTTGTTAGATGACCCAGCAAACCCTAAATGCAGCTAAAACACCCCCTCAATCCCTCCCTCAACCTTGTCTGTATTACAAACTGCCCTTTATTTGTTTGTGATAATATTCAAACATAACTACAACAATAATGAAATCAAACGAGGCCAGACGGCGGGCGTGAAGGGCAGCTTTTTCATACTTGAAATGATAATTAATAATAACATTTTCATAGCTGAATTAATAATGCCTCCAAACTTGTTGATTTTCCATCTTACTGATCATAATTCTCATTACACCCTGATTTCATTTTTCATTTGCAGCATCCACCTCATGTACATAGATCAGGTTGCAACACGCAGCCACATGACAGTGCAGCTTGAGGTGTTGGTCAGCGTTACAATAACCGATCAATTATACTTGTGCAGATGGCAGAGAACAGAAAATATCACAGAGAGAACGTTTACTTGGAACTTTCTGTGATCTTAAAGTCTGTGGGGAAATCAAAAATATTCAGTGTCACCACAGTTGCAGCTTTAAGGGCACATTTCAAAACTTAGGTTGTGTCCCTTCTGAGTGACTGCTCGGTGTGATATCTGAGGATGTGAGAGCCTGAGAGAGAGACGGATTGTGTCTGTATTGTGCTGAAGGGAAAAGTGGGAAAAAAATAGAAATGCAGAAAAATGAGCTCAAAGCAGCAAAAGCCGACACATGAGACCTGCTGGAGCTGCATGTGTGCGAGTGTTACGCTGCGGTGAGGAAATATTTGTGTGACAGGTTTCCAAAAAAATACTCTGGTTACAATGGAGAGGTTTTTTTTTCAGCTTCTCACCCATTGCATGTGTTTTTTTTCAATGTGTGCGATTAAATTTTAAAGCTCTCTTTTTCTCTTTATCTGCACTCTTTCTCCATCCAGTGTTTGCTCTTCACTTAGCTTTTGTCGTATTTTAGTTTTGCTCTTAAATGTCAAACAGACTAAACAGACTAGAGGAAAACATAAAAATCCACTGACTTCCCCCAAGGGACACAAGGAAGACAGGGAGAGGCGTTTTGCCATTTATGCTTTCACCTCAGTGCCAGTATCAGGTTCAGGGTCAAGTCCACGGGGTCAGCGGTCATGTGAATCACATATGCGAGACCTGAGGTTCTCAAAGTGGAGTTGGGGGACCTGTAGAGGTTCTTAAAGCTCTAGAGCCAGTTTATCTTTGACGTGAAAGGCAAAAATTCCATAATGACCTTTGAAATTTCGGTGGTCTGAAAGAACACTATACATCTGCACATCACCGTGACTCTGTATGCAGACCGTGACGGGACTTTTGGCCAATCATGGGTCATTTCAGAGAGCGCACGTTCCTATTGCCCTACGCTGCGCTTCTGAGCGACACGTGAAGTTGCTAGTGATGTGACGTGCTTTCTGTTCCCACCACTACAGAACAACCGGAGGATGACGTCCACGTCGTCATCTGGATCTTTTAAGTTAACCTTCAAAAACACAGGATACTACAATGCCCACAATGCAACTCAATAGCAGCTGGTCACACCCTTGTGTTTTTCAGCACTCCCACAGTTTTTTCATCCGAGACTGTAGAAGAATTTATGGTCTGCACTGCAGAGCTAAGTTAATCTTAGTGACATCATCAGAGTCACTTTTAAAAAATGTTGGAAAGCTTTTCCTCCAGAGCCACAGTTAACATTATAAAACTGTTTGCAACTGCTGTGCAGTACCTCTAAACTGGTCTTCATATGTGAAAAATAAGCACAGTGCCTCTTTAACTGGTTTCTCTTTGTATGGAAGGGCAGATAATGGCACTCTTTTTTGCTTCTCTTGAGGCTAACGTGTGTCTTATAATGTAAAAGTAGTTGTAACTGCATTCATGGTTCAGGTAACACTAAAAACATTGGGAACTACCCTTTTTGATGAACACCTTAATTTTGAAGAGTGCCAACATTCAAAATGATTATCTTTGTTAAGCTACAGCACTGCTGCTAATCTTAAACTAATGTGTTTCCACTGTATTATTTCATCACACTTAATGTTCTTCAACTTTACAAGAGCCTTAATGAGAACTGATGCTTTATTTTTCAATTGTCTTAATTATCGAAAAAACGGGATCATATCCCATCCTTGAATTTAATTCTCCATCAGGGAATCCTAATAAATTCCTCCAAAGCCACCATATCCATATTTTTCTTGTGTAGCGTAAAGGGACTACAAGAACTACATGAGCCTTAACAGAATATTTTTAGAAAGCTAACACTGTGCGCTTGATCCAGTTTTAGGAGTATTTAGGGATGATATGTGGTAATTATCCTCTCATTTTTGCTGCTGAAAGGAAGAATGGTGTTTTTTGCTCAACTTCATCTTATCTGCCATGGCAGAGAGTTTGTGTGTGTATGTCTTTAAGCGGGCTCACATGAGGTTAAATCTGTTTACAATAATGTGTGACCGGCGGGACTGGCTCGTCTCCTCGCCCTGGAGTAAATTTAGATCAGAAAGCGCCTCCAGAAGTCCCAAATGCTGTTGTTTTTTTTGATACATCTTCTTTATTTTCTGATAGATTTTAAGGGTAATTAGATGGAGTGTGCAGCAATTGAAAGTGCCAGACATTATCTAATTAAACAAAATTCAAAAGGTTCACCTCCTCTAATCTGAAATGCATTATTTCGTTACGGGAGTCAAGGACAACATGGCCATTGTGTGTAAGCAAAATATGTGTTGCTGATTCCAATCTATTTTATAATTTTGTGTCCTAACAGAGGTTAAATCAATTATCGCAAGGCTGAATGCAGGTTTGCCATTTCTGTCCTTGTCAAGAACATTTTCAAGTGTCCTCGCAACCATTATGCATTTTCATATAAAGCTGATTATGCATGACTATAGGCAGGCTGGCAATTCTCAATGAATGTGGACAAAAAAAAAAAAATCTCTCTCTATTGACATTTTAATGAGATTCGGTCACTTTTATAAAGAAAGACCATGTTCGTGGCAGGTATTGGGTAGTTGTTTAGTAGGTATGTGGTATTTTCATTCAACCTGTATGTGCAGCCGTGTCACATGAGTTGTTCAAAAACAACCTCTGAATATTTATGGGATCCTGAGCATTACTTGGCCTTTTCAGATGGCAGTGCTATCTATCTTGGGAGCTTTAACAGATATTCTCGTGGCTAGTTCTCAGCTAAAGGAAAAAAAAAAGTTGTTAAGTTGCTTTAAAAGAAAAGTTTATTTCTACAGCGCCTACAGCGCAGAGTCACAGAGTGCTTAAAAAAAGGTGAATGTTGAAATAAGTGAAAACACAAGATTTTTCCTACCATACAGTACTTTTTTTCTCTCATTTTCAGTGTGTTTTTCTGGTTTCAAGGACGCTGAAAAAATCTTAATACATGGTTAATTGTGTAATTTAAAGGGTGTATGGATGGATGGATGGATGGATGGATGATGCATAGATGATGATGGAGTGCAGTTTTGATCACACACTGGTCTGTTAATAATAAGTTAACTAATAAAGTACCATTCAAGAACAAGAGTCCCAAAAAAAATTTGAAGCTCTACTGCAATGCAACATTTTATTTTAATATTATATGCATGAAAATGAAATGTAGCAATTACACAAGTGCAAAGGGCTCAAGGCTTCTTTATTTTAGAAGTTGCAGGTTGGTAAAAACTAAACTGACTGGGGCAGAGATAATGAAAGGAAGTGTGTCACCTTGATCACATATGCATAGATACTATACATGCAGACAATACCAACATCTGCTGAACACTTAACAGGACTTTGAATAATCTATAAAAGGCAGGAAATGAGGACAGAAGTTTGTGAACATATTATTTCATGCTCCATTTGGTGCCGTACAATAGCCATCAGGTTGTTCACCTCAGTCATTAAATGCCTCTTTAATATGACTCATGGAGACTGAATGAAAGTGCGTCTGTCTGTCTGCTGCTCTTTATATGCTTGGATTTCTCTTTTGCTTTTATTCTCTTGTCCGTTGTTCTTTTTCTCTTTCCATCTCATATCACTGACAAGCAGTTATGGATAAAAGGAGTTCAAGAGATGTAAAACAATGTATATAAAACTACCAATAGAAATATTTATCTACTATCTACTAATTGACTGGATTACATTTAAAGACATGAGTCACTAGTGTTGAAGTCGAGTACACAGTCAATTTTTTTCAAGTCAAGTCTGAAGTCATAAATTCTGTGACTGGAGTCTGATTTGAATCAAAGTCATGTGACTTGAGTCGACACCTCTGGCACCAACACAGTCTTGGAACAAAGGTATGAGGCTGGATCTCCACAGAAATTATAACCCTAGAAACTTATACAAGAGTAGAACTTTCTGCTAGAATCATTTGCCACAAATATGGCGGATGTTAGGAAACCTAGCTTTGGTTAATCACGTCAGTCACTACATTTATATGCACTGTTAAGTCAAGCTATGGTTTTAGCTCGATTAGGACACTTAATTGGACTACTGTTCTTGTCCCAGTGCACATGTGCTGAGGGAGCATTGATTTATTGTCCGATTCCGCCACGGTAGGCGGCGATTTGGTCTGCTCAGCTGGTTGCTATTGGACCTTCTTCCGGTTAGTCAAACAAGCTACAAACGAGTTAGCAAATGGCTAACGAAGTCCTTGTTGAAGGGTGAAAATATGGACAACTTAACAACACTGTACGCTTCATATTTACACTTTACTTAGGATTGTGCTTACTGGATTTTTGTTTTTGTACTGGCTTTCTTCTTCAAATCAACGCTGTTCGAGTTGTGGGTCAAAGACGCAGCGAGGACTATCGATCATGCACATGAGTAATTCAACTTCCAATCGCATTATCTGGGTGTGTTAGCTCGACTTTGAGAAATTCTGTTTGGTGTGATTTCAGTCGGACTAAAATGTTTACATGCATTTTATAAGTCCAGTTTCAGCCAGACTAACACAATGAATCAATTTTCTCTCACGTCATGTAAACGCACTGAGTTAGTTTATAACCTTCTGTCTTCTTCACTGGCAAAGGAAAATAGATTTCCACAGGGAAATATGCGATGTATTAAAAGAAGCATTAAATAAAAATGCCCCAGAACACACATCCAGAGGTGGGTAAATAAACCAAAGCAAGATGTAACTAACTACTATCCATGAGTGAGAGATTAAGAGGGTATAAATGAAGGAGAGTAATAGAGAAAAGGAGATGGAGTGCAAGTTGCAGTGGGAAGGCAGAGGGAGAGAAATAATCAGCGGCGACGTGCGATCGTCTTGGTGACAGGCTGCACTTGACAGTCTGTCACCACTGTGCCAGTAAATAAGATGACTGGTTGTGTGTATCTTCTCTTGGTCTAACAAGGTGCACATCAATGCCAAAGTGGCTCGTAGAGACAACAAATGGAACAGATGATCCCATGATGATGGACAGAGAGATGACGACGCGTTACGCGTGTCAGCCCCATGTGTGTGCGCGCGCGCTCATGTCACCGTGAATTCCACGTGTAGGCATGCGTGTGCGTCTCACCCTGTTAATGACCTCAGGATGGGCGTGTCCAGTGTTTATATGAAGATTTACAGTACTTCTCACGGTGTGGAGGGGCTTGTTCGGGCCTGTGCAAATATTTTTGTTTAAGTGAGGTCTTTGGGTTTCACTTGTGTAAACTGCGTGTCAGGAGCTGACACAGCCTCAAAGGTGGGCAGACTGCGGACCCCAAATCCAACATACACATGACAGGTACATTTTATAGTTTGAAGTATTCTAAACTAAATTTTGAACTAGATTATGCAACTGCTCCTTGATATGTTTGTGTCTGCATGCATGGGAAAGGATTTTGTGTAGTTGTTTTTATATTAAATCCAATATGGATTTTTGTGGCTTATATCTGATCTATCTTATATCTGATCTATCAGCAGATATTATCTATCTATCTATCTTTACTCACACGTACACACACATACATATATAAACATATAAAAACATAATAAGTAATATTACTATTTAAATTGCTTTATCAAAGCAATGTAACTTATTACATCTGATTACTTTCTGATTACTTTTCTAAATTTCTAATCAATGTTTTAAACTGTTCAACATTTTAAACCAGGCAGTGTTAATGGCAGATGTGGGGCGCAGCAAATGCTGCCAGTCACAAGACGACTTCTCTGGGCTCTTAGTTGCCAAGTATGCATATATGTGAGTGTGTGTGTGTGTGTGTGGACGAGTGTGTGCTCATGCATTCCTGTGCCTGTGAATTTCTCTATGCATGAGAAAGAGGCGGGTACAGTTTGAATTCCTGTGTTTGTGAGTGCATTTAAATTTCATATTTGCACATGTGTGAATGTAAATCAAATACAAATGGTGGAACTCTGCCCTTGCTTTGCCTCTTACACACAGACATCTCTAAATCTTTTATTTTTACTTTGTTTTTTTTTTCATCTTTATATTTGCATCTGTTTTGAAGTTTTCCTTTTTTTTCCTTTTCCTTTTTTTTTCAAAGCCCTTTGAGTTCTATAAATATATAAATAAAGGTCGTAATTTACTGTTTAACAAGACACTGATAATTTTAAACAGATTTTCTCAGGGATTTTATGTCCTGCAATGGGTTTATGTTTCCCCCTCGCAAATAGAAGTTTTAGAATATAAGACACTACACAATTTAGATACAGGGAGTCATTGACTGTCTTAAATAAATACTGTAAATAATAGGGCCTGCATTGTCTATGAGGGACAACAGAGGTTAAATAATATACTGATCATCTCACTCACAGTGAGCTGGGTCGGATCTGCCGGGCGTCCTGCTCTCCGTCGTTGCTGGTCAGGCTGTGTCTCGGGGTTCGACCTTGGCTGCTGTTGCTGCTGCTGCTGCTGCTGCTGTTACAGTTGGCCGACGAGGAAACTGGCTGCTGTAGCTCGGCAACTGTGGCATTAGCTACACTGTTTCGCTTTTCACCTGCAAGGATAAACAATAAACAAAGATTTACAAACATTTCGGTGTTTTATGACAGTAATATTTTCTTCTTCTTTCTGCAAATGGCCACTTTGACACTAATATGCCTTATCCTGCTATGAAATCATACAAAGTGTTAGTTTGAGAATTCCTCTCCAAGTCTACCACATGGCAACAGGAAGTGGTAATCTCTGCGGCAAAAAAATTAAGCCAGTTAGCAGGTACCAAAAACTGCAGTTCCTCGAATGGCAGATTGAAGCAGCGTCAGTCCCCATAGATTCCCATTATAAAATGTCAATTTTTACAGACTTGAGTCTTAAAAACTGTCTTCAACAAAGTTATGGATGACATCACAGTGGCTTCATCCAGAATTTTTAAAAAAAAGCCTCCAAGGGTTTTTTTTTTTTTTTTTCTATTTCAGGCAAATTGTTTTCTTCAGCTCACCTTTCTGGGAATGTGTCGGTGTGTGGAAGAGCGTGAGGGGCCTCTCACTGCAGGACGGGGCTTTGGTCTCCGAGCTTCTTCTCCTGGGCAGGTTGAGCTGCATGTTGGTCAAACCGCCCGCAGAACTCGGCATGTCCCCAAAAATCTGAACAAACAGAACAGTCAAGTGGGATTCCAACCGAAGACACAATAGAGGAATTTACAGAACAAAAACGCCAGTGGAAAGTTTAGAAATAAACTTTTCTTTCTTTCCGTTAAACAACATGTGCGTTGCATGTGTTTATTTCTGCTGAGTTATTACATTCAAGGAAACAGTATATAACTTTTCATTTTAGATTTTTTACATTTTTCTTTTTAACAGTTTTAAATTCATTTTAATGTCAGAGTGAGTTGTAACATGCTATCTGCTTCAGCCACTCTGCCCTCCTGCACCTTGTTTCGGCGCTTTGCGACTTACGACGGCCCACGGTTTCAAAACCAAAGTTAACAACGTATATTACTACATGGCACAAACAGCGATTTTGGTGCAATGGGGTCATTTAAAAATTTTCCCTCTGATGTCCTCTGACTGCTCGGCCTCCACTCTGTGATTCACGGAGGTTCTTGAAATCAACATGTAGGCTCCCCGCTGTGAACTGTAGCTGCAGCTGAGCAGCACCAGGGAGTGTTGGTGTTTTGCCTCGCTATCGGAGGAGGTTTGATCACCAGCAGATGGAGGTCCAGCACCAGAATGGACACCAGAACCAGAGCCAAGCAAGTGGGCAATGTAACCAGACTCAACAGCCTTTCCTAACTACATGAAAGAGGTGATGATACTGTAGAGAGGACGCTGATGGAAGAAAAGAGACAGTGACTGAGCAAGAGGACCGTCAAGAGTTATCTCAGACCAGCGTGTAGTTGTTGGGGACAGCTATGCTAAATAAAAGACAGCAGACTGACACAAAACTGGACTTGTTGCTGCTGAATAGTGAGTAGCTTGCTAGGTTACATGTCGTGAGGTGTGTTGTGGCTCTTGCTGAATGTTTGACACATTGGGAAAAATACCCCTCATGTTGCAGGGGAGCGAAGTCACAGAGAAATGAATTCCTACATAATATTGCTTTCAGAAGGACACAGTCCTTATAACGTGCTTCAGTGCACCAATATACAGATTGTGATTTGAAACAAGAACATTACTAAAAAAGCAACATGACACAATACAAAGGAACTGTAAACCTCTTACTTATGGCTTAGTTCATACCTGTAAGCGTCTTCACTCTATCGATAAGAGAAATGGTCTGAAAGGAGAGCTGATACAGCACAGATTCCAGTTTTTTTTTCCCTCTTACAGATTGCATGTCCCTTCATTTTTCAGACTCTGTTTCTTTCCATAACTAATGCTGCTCTGCTTGTACTGGTCTGTTATTTCAGCCAAAGTTAAATGTCATCATTCCTACATCCTTTCATCTGTCTTTCCATTTTTTTCTGCTTTCCTGCCAGCTCCACACCCATAGCTCCACTCAAGAAGGAAAAAAAAGAAGATCTGTGTGGTGGAGAATTCATTTTAACACACTGAATGCAATGCTTCAGAGTGTCATATGCAGGATCACATGAAAGCTGCAAAATGTTTCAGTATGTCAGGAGGCCCCTTGAGGTAAAATGTGACTAGCGACACTATGCTATTGAAATATAATTGATCTGAGCAGACTTGAAGCTCGAATATTTGCTGTGCACCAAAATGAAATCTATTCATTGCAGTGGATAGTTTTATTACCAATGAAGGACACTAAAAAGCATAAGGTTGAAAGTAGTCCAAAAAAAAAAAAAAAAAAAAAAGAGGAACAGAAATGTCTAAAAATGAACGTAGCTGCTTTTTTGGTGGGGACGAAACAAAATGGGAAGCACAGACACAGTGGGCACACTAACTCTTCTTGTTTTGTTTTTGCATGCCTGCAACTGTGATTACAAGAGGGCTTCTCTTGTGTTTACGTGTGTGTGTGTGTGTGTGTGTGTGTGTGTTTTTTTTTTTTTCTTTCAACACACTCTACACTTTGTGTAAACTCATGCATGCACACAGGTGTGGCATATGTGCTGCTCGTCTGTGTATCTGAGCGACTGCTAGCTTCACTGGCTGCACATACTTTGTGTGCGCACAATGCTAGAATCTCAGTCAGGCTGATTTGTCTGTTGCCATGGTGATGTATGTAAGCAGCTTGGCCTGCCAATAAGCTGCTTGGATCTACAGGGGAAAGTGGCTTTGAGGTTTTTATAGAGCATGTGCACTTACCCTGTGTGTGTGTGTGTGTGTGTGTGTGTGTGAGTATGTGTTTGTTTGTCAGGCGCTCGTTCGGATATAAATGTTCAGGTGTGTTAATTGTTGTTTTTATGCACAATCACATAAAAGGTAAACCCCTTGACAAAGCTGTGGGATTTTTTTTAATCCTCATCCACGTCATCACACTCTGCTGTTTGAGTTATTCATGTACACACACACACACACACACACACACACACATACACAAACATCAGCTTCAATGTCTTTACTTCTGCCATCAGGATTCAGTAAATCCAACTTAT
>JAQLOL010000006.1:18044179-18072297 GCA_029783665.1 Naso thynnoides
AAGAAAAAAAAAGAGAAGAGAAGAAGATCATCCATTACATAATCTATTAAATATTAATATAAACAAAAACCTAAAAAAGAGTCAGTTAGAGTTGAATTAGAGCTACTCTGTATTTTCTTACAGAGTTACAGGTCTGGTTTGAATGGTATGTGTGCAGCAAATCACTTTACTTCCTCAGTAACCACAGAGGTGCCCTCGAGCATACTTCCCAGAACTTTTGTCAACAACAGCGGAGAGAGATTGTAGGGAGCAGCTCAGTGTGGATATGTCAAAGTGAGTATATAAAACTTTAAAGAGAGTGTGCTCTTACAGGCTCCACAAAGTCAAACATCTTCCTCTCTTGGACCTCCTGCACCTTGAAGACGTATTCCAGAGAAACCTCGTAGAAATGCTGCCGAACATTATCTACCTGGTTGTCCGCCTGCATTCATGAAGGACATTGAGAAAAGTCAGACTGATATTCACGGCAACACTGAGAAACATCATAAATCAAACGGTGAATTCAGACATAACATCTTACCTCATGTAAATGCGACTCTTTCTTCCTCGCTGACAGACTGAGGTGCTTCTCCAGCACTGCACAATACTTCTCTGTCTCTTTGTCGTATTTTTTCTTGGCCTCCTGTAACAAATCAAATAAAAACAGTTTATCTGACAGCTTCATTCCAGCCAACTCAACTTCCATAGATCCACTGGAGGAACATTTTTGCTGTGCTGGTGGCCCAAATATCTATCTTAATTTTCATCCAATAACATGGTCTCACTGTCACAAAGCTTTCTTTCAGTCCTTGAAAAAGTCCAATACGACATTTTTTTCCACTTGGTAGCACAGCTGCTTATTAAATAACAGCCTGTTTTATCAGAGCTGAGATCACTGACACAGGCAGATAGATGGATGATGAACCAGGGACAGATGGAGCAGGGTGTGTCTTCCTGCAGATTGCTGAACTTTGAAACTTTGAGAAAAACTGAAAAGAAAACCTCTAGTGCCGATTGTTTCTTTTATGACCATATTCTAATGATTGTGTGGTAATTATGAGTCATGTCACATTAATTAAGCCGGTTTAAAAGGGAAAAATTGACATCAATAAAGGGAGGCGCAGGGAAAGAAAAGGAAAGTGAACACATGGATGCAGGAGGGGCAGATCCGGGTGGGTCTTCCTCTGTCAGAAAGCCTCTGCGGTATTAATACTGAACATCTGCCTCGGCCTGTTGTCATTATTGTATTTCTTTATCCCAGAGTCATAACATGAGCTTCACAAAGATGCTCAAAAACACAGAATACATATTACTGACAGATTCATGATATTTATGTTTCAACATGAGCGGCTGCTTCTTTTGTTCATGTCAAATCTTGCATATATGAAAACACCCTATAGACATCTCAACGAGGTAAAAACTTGATATTCAAGACAAGGCGTCGTTCAAACTTAAATACATGGAAGGATAGCAGGCGAACTGGGGAATCACATGGGCTCTAAGTGTGCACCCCTGAAACCAGTGAGCCAAACCTTTAGACAAACAAATAGATTTTATTTTCATACAGATTTTACTGAATTTACTGAATCGGAAAAAGTCGTGGGTAATGGTGCAAACGACTGCGCAGAACTGTTTACAGTAGTTTTGGATTCACATGATTCCTGGCATTAATGTGATAAACTGCCGTCATCTGTCTTACATGTGCTTTGCAGATTCGGCAGTCTTGCAGTCTGGGTATTTGTGTCTGTGACAATTCGTTTTTCAAACTCCCAGATCAGCGAAAACAATGTAATAAAGCCTCTTTAGTCTGAACTCAGACAGTCGATGATGTCACCCCCCGGCCTGCTGCAGTCACATGACACAGGTGTTTCACTGCCAAGCCAGTTTCAACAGCAACAAGAGTCCTCAGGGCCAGGAGAGGAACAGACAGCAGCTGCAGAACGCATCAGACAAGATGAACGTTCCTCTAAACAACAAGGCCTCTGTTTAAAGTCTGACTCTTTGAATCTTTCAAATTTACTGAGGAAATCTTTTGTTAATGAACTCCTGCTGCATTTTCTCTCCTGTGTGTCCCTCATTTTTAGTTTCATGATGTAATTTAAGATGAAACATGGCTTTACAGATATTTGATTTAAATCCACTAAAGGAAGATTGATCGGCTAAAATTTCTCAAATTACTCAGCCAGTAGAAAATGTCATGTTTTCCACCATTTCTGTGTATTAATGTCTCTTTTTTAAAACGTTTTTTTACATTTTAACTGTTTACATTACTACCATTCTCAGCCAGCAGGTGGCAGTCTCCTCTCAGTTTTATTTGCTTAGTGATGATTCTCCTCCTCTTGTTTAGAAGGAGTGAAGTGAATGAATGTTTGGATACACGATTACGCTCCGCCACCAAACTGACTCAGCACTACAAATGGAGCTGAACACTGAGCACATAACACTCTGTCATGTAAACAATTTCTAGGAAGCGTCACTGATACGTAAAGTCAACAAACATACCTCATCACTCCCAGTCTGTTTCTGCAGGCAGCACATGGCATGAAACTTTTTGTAAACTTTTAGCTGCTTTTTCAATTTATCATCATATCAAAAGTTCACTAACAGTAAAAAAAATAAATAAATACTGTACTCTATCAACATGTTCTGAACAGAAGCTGCATTTGCTGTGTCTTGCATGAGGCTGATAGAAAAAAAAAAATCACACTGCAGATTACGATGGTGACAGTCATTCTATTCTCTAACGCTGAGGCCAAAAGAAAGACATTAAATCAAGTTGAGCTCAGATATGTTTGTTTACAAATGCAATTTTTCACATTTGGACCAAAATTCATGCGAACACTTCTCTGAAATTTTTGCAGCAGTAGATCCGTTTAGAGACTTCACACTTAACGTGTTTATTATGAATGTTATATTACGTATGTTTTGTGTGAATCTCATCATGATTCTGGGCCATAATTTTCTTTTTAAAAAACGGTTTAAAATGTATTTCTCACTGCACTCAGAGTAGTGTACTTCTCCTGAAACTCCTCTTGTGTCAGACGCCTGGCAGCTCAGGAGCTTTAGCACCAGGTGAAGCTGTGCCAGGCGAAGATGCTCTCAGTTCTTTTAGGGCTAAACTGGGATTAGAACATAGCCCATGGTGACCTGACAGCACAGATTATGTGTTCACTTCTTAATCTGGCCACCATGTCAGAATCAAAACATGACCTGCTATATGGGGGATGGATTAGCGGAGATACTCTGATAACATGTTTAATGCTCCCCAAATCAGAGGAACCCCCGTGGCTACTCATCTAGGCCCTACGGCTAATGACTGCACGCAAAGTTGAACAGTACGGCATTCGTACTACTTTGGGTACAGCAAATGTTAAGTTAACATCCTCTTGTTTACCTTTTCTATAACTGTTTCTATCTTCAGTGTTTTCATACTCTCCTGTGCGTACAAAGTACAAAAAGATTTACACACACTGAAATGCTGAAACAACAGTGGCTGTGCCATGAGGGAGCCCTACCGGCCTGTGAGACCCCCCAGCGGGAATCAGTGATTTATGGCAGGATTATATATTCTGATAATCTCCTATCCAGGTCATGCATTGATGGCTCAGACCTTGATGGACATTCATGGATCGTCACTGGAGAGGAGGGAAACCCCGAGACATGCCGTAAATGTTCTGTATTTATTTTTGTACTTTTTTTTTTTTAATTACAAGTCAGTCCAAGACGGACTTTCCCAAATTCTCTCAGTACAGAGTGAGCGTTTAAAGGCAGAATGTTGCATAATTGCTCTGTTTTCATTCGCTAAGATAAACTAACATTACAGTGCATCCCCATACTTTTCCTCTTAGCCGAGCTTTTACGCCAGGTCACTCAGTTATATACACTTTGTCTTAAAATCAACACAAATTCTTAAATTCATTGTGCATGTTTTTATAATCAGTGAGTCTACAAAAGAAAACAATCTTGTAAAAAAACAACAACTAAGAAGTATTCCAAAATATCAGTGACGTGCCTTGTATCGCCGCATACTGAACATCCTCATGGCTTAAATGAAATACTGAAATTATTCTGAAATCAAGGGAATTTCAGTGGAATAAGCACAGTAAGAAGGAGCAGAACTAATTCAATGGGAAATTATATAAGAATACAGTAACTACAAACTTAGTTGTTAACTTTGCCCAGATGTATACACAAAATATTATAAAAGCCAAATGTAAAGATAAATATTAAGATGGGGTTTTTTTTCGTAATTAATTTTGAAGAATTATTAACTCAGCTGTACGTTTTTGATGTGTGTCTGCCAGTGTCCCTCACATCTCTAACAGCATCAGAGGCACTAAAAGGATTTTATTGATTTGCTGATTTATGTTTTACTGGCAGCACATCAGCACTGATGCGCAAAACGTGTTCAGGAAAGTCATCGTGTCGCCGGTGCTGTGAGCGAGCACCGTCACACCGTCCTTACCTTGGCTGCACTGATCTGTTCCTTCCTGAACCGCTCCAGAGGCATAATCAGCACATCGTTGGCGTTCTCGATCTGCAAACACACACATGCACACACACACACACACACATACGCACACACACACACAAATCAGTTTGCATGGCGTGACTTCTATTCATTGTGGAAAGACTAATCCAAACCCTAAATGGAAAAATTGTTTCAGAAATTTGGTCCCTCTTTGAACAACTGGCACAAAAAGGTTTACATGCATACCGAAAAAGGTTCCCGAGGAGGTCATAAAAATGTACACGCACACACACACACACACACTCACACACACATAACATTACAGGGCAGCAGGCACACATCACAGACATCTTTTCAAGCACAATGCAGCAAACAGAAACCATATTGAACTTTGAAGTTTAACACACTTCTATGTGTCACATGGGCACACAAACAAAGTCAGACGTTATGTGATGCCACATGACGTAATTTCAACCAATATAAAGAACAAACAGAAAAAAAACAAGCAATGACAAATCCTTTGAATTTCACTGTCAAGATCTAGAGGGATCATCTCTACCAATAACCACTCGCCTTATTCCTTCCAAGTTGTTAGCTCACTCACCATACGTGTCCTTTCATCCTCCAGATTCTGTAAGACTGCTGCAAACTCCTGCAGAGACTTGGCTACAGGCAGACAGACAGAGAAAAAAGATTAAAGGGAAAAGTTTATTACAAAAGGAGACAGAACATTGTTTCAAATAGAGATGATGAGAGACACACAAGTACACACAGACAGAAAGAGGGTGTGTCTGCAAAAAGCTGGCATGAGGTGTCGAGGATGAAGCTTTGTTTCTGTTCTTGGATGTCTCACAAAGTTCTGCAAAGTCATGACACAGCAGTTATTAACTGGTAATGAAACAGCAATCTGTGCGGTTTGTTTCTATGCTGCTTTCACAGCGAGCACAGCTCAGTGGTTGTTTCCCCGCTCGCTCGCTCGCTCACTCGCTCGCTGGCAGGCGAGGCACAGCTACATTGTTTGGGGTCAGATTTTCCACTTCAATTGCCTCCGTCCCTGTCCAACACTTAACACACTTTCTTCAGATACAGTGTGTGCTGAGCATGTGCAGCACAGGAACTTGCACAAACTTGCCAAAGTCATGGGCCCATGCGCTCAAGTTGTGATGACAAAACAAGCACTTAAACTCAACTCTGCTTTTCAAAATCTGACTTCAAGCTACAAGATTTGACTCTTGGACGTTATATCTGAATGTGAAGGAGCAGAACTACTCAAGGAATGCACTGAAAAACAGAGCAACTCTTTAAAAAAGCTTCTAAAAACCAGTAAAATCTTTCAGTTAGCTCAATTTCACATTCTTAATTAATCGAAAAGAGTAATCAAACCCAACACTCAACACGGATGAGCACATGATAGTGATCCAGTAAAACTATTAGAGGCAGTTTGTAGGGTGTTTTTTCAGTTTTGATATGAGCATAACTAAAAACAACAGTGCTGTGGTGAAGCCCATCTGAGCAGCAAGCTGTTCAGGAAAGATAGCTGGGGCCAGTTAAACAACAGTGGTGGGTGGGTCAGGCCAGTGAGGAGCTGCAGCCTGCAGAGACGGAGGCAGGCGGCATGAGAGGGTGTGGCGACTGCTGCGTGTTTCACAGCAAACGCTTTGGACGGTGAACAGAGAGAATGCAAGGCCTGGATGAGTTCACGGAATCCAGAGATTTATTCTCAAGTACTGTACATCAATATCACACAAATATTCTCATGTACAGCAGTAGGTCAGGCTGAGGCCGGCACGAGGTTTGTAACACTGGTCGGAGAGGAGGGGCAGATAAGAGCACTATTAAGAGAAAACAGGACATGTTCAACAGGGTTAAAGAAGAGCTATATGAGTCAGATTAATGGGATTCTTTATTATGTTTCTGTTACACACGATGATATTGTAATCAGAACTGTATTTCTTATGCAAATGAAGTTTTTATGATGCAGATGAGCAGAATTCTACAGTGTAAACTGGACAGATGCAGCAGATCTGTCAACAAATAAAGAAAAGATAAAGGATACATTTTTTTTCTTTTTTCACAATTTGACTCAAATCCAGCTTAAGTTGATTAGTTTTAGCCGCTTTAGATAATAAACACCACAAATTACACAATTAAAATAACTGAATCAATGATGACAGTGTTCATTCGCATTTATTTAATTCTATATTTTAATATATTTATATTATATTTAACCATCTTAAGGTCAGGTTAGTCTCCAGGCCTGGTAACTTTCACTTCCATTTAAGCGCCACATGCTCATCACACCAGGACTAACATGGAGTTGGTGCCACAGAAAGACGTTATGTCGCCTTGTGTGGGAATATTTCGGCGTTACAGCTGATGCAAAAGGTGAGCCACTGGATGTCAAGACGCAGATTTGCAAACTTTGCAGGAGAGTTGAAGGTGAAGGAATCTCAAACCAAAGACCTACACGGACACTTGCGTGTATTATTTTTTCCATCCATTTTCTGTTGACTTTAAAGGAGGCCTATCTCATTGCACTTAAACAATTTTTTTGAATGGACTCACTGTTTGCAAAAAAGCTGCTTTGGACGTTCAACAGACTGCGCAAGCTGCACGCATTCTGACCTTCTCTACACTGCGAGGATGAAATATCAAGTTATGACGATATTTTTCAATTCTTTATATTATTAACAAATGAAATTTGTCAAAACAAGTCATATGGTGCTTTAAAAGTCATAATACTAAGATGAGAAAAATTCTGTGTACTGTGTCCGTTCAGACGCTGCGGGTGTGTCTCCAGCTGGCACACTGCGCACCATGTTGGTAGATAGAGTCAGCCTTATAAAGTCAGTGATCACTCTTAATGTTAAAAAGCAAAACTACAAAATATGCTCTCCCTCTCTTTTGCTCTCTCTCTGTCTGAATGTCTCTTTCCCTTTCTCGCTCTTCACAGCACACTCCCTCTGCACAAAAACACACCCAAAACATCGCGATGAAGTCTTCAGTTGCTGATAGATGATTCCATCGTCAATCGACACAGCTCTAATTAACAGAGTACTCAATCTGTTACATTTTTTTACAGCCTATATACAAGCCTCAGCTCGTTTGCATTCATTTTACTACTACTAATCCATTCACTGGCTGCTGAAATGGCTTTAATTTGAAGTTTTTCCTCTTTTTTTGTCTGTCAGAAAATGGCCTCGCAGCTCAACCAGCGTGACCTTTCGTACAATCCTCAGACTTCGCCAATGAATTCCATTTGATGGCAGTCATCAAATTATAAGATTTGATAAAATCAATAAAAAAACAGATTAATGGTACAATTTGAGACTGACAGTCATGGCATCCTTTTTAATAGCAGTGAAAACAAAGCTCGCTTTTTAAATCAGTGCAGATATTACTTATTCTATTTCAGCGAATACAAATGAGAGAGCATTTTCTTGCTATCTACTTACAGGCTCTCCTCCGCTGGCACGGAGAATATATTGGATTTCATGTCAGCAAGCTCACCTATGCATATCTCATCATCTGTCTCGGCGTCTCCAATGCACTGGAATTTAAACTCGTTGAGAGAGTCTGCAAACTTCCTCTTGGCTGTTGACAGACCTGAGAGAAAGCAGAGCAGAGAAAAAGAGGCTGTTAGCTTTACTTTAGAAGTCATAATTCATATAGTTTCTGTTATTCTTTGGGAATTTATAATGATTTAACCACCAGCTTATGTAAAGAATTACATTCTCCTTTTAAAGTTTGGTAACCAGGCCAAAAAACATGTAACACACCCATGTAAGAAAATATCACATTTGTCCCGATTTTATGCAGTTATTGACAGAGAGAGTCAGTGGATTTAGGTTCAAAGCAGACAGATGGATACTTGGAGAGGATCCCCCGTGGCGTTAGTGATGAAGGTTTGTGTGGAGCCTCTTTGGTGTCTGTGCAAGTGTGTGCTGAAAAGTTCAAAAAAAAAGTCCCATTAAACTCTAGACACGTTGGCCAGTTGAGGAAGTTAAAAAGCCACGGACAGATGGATGCCTTTCAAATAACACATGAGGCGCTAAGAGCTCCTAGGAGACAAACTTTCACGGCGAGTTTGGCTCCCTCGCCATTTAAACTCAAGGCAGGGTCACTTTCACAGCAATGTTTCCTGTTGCCGGACAGGCTGGGGTCGGCCACATGGACAAGTAAAAATTTTAGGCTTGTTCCTATACCGATAGCATTACCAGAAATGCCTCACATGCTGCATAAAAAATCTGGATCTTGATGAGTCTATGCACCAATCCGATATGATGCAATTTATTTATTGCAATGGAGACCATTCCATTTCCTCCCATTTCATCCCATTCACATGTATGTAACTTCACAGATATTTAGCTAACAAGCAGCAAAAATCCATAAACTGCAAGTTATTTGAAACTTCAAATACATTCATACCATACTACAATACTTACTCACTATGGGATCAGTAATCAGTCCCTAGAAACTCTTAGAAACTGCACATAACTGCACATATTAAGGAGCAAAATGCCACAACTCTGAAAAGTATATTCTGATACTGAGACCTGACATTACATCAGCATGTGATGTTCAGTTATCGTCATCATTTTATTTAAACTCAAAAGCAAATGTACCTGCAATAAACCCTCATTAAAGAGAAAAACAACAAGGGCAAGAGTAGTAGATCAAACTGAACCAATAAGCCAATACACAGCTGTGATGATGTCTGCAGCAGATATTTCGGGTGATAGTTTTCCTGTACGGCTTTTTTCTGTAACAATCAGAGCAGGGCCTGACTGATATGTCAGTTTGTTGGTATTATTGGCTAATTTTGGCTTTTCGCAGCTAAATTGGTATTGGCATATATGTTTTCAGATATGGGCTGATACAAAATGTGTTTTTCACAGCCATAAAAAATGCTTGGACCAGTGATTTAGATTGATTAATTACACAGTTTGTCCAGCAGAGGGCTGTCCATTTTTTAAATAACTAATAAAAAATGTTTGCTTTTCAATGCGCCGATGTTTGGAATAACGTTTGTTGAAACATAAGACATCCTGCTTCCGTTACAAATCTTTGTCGCGCGTATTTGATATCAACATTCAGTCGATATATAATTATCATGTTTCTTACAGCTTTCTCACATCTGTCATACAAGTGTGAGAGAAGAGGAGAAGAGGACAGAGGGGCGAGTGTCAACAGTCTTTTATTTATAGTTGTCACTGTCCTTAGCTGTCCTTTCCGCCTGCATGCTTACACACACACACACACACACACACACACACACACATCCGCATCTTAACTCACAGATCTGGAAACCCCCAACAATGGGTCATTTTATCTGTCAGCTGCTTTTCTTAATTTTAACAACAGACCTACAAAGGAACGCCATTGATGGAATGCTGCTGTAGAAAAAACTAAACATACAAGTTAGTTCAGTTTGATGGTTTACATACATGGCATTAACACATTAAAGTTTGTTTGTTCAGTTCAAATGGGCCACAGTTGGTAAAAAATAGCATATGCCAAGACGGTCCTAAAGCCTGAGAGTTATGACACCAGTCAGAGTCCCGCCAGGAAACTTAGATGTCTCTAATCACTCTACCACTGTCTACAATAAAAAGGCTTAAAATTAGGACCTGACTGATAAATTCGTCTGAAGATATCAGCTGACATTGTCCAATTGAAGATAAATTGGTATACGTGTATTTGTTCTCCGATATGCTCCAATATTAAAACTATGCTTTAAGGCTGGAAAAAATGCTTGGACTAGATATTTTAAAAGGTGTAATTAGATATTTAGTCCAGCAGAGGGTAGTCAATTATTTAGAGTTTATTGTTAAGTGCACTGATGTTTTGTTAAAAGTTTGTTAAAATGTAAGCTATCCTGCCTTCATTACATATCTTTATCACAAGTATTTGATAACCAAATTCATCAAATATTACATATATGTATAACCTCAGCATATATCAAATATCAGAATTTGCTTGTCTCCAAGTATCAGCGTCAGCCCCCAAAAATTGGGCCCCACATATAATGCCCAATAAATGGCCAATGTCATTGTTAGTTAAAGGGTAGGTACTGTATTAACCTGAAACACAAAGAAACTGGGGCTTTTTCTTTTCTTAGTAAATTTGGATGAACTGTCTCTTTTCCACCTGAACAAGAGGTCATCAGTTTCTATCAGAAGCATACCTCAGAGATGACCATCGATGTGATGCTATGACTCCAAAGTCCTCGTTAAACTTTTGATGTGGGCATGCTGGCTAACTACCTGTTAACCTCGGGCTTCAACTTGTGAATTACCGAAATGAAAGAGCTACCATAAATGGTAAGGCGTCAGTGCTAGCTACATATGTAAATACACATTCTCTTAAGCTGTTCTGGACAATGTACTTGTGGTGGCATGTAATTCCTTCATTGTTTTGTAGTATTTCAGTTGTGTTGGCGAGCTCTTACAGAATCATGTAGGCCAACAATGTGCTTTTGATTTGGAAACACAGTTTGAGGGAACTGAGAGCCCCACTTTGGGCTGATGTGTGCATGTGCAGCGAAGTATTAATGTACAGTATCTGCATGTGTCCGAGTGCAACGCTGTTGCCAGCATCTGTGGAGAACGTGGCCGTGGGGAGCTTTATGACGTGCATGATGTATTTACATGCATGGGGCCAAAAATATTCCAACGTTAGCTCATCGCATTGTTTGCCAAAATGTGTAGCGAGGCATCCTCCAAGGGCAAGTAAACTAAACACAAATGTAGGCTCTCGAGTTTGTATTTTTATCACAGTTTGAAAGTCATTGTCTCCAAAGTGGAATAAGGTCATCCTTCACAGTCATCAGGGAATTGGCTCAGAGCGCCAGCACAACTAGAGATAAACAGTGAGAGCACTCGCGTCATTTAAATATAACTTGGACCTTGTAAAATTCAAAAACATCTTATGTCGCTTACAACACTGTCAAGTAAATGACAAACAATGTGAATAATAATGCAACCGTGGTAATCTCTGCACACACACTGCAACAGATTATGGTGTTGCTGAACATTTCTGCACTGACCTGAGCGTGAGGAAGGACTAAGTAGCCCTTTTGTTTCATATCACGTATAATGTAGAATTTCTTGCCTTATGACGCATTGCAGTTGTATTATAGATTAAGTGCATTATTAAATGATAGTGCTTGGCCTTTTATGCCCACAGCAAAATGTTGAAATTACTAAAAAGGCGACTTTTTTTTCCAAGGCTTTTTAACCTTGTATTAGTGTTTGAGTCAAAGTTAACTACTAAGTCACTTAATTATTTTCATGACAATTCAACAACCTTAAACATTTTCTACTTGAAGCTGCAGTGGATAACTTCTCCTAACAAGCTAACAAGCTAACATTAGCTGTAGCATGAGACTCACTGGGATGTAACTCCGCTGCACCCAGTTGTGCCGGCTTGCGTTTTATTTTATTTGTTGTCGCTCTCTCTTTCAAGTCCAGTTTGAACCGAGACCAAACGATTGCAGGGAAAGTTGCAGCGACACGAACTGGTCCATCTCAGCTTGAGCTTGAGCCGACTGACAGCGTCTTTTGCACATTGCTGTTGGCAGAGGCGAGTTGGAGCATAAGGCACTAAGAGCAAACCAGCTCGTACCAACGTCACCTGTCACTGAGAAGCACAGCTTAGACTGGCCAGTTAGGACAGAGGGTACAGGAAGCTTCACTGATCGGGCAAATAGAACGGGAGCGATGGGATTTTTATCAATCCTGAATACAGAGGCATGGGAAAACACAGAGATGTTGTGATACTCTCAGACCATGTCACTTACTAATAGCTGACTATGGGTATTACGACATTTTTACCAAGTAGAGCACAAAAAAGGTACTGACATTTACTCAAAGTTACCAACTGCAGCTTTAAACTCTAATTAATCCTATACTTAGAGTCCACAAGAGTTGCTATGCAAAACAAAACAGCTGTAATATAACAGAACCCACAGAAAATAGTACAACAACAGCTGTTTAGAAATAGATCAAAGTTGTCTGTCAATATTTGCTTGGTCACAGATCAGACAAATGATGAATGTAAAAGCGTCATTTAAGCTAAAGCTCTGTGCCAGTAGTGGCTGCTACTAAACAAATTGAAACCAACTGCTGTTGGCAGAACAAAATGTATAAAACGATAAAACCGAACAGAAATAGATGACTGTTTCACTGCCGCAGAGTAACCATTAGAATACACATTTAATAACATATGGATGATATATACCAATGTAAGTGTATCTGAGGCTGTGTTCTTTTGAATTCCCTTCTGCTTTCCTACTTTTTGGTCTGTGGTTGGTTTTGATGTTTATGAAGGAGAGCGTGAGCACGGCTGGAGCCAGAGTGAAGAAATTAACGACGACGGGCACATTTCACTCACGATCTGTTGAGAGGAGCTGTCAGTGGCAGAGAGGAGAAGGAAGGGAGGCCGAGGCCAAAAATAAGAGATCGGGGGAAGCTAAAGAGAGAAGAGAGAAGGGCAGTGAAGATGGAGATACAGTCTTGCGTAGCTCAGTGGGCACAGAGTATGTCGGTTTAATGCTCAAAGGTTTGTAGGTTAACTATCACCTCAGTGCAGCACCAGCAAAATAAGGATTCCCTGCCTGCAACAGGGGGCCAAAACAATTAAAAAACAGGAAAGAGAACAAGTATGGTGCAGTAAAACCCTGATACCTGCAGAGCATTCCCTTTGTTGTTACTATTTTCTTACAGATGACTTTACCAGCTGAGGACTGGCATTCAAAGCTCCAATACTTCCAATGCCTCAGCTATAAAGCAGGAGAAAATGGCTATGATATTAAATTTTGGATATCACCCAAGCCATGAGAGGTCTTGGGCCAGCTGTGGCTCAGTAGGTAGAGCAGGTCGTCTACAAATCACAAGGTTGGTGGCTCAATCCCCGGCTCCTCTGGTCTACATATCAAAGCATCCTTGGGCAAGATTGGGCAGGCTGGGTCTTTGTAGAGAAGTCATCTGCCATTAGTGTGTGATTGTGTGTGACTGGGTGAATGCTGGCTTGTGTTTTAAAAGTGCTTTAAGTAGTCGAAAGACTAGAATATATATATATACATATATATATATAAATACAGCCCATTTACCATTTACCTAATACAGAAATATCTGCGTTGGGTCAATATCAGCAGATGATATAAACAAACCGATAGGCCTATATCTGGCCGGACTAAGCAATAGTTTTAAGAATTTCATCATTTTCAGCACAGCACCATTGTTTGTATCTCACGTAATTTTTTTTTTATCCAGCTTTGTTATCATTTTGACTTAATCATAAAGTGTCATAACATAGGACCACAGAGTATTAACGGTAGTACTGGAGGACGAAAGTATGTTTTTTTCTCTGCTGGATGTTGGTACTGTTAAACCACAGTTTACCCTTCAAGGTCGCAGTGTGGTCTCAGTTTGGTCATACTTTACTTATTTTGACGCTACGGAGCCTCTGTGACTCACTGCTGACTGACATCTCTAAGTGTTTTTCTGAGTCAGTTCCAAGAGAGACAGCGGTGTGTGTGTGTGTGTGTGTGTGTGTGTGTGTGTGTGTGTGCATGTGTGTGCCAGCGTGTGTTTGTGTATGTGTTTCTGGCAGCTCATGCAGGAGCTGCTTGGCCTGTGTTTTATTACTCCGACTGGCAAGCTGCAGTGGCTTCTGCCAAACGTACACACACACACACACACACACACACAACTACATGGAGGACCTGTGGTATTCACATGAACATAGCCAATTACACTCCGTCTGTCTTCACTCGCTACACTCTCTGTCCTCTCCCTGACTCCCATTCTTCTTTCCATGAGACTCTATCTGTCCTTTCTTTTCTTTGCCTCTTTCTCTATTTCTCTACATCCTTGTCTGGATTTCATTTCAAGTCCTACTACCGAAACACCACAGAAAAACATGTTTCCTTGTGTACGTTCTGTTTAGTAAAAGTGGGATTTCCCTGTTGGGCTTGACCACATCAGGCTGTTACTCATGTGTTGTCTTTCTTCTTTTACAATGTAAGAAAAACAGTACTTAGTCAAGGCATCGGTAAGATGGTCATCATTTTAAAAATAACTGTAACTCCTTGATGCAATTTTAGCTGCTTTCACAATGCTTGACTTCACTCAAGGGGCCGAAGTTGGTAGAATTATGTTTTCGATTCAGCGTCATAAAAGAACTCAGCACACAGACTCAGCAGCACAACAAAAGGCAGACATAAAATCTATATCATAATATAGATAGTTAATTATTGTCACAGTTGCAAGGACAAGAGCCTTGTGATACACAGCATTCAACACAAGTTATTTAATGGCTGCTACTGATCCTCGATGGATCAAGGTGACTGATGACTGATATATAACACCGATATCAAGACAAAGGCAAGTCATATTCATTATAATCGAACAAACATGGTTACCTTGGTAAGTAACATGATGTTTAAGATGGAATTATTTAAGGCCCGACAGATATGGGATTTTGGAGGCCGATGCTGACACCAAAATTATTTCGCAAGAAAATTATGATATCCGACATATCGGATAATGTCATAATGATGTTATTGAATACTTGTGGCAACGTGTAATGGAGGCAGGATATCTTACATTTTAGAAAACTTTCCCTCAAACATCAGTGCACCGACCAATTAACATTTAATTTATTAGTTATTAAATGATGGAACGCCCTCTGCAGGACAAACAACATACTTATACCATTTAAAACTCAAGGCCGAACATTTTTTCCGGCCTAAAGAAAAAGTTTTAATATTGGAGAATTTATATGCCGATACTGTCACATTTATGATAGGCCAGTATCGGCTGCCACTGGCAGAAGAAGTGCACTGGAATACATACTGAAGTTGCCAGTAATGACTTAAAATTTGATTGGTTGTCGTATAGAATGGGAGAAACATTTTAATTCCTAGAAAAAGAGAATGATGACTAACAGTATAGAAATTTAGGCTGACGGACAGGCCGAGGTGCCCATAGACTTTTTTTGTTTTTTGACTCATGAGTAAAGGGACCAGGTGTTGCCTTTTTTTTTAAAAATCTGAATAATATGGTGACTGATTAATAAGTGTATCCATGGGAAGCAGGTGTTGTATTCTTAAACAGTGTAGCAGACCAAGTTTAACAACTACAATAATCATGTTCACCTACAACAAATGCAAGAAATTGGGTTTGAAGGACGACCTGTATGCCCCAATCCACTAAACCAGTGAACAGAGATGTCTATGTGGTCAGTTGTGACTGAGATCCTACAGGTACCTTCTTACTCCCACGACATGTGGCTGTTTAGGGCAAAGGGTCAAGTAGCAGTAAGCATGTCACATTTCGACATCTGGCTCTTCTTTCTGGAATGACAGATATTTCTGAAACAGAGTTTGCTTGATTGCTTGTGTGGAAGTACTTGTGAGGGAAACCCTGTCAGCTTTAACTGTGACAGTCACATGCTGTGTCTGCAATTTAATAATGACATTTGAGGTGCAGTGGTTTGGACGCTGCTGGAATGAGGCATTTAGCTCAAAAAAAGGCCAGGGAACACACACACACAGCACTGTAAGGGACACAAGAGGAATCTGTAATTTACCACAAACATGCAGCAAAACTGTACAACGACTGCATGTGTGTTAACTCCCAAACACACACATACACAGTCCGGTCAAAAGAATGGGATTGTGCGTTATAAATGGGATATCTAGCAGTAGCTTGAACTCTGCAGTAGCTTTGTTCCACTTGTGAATAGAAACCCTATTCATCAAGGGGGACAAACACACACACACGCACACACCATCACACACATGCACACCATTCATCGGGACAAAGGCAGAGTTCAGTCTCCTCATCAAGGAGCAAGGAGAGGAATTTGTGGACTCAATCATACACTAAAAGACTGTAAAAAATGTTCAACACACTAGCATCTTATTCAGTAAAAGTATTCTTTAAATAAACTTAAAATTTAACAAAATTAACTTACAAGTGATGTGCAGTGACTAACTTACACCATAAGGGGGCAGTAAGGTATAGCACAGACCTACAGTCTGCAAAACGTAAGTTGTAAATGGTAGAAGAAGAAAAAAGTTTCTAGCGAAAGAGCCAAGTAAACATCGCAATGCCATATACTTGTTTCTGTGTTTATTTCATGCAGTTGTTTAGTAAACAGTCAAGTAATGAAACGTGATGCTTTGGGTACTTTTGTGGAAGTTACAGCCAAGTCGCCACTCTTTTGGGTACAGAACTCAGGGACAGAAGATTATTATCAGAGCAGCCGATAGCTGTAGCTAGTTTCCCAGCTAACAAAGAACACAAACACCAGATAAAATAATGGAGCACGTACAGACTGATACAAAGACACAACGTTGGAGCTATACGAATGTCTGACACGAAGTTGCATGAGCTATGAGAGCTTTAAGAGAGCCGCGGTCCATGTTGCCGGCTAAGGAAAACAAACTCCTGGAGTTAATGTTACTAGAAGGACACTGAAGAGGAGATACCGATGGAAAACACAGGCTCATAATAACAACATTAACCTATAGAGAGTCTGCACAACTAGGATGTTTGAAAGAGACCAAGCATCAGTGGGTAAACAGAGCTGCTTAGTGATAAAGCAGAATAACATTAACGTTAAAAGATGCGGTGAAAGACCACCCGACTCCAACCCCGGTCGAGCTGAATGTTAGAAACAGTCGTAATTACCATACGAGCTTTGGAGCCAGAAAAAAGGTATTCAGGACAGGACTAGCACAGACTATTGCTTTGTGGTTCCTGTTGTTTCAGGACCACAAGAAATATGTAGCACAAATTTAATTTTATATAACTAAAAATAAATATATACATCTCTGTATAAATTGTTGGATATGGACCACAGGACATCCCTGAAGGATAGGCTCCAGATATCACTGCAAATCAAGATTTGTATCACCCTCGTTGGACGGATCCGCTGAGCTAAGTGTCACCTCTTTCATCAGCAGGTTTCGTCTAATGAGCTTCTCCATGTTAACATCAACATACTGCTGCCAAATTCCTTCATCTCTCTCAGTAAAATCCTGTTAAACTGACCTCGATATCTGAAAGCCAAAGACCTCCTCTCCAGCCAAATACTTTTACAAACTGTTGTCTGTGTGTGAGTGCGCTTGCATGTATGTAAGTATGTGTGTGTATTGGCGCGGGAGGCAGAGGGAGGGACATACTGCCAAGTGAGAGAGTTGCTGATACCGGAAAGGTCAATACTGTCAAACTCAGATATCATCACCGTGGCATCCTTAACGCTTTATGCAGAAATAAACACAATCTAATTGAAACCTTGTGAGGCAGAATCTAATGTGATCTTGGCTCAACAATACAGCAGAGGCTGCTGGAGAACAACTTTTAAAATGAAAAAAATAAAACAAAGAATGCCCGTGTATGTTACGTTAATACTGTCACTGAGCATGGACTTAAAGTACATGGTCGGCCTTTCCTGTTGGACAAAGAAGGTCAGTTTGACATTTAGCTGGGAGGAAACACTGCTTTAATGGCAACAATAAGCCCCAGAAACAGGGAAAGTGTGAGAGACAGAAAAGGCAAGGAAGTGGAGATGGCTTCTTTCAGGCATTGCCATGGTGAATGCAGGTTTTGGTGGAAGCAGGGGTCAAAGGTCACCCTTCGTCTGCCCATTCTGCTCGGTCAGCTTTACGGGAAGCTGACCAAGTCAGTGCACGTTGATGCACAACATATATGGTCTCATCACTCTTCTCCTGCCCACAGTGGAGCCTATATGGGTGATTAAGGTCAAATCTGGCCATGAATGAAGATCCTGTTACAGACCCACATTTCAGGTCCATCATCCGCCTGTAATACGATCCACCAACACAGCTGGAGAACAGCAGAGAAAAGGCTCACTGCTGTCCAGTAACATTAAATCTACAGCATCTAATACCCTCTTATATGGTTCCTGCTGGCTGTGTAAAGTGGGTAAATGTTAGATGTAAAGTTGGATTACTAATCGCAGTGGAATCAAATAAACCTCTACAGTCGTTGGAATATTGCGCCATAAATGGTGTTAATCCTCCGGTATGACTGACTTGAAAAAAGGTATGCGAATGTATTCCAACTGCGTACAAACAAGAAAGTCAATTCTAATGTTTTTTCTGGCAAAGGGGAAATCACATGCAAGACCGTTTCAGCGCCGTGTAAGTTTGAGTTGGAATCAACAGCGATGACGTCACTTCAGAGATTGAAAGAATGAGGGGGAGACTGGCAGAGAGATGAGGAGAGAGAAAGAAAAAACAGCTCCGAGGTATATTTTATATATCATCACCTTCCAAGGGCTAAGTTGGCTGCCTGTACAGTAAATATGTCATCAGGATGAGCTGCTGCCAAGACGCTCGAGACAACCTCCAGACTGTGGCTAACTCCTAACACACACATCCCTGCACGCATGCAGGAGACACACACATTGATGTGAGTCTACGAACCAATGCATACAATTACGAGTTTAGTAACTATAAGTCACATTAGCAAACCTAAGCAAGTTTTATACATTATCACGACTAAGAGGATACAATTACAGTAGCGGCTTTTTGAAGTTATACTTAATGCCCTGTGTAGCTTTTAGCTAAATGCTATGTCAGCATGCTAACATGCTTACGATGACAAACATGCTGCTCAGCATGTTTACCATGATTACATTCACTAAATGGCGCTTCACATCAAGTATAGTTGAGGCTGACGGGAATGCTGTTAGTTTTTCCGTTGTTTTTTGTTTTTCAACATTGCCTTAATTGGTTTTAAACACACATTTACAGTATATACCCATGAAACTATACATACATAGCTAGTTAGATCAATGGATGGATGGATGGATCTAAGTTTACATACTTGAAAACCTTTCAAACCTTTGAATCATTTGGTCACTGGAGTGTTGTTAATTACGCAGGTGCTTGGTCAAAAGCCAGAGTATTACATTAATAAATTTTTGACCATTTTCACTAAAGGTATTCTGAGTTATCCCAAGAGAGACATTATGTCGACATTATGAAATTGTGTACCAAATTTCATGGCACTGCATCCAAAAGTTGAGACATTTCACCCAAATTCTCAAAAAAGGAACAAGTTTAAAATGGATGCAATAAACAGCAGCACTGCCTGAAACATGAAGAATATTTCTCCAATAACACTGCTAGAAGAAGTGTTAAAATAATTAGTCATTATTCAATAGATAATTTGACAGAAATCTACTGTGATTTTGATATTTGTGTATCAGTTTAAATTATTTATTTTATTAGTAAGAGAAAAAAACAGAAAAAACTGGTGGGTACTCACACTATCATTACAAAACTGGTTCAAGTGGCACCGTTTTGGTTGCGGCTCTTTAGCGTAAATTCAAGGTATTTACATTTTGTAACGGCACAGAGCACAAGTCTTCCACTTTTAGGCTTAATTACAGTCTCCACACGTCTCACAGTTATGCACTGGTGTATAAATTAACATAAAATTAAAAGATTATTTCTAGTTTTGGCTTCACAAATGTAGTAATAACATAATGGATATAAATTCTTAACTTTCCAAATTCAATCTTATTTGGGCGGTATTGTCACGCATCAGCTGGTCCAGGTGATCTCAGATACAAAAAAGCTTTTTATTGGCCACATGGCTCCACTTCCTGTAACTAGCATGTAACTAGCATGTGCTCCACAGCAATCCAAAACATCCTCCACCACATGAGCTATAGCCCTTTCAAAAGACAAAACGTTGAAAAACACACACACAGCTGTATGCACACACAGTTTCTACATACCTCTCAATCACACCCTAATTGCCGCCACTTGTATAAATATTTCTGCTGGGTGGTTTAACTGCAGGCTGACATACAGACCTGAGGTCCAATACCTCAGTCATGCCCAACACAATCCCCGACGCCATTCACTGTCAATTATATTTTTAACCCACGTTTAACCACAGAGGGTATGAAGGAAGAAATGTAGTAATATTTAAACAACAATCTCATACTTAAATTTGACACTGGTTCAAAATGTTTGCCCAGATTTTGAAACAGTCAGTGACACTATACAGCTGTTTGTTTGTGTGTTTTTATTAAACTGTAAACATGCTGGATTCGCAGTTCTTCAGCTCACCACTTCCCATTTTTACAAACTTCAAACTCATAAATTCCAAAACATATATGCCTGAGCCTCCGAGGCCTCAACATCAAGAGATTACGTACATTTGTTTTTATATTTATAACCATAACATTGTGAAAACCTTTGTGTGTTTGCCAGCAGCAGCTCCGTGGACCAAAACACCACTAAGCCGAGATGAACTCCCTCACATGTGGGAGTCATGACAGCAAACACACACACACACACACACACACACATATTTACATATACACTAACAGAAGCACCCACTGGCATGCATTTGGAAGCACTTATGAAAGCAAACAAGGGCCAAAACATGACACAGCGCTGAGGTTGACAAAGCATACAAACACGCACACACACACACAAACACACACAGTGGAAACACTTCCTTTGTCTATGTCAGCAGATGGCTTTCATCACATCTGAATGTGTCAGTGCAGCGACTGAGGGGACAAGTGTTCGTGTGCGCGAAAGCATGCATGTATTGTAAATGTTCACTGTAATTAGCTGACAACGGTCCGAGCCTTTTCATTTTCCTGTACAGTGTGTCCAATCTTTCAAGGAGCTAAACACACACAGCGTGCACACACACACACACACACACACACACACACCCCGCTTGCATCTTCATTCCTGTTTAATGACTGTCAAAGCGCCCATCCCAAGGAGGGACCCCATGGAAGGAATTTTATAAAAGCAGCGAGAAAAAGCGAAAAAGGCAGAAAAAACAAGATGATCATTTTTAGGGTTGAGATTAAAAGGTTTAATAAGAGCTGTCCTGGTTTATTACAGCTTTTCATTACCAAGTACTGGCACTCCGCTCATCAGAATCTGGCTCAATGGTGGTCGGAGGCCAACAAAGTGATTAACAATGGCTAAATAAAGCCTGGGAACAAAAGGACTAAACAATGACACACACAAACCAGAATGAACTGAGAGAGTGGTGAAGAGCGGGCAGGAAGAGTTGGAGGAAACATGGAGAAGCAAGAGGAAGAAAGTCGTATAGTTTGAGTGAGGGACTGAGCACAGAAACAGCTGTAGAAGACGGAGATCTGAAACGTTTCCAGCTGAACTTAAAGAGAGGAAGTGGCATTTAAACAGACTTTATTTTCTAAAAGAAAAAAATAAAAATAAATAAATGGAAATTACACACACACACACACATGCAGAGTAAACATTATGTTTACCATATTTATAGTGCCCTGCGTGGCTTTTTAATAAACTTTTATTTTAGTTCAATAATAAATTATGCCAATAAGCCTAGAAGGATGATGAAGATGAAGAAGAAGAAGAAGAAGGAGAAGAAACAAGAAACAAGCAGCAGCAAGAAGAAGCCTTGGCCATCTACAAGGGAAAAATTGAGCTCTAATTGAATTCTTCAGCATTTTTTCAACAGAAGAAAGTGGCCGCTGTCAAAACCACATACTATACCAGCAGTACATACAGATTTGGTCAAAAAGTAGTATGTAGTATGCTGTATGTAAACACAAGCAAAATCCGCAGTGTGCCAAAAAATCCCGGGATGTAGGATGTATAGCGATTAGGAGGAAATCTCCAGTGTGCATCCGATCAGTCTACCTTGCCTACAGATGGTAGATCATTCCCATAATATGCAGTATGTACAGTATGTAGTACAGACAGTATGCAGTATGTAGTATGTAGTATGCTGCGAGTGGTTTCGAACAGCCAGCTTCTTTTTCTTCTTCTTCTTCTTCTTCTTGTTCTTCTTGGCCAGCCATGCCGATCAGTCATGTGAGTTTAGAGAAAGAACTTTTTTAGAAAAGGCTGATTAAGCTCGACCACTCGTTTGGACAAAGGCAAAAACCACCTCAAGCAAATGCAAAAACTTTTTTTCTGTAAATTTAACGAAGTTTTTTTAGCCTTTTGAAATGTAGTTCTTCAAAATGAACATTAAAAGATGTCAAAATGAAAACGGCTGATAATGTAAAACAGAGAAAAGCTGCAAATCCTCATATGTCAGAATACAGAACCATCGAATGAGAAATGCTTAACAAATGATTTAAACAACCTGCTGTTTATCAAAACTGTATCAAACATCTAACTGGCTTATCAGCTAATTGTATCAACATATCTCCCAAATATTTATATCATATCTGCCTGTAAATCCAGGATCAGCCGTGCTCAAACAAACGTGCAAACAGTCTGACCGGCATCAAGCACAAATGTTAGAACATAAATTACATCTTCACCAGCACAACGACACATTGAGCTTGTACAACACGTCCCAGTGTCTGTGGGTGAAATTATATTACTGACTGTATAATTGACTCTAATAGATGGAAATTATCTGTGTGCTTTAGCACTAAAAGAGAGAAACACTGTACATCACTGAGCCTTTCACAGTTTCCCTCCTCTTGTCCCGGGCCACATAGCGATCGTATCCTAGCAACAGGCACAAAGAAGTCAGGCCACCACAAGGAGAAGGAAGATCAGCCTCTGTTTTTGCCTTGTATACAGTATTTGTTGTTTCTGTTTGACTCCCACATATACTTTCTGTCTCTCAACTTTTTTCTTCCTCACTCTTAAGTTATATTTTATAAGCTTCTCTTCCTTTGCCTTCTCCCTCCCACACTGACTCTCTGTAACCCTCTTTCAACCTCTCTCTCTCCCGCGCTTATTTTGCCACTGCCACGCCTGCTGCTGACACAGCTAACAGAGACAACCGGGGAGGTTTTCCTCTCTTGCTCTCACTGCCTTTTTTTTTTTTTTTTTTAATGGGAGCGTCTGTGGGGTGAAATCATCCTGCGGACCGCCGGCTGCCGCTGGAAAATCCACAGCAGGAATGCGGGACAATCTGAAGTGGAGGACACAGGGCCAGAAATGCCCCGCTCTGGCTAAAAGTGACCTCGTAATTTTAAAGGAAAGCACCAAGTTTTGAGTCGGTTTGAAAACATTCTTGTGAAGCGTGGAGAACCCAGATGCCACAAGCATCCGAGCGTCCACATCGTTTACTCCAGAACTTTTTTCATGATGTTGAGAAGAGGATTTGAAAAGAATATCATTTTAAAAAAGAAGTTGGGATTAAATAAGAAACGGCTCAGATTAATCATATATTATCTGAGTATTTTTGGAAGTATTTTAGATTAGTAACCACATTATAGTTCTCTGTGCAGTGAGTTTAAGCAGCATACAGTCACCCTTTTGTTTTGTTTTTGTCAACTTGGCGGTTTTAATGTGAAACAATCAGAAAATTTTGTGTTTTGTCCATAAACATGAAAAATACTTGAGACAATTTTGAGACCAAAGTATCATTAACATCTTTGCTTACTAAATGTGAGAAATTGCTGACTTTGCTTTTGCTTTCTTTTGTTTTCTATCACTGTAACCTGACTACATTTGGATTTTCAACTGCGATTCAAAGACAGCTTAGACTCTTGGATGCATTTTATGATAACGTACAGTCGAAAACGTAATTAATTAAGTGCAAAATAATGAACCATGAATAGTTGCAGCCCTACAGAAGGAATTCATAATTCAAAGTATCATATTCTGACTGACATTTTTTAATCTATCTAAGCAAACTTACACACTTTGATGAATACTATCTGGTGTAAAAGCACCTAGGGACTTTATTCACTGTCTGAAATTTCATTTTTGAAAATGAATATATATAGATATATCATTTTATGGCACCTTAATGGCACTTAAGGTCAAGTCAGGTCGAGTAATTACACTTGCAATAAACGACAAAGCACGAGTAATAAAACATCTGCGCCTGTCTTGTCACAGATAAGCTAAATTGAGCTAAAAAGATTAGATGATTCGTCAGCTGACAGAATATGAATCATTAACTATGGCTGATGCCAAACACTAGTTTTAGCTGTTTATTTGAAGGTTTTAACTGCTGTTTTATTCATATCGAGCAATCTTAAAACATCCCGGTGGGAACTGTGATGGGCCTTATTTTCCTGTTGGTTGACATTTTATAGACCAAACTATCACCAAATAATCTAGAAAATGAATAATAATTCAAAATAGGTTACAAATGGTCAAACACGCCCTGAAACAACTTATCTAAATGCAATCCCTGATGTTGCAACCATGACTTGACTCTAAGCCCAGGCATCCTCTTCAAAACAGGAAATGTACGAGAATATACAACCTTCCTTTTAAAAAGATCTGACAGTGAGTACGGAGGACCCGGGATGATAGAAATAGACAGAGAGAGAGTCACAGAAGGAAACGAGAGCCAGGAGATGAAAGAGTGGTTTTCCGTCTGTTGAGGCCCGTTGTGCTTCTTCTGCGCTGCCGGTGAGACTCTGCTGTCCCACTTAAGGTCATCGCTGGTGCGGCACAAACTAAACGCCATTCCAACACAAACAGTGAGGAAAAAACTCAGACTTTATTCTTATGTCAAAGGTTGTGAATAAATCATATTAAAGCAACAACGCCGAGGCAAACATGTCCACATTTTTTTCCGTCTGCTTTGCCCAAAATTCTTTTCAACAAATTCTTCTTAAATGATCACAAAATGAAACACTTGAAGCCTTTCGAAGCCCTTTTCCCTTGAACTCTATCCAAACAGCAGTCGAAAGTGTAAAGAGCTGTTAGGCACATCAGACCAGAGTACTGATAGGAGAAAGAGAAAGCACAGAGGCTGGAAACCACACTAACCAGATTAGTGTTAGTCTCCAAATAGCCTTCATCCACTTCCTCCCCTACGCCTGATACAAACCTAACCTCTGTTCCACACAACAGCACAGCCAAACACTGCCTGCTCTCTCCCAGAGATAAACTGTGATGCTGTCAACTACAGACTTTGTTTACTGCCAGTTAAAGCTGCGAAACTAACAGGTTGAGCACTGGTACCAAATGGTACATTGTCTAATGATTGACAGTAAAAAAAAAAAAAAAATCTTACCCTGCATCCTAAAACCAGACTAAGTCAGAAAAATTCACATTATATACAATTACACAATAGCTGGCACTTAAGATTGTCAGCATACAAAAAAGTATAAGATTCAAGATGTTTATTATGGCAGTGCTAAAAAAATAAATACAGCAATATATCACAATATTTATTTTCATGATATCTGTACCATATTGTGACCCATGTGTCATGATACGCATCATATCCTGTAGTCCTAGTCAAAACCCAGCCCTAAAGTTCAGTGACACAGAAACACTTGTGCACTTTATTTTCATGTTTTCGGTTTCAGTGTGTCCAGTTATGGTGCGAGAGTGCACTTTAACTTCATTTCTCATTCTGACATTATGGCAGCTACATCAGTGTGTTCGGTAATTTGCCAACGCAGTTCAAATAAACTGAAAAGGAAATTTTGAAACAAATGGTCTTGACTCGATTTGTTCGTTAAATTATCAATACAGTGTGATATATTCAGACTACCAAGATCATACACAACAACTTGTTCATCAGCTTTGTTTTGACAATTTCTAGTAAACTACGTGGAATAACGCAATATGCATTATACATACTGTATATTTATATACATTTACACACTTAAATTTTGCGATAGCGCAAAAACATTTAAGCCGTTTAATGCCATTGTATGTTAAGGTAAGGCCTTTCTCTCACAATCATCTTAAAACGTGAGTATCCACAATTTACAACTTGTCTCTGTGATTTCAGTTTAACCATGAAGTTTTTCAGTTACTGGATAGAATATAGTATGACAAATGTTTATAGTATTCCTCATTTAAGTGTTCTTAAAATACGAGTGCAGTGTGGCTGAAAAGGGTCTGTAACCAAAACTGTGCCAAAGCAAACGAAAAGAGCAACTTCCTTCGTTGCTGGAAACCAGTTTTCGGGTGCATTTTCAAAATCTAATACAGTGAAGTGAAAATGGAAATGGAATAATTAAAGAGGCAATACATTTACACAATATTATGTGTATCATTAGCATAATGTAGATCAGCAACACACCTGACTAATACAGAATATAATATACAGAGAAAAACCACATACTCTAACCTTTCTGTTCGTTCCTCCACTGCTAAAGAAAAAGTTCTGTTGTATTCAAACACAGAAAAGGTCTCAGAGGTTCTGCTCAGGAGACGGAGAGCTGACACCTTCCGCTACAGAAGTGGAATCTGTTACAACTACAAAAGCTATTATGTCTGCCATGCGAGTCTTAAACACTTTATATGGTTAATGGAGTTTCTATCCATCAGTTGCCAGCTTTACAGCATTGGCAACTTGCCTTCTGTGGATGCAAGTCTCACTTACATCCGAATGTTTGGATAAAATGCCAGGGAATTAGCTGCCAACATGCTGTCTGAATGCCAGCGCTGACTAAAGACGTCTGTACGAATGCCAATCTCCTCTGACTAAGACGACACAGGACGGCAGCTCTAAGCACGGACTCTAGGAAGCAGGGAACCGAGGACCAGGAAATTAATCAGCAGGCAACAGGATTGGATGAAATCCTCTCTGACCTCATTCCTCCACGTCTTCAGAGACAGACAGAAGGATTACGAGAGAAGCCAAAAAACAGGGAAAGTTAAAAAATAAGGCAAAATTGAAAACAAACTTTATCAGCTGTTGACTCTTCCATAAAAATGATTTGTATTTTATTTTGGACCTACTGTGTTTGACCTATTAACTGTGATAGGTAAATTAATCATGTGGGTTTTTCTTTTTCTAAATTCCAAATAATAATGGCTTGTCAAAGAGCGAAAACTGACAGTGAACTGACAAATTTACAGCACAGTTTGGGGTCATAAAACATACAGTTTTAATGAAGCAAGCAGAAAAAAATATTTGAAACAAAGGTAAAAAAAAATAATAATTGAGAGATAATTATACATTTGATGACAAATGAGTCCTTTTAATTCATGGAGGAAAAAGCTGAAAAGTGCATCACTGCTTCAATTCATTTTTCGAGCAAAAGAAATTAATATGTGCCTATAATAATTTTAACTTCAGGGTTCTCTTACCAGCTTTTTTATCTTTGACTCAGCTGTCATGATCATGTTATCAGTGGACAGAAATGTACAAATCCCACGTAGCAAATCGATGACCCGCCTCACTCTGCCTCTGATTGATGTACCCCTAAATTCTTACGCCAACCCCAACCAATCTCCATCCCTCATGCCAAAACCTAACCGATCAGACAAACAACGACAAATACAAGCACTAGCCAATCAGAGGCAGGGTAGAGCAGATCATTCCTAATATTTGCTTTCAGGGCGATTGATCCATCATTGAGGAAACCATGAGATCAATCTAAAAAACTCCTGAGAAAGCTAATAAGTAGACGCAGTGTTAAGATTATTTTTACAGTTGAAACAGTCATTTAATCATTTACTAGAATTTTTTTTCCTTTAAAGCCAAGCAGCAACTATTCTGATAAACAATTAACTGTTTCAATCATTTTTCAAGCAAAACTGCAACACATTCACTGCAGTGCTTGTACCTTATATTATGGGATTCCCTACTTTTCTTTATCATATGTGTCAATTTAGTGAAAATTTTGAAGTTTCAGAATGTTAGACAAAACTTGAATTGTAAAGCTGTCATCTTGGATTTAGATAAATAATAATGTGCCTTTTTCCAAATTC